>SJXQ01008507.1:101612-236808 GCA_006408695.1 Aepyceros melampus
GGGGAGGGGCGGTAAAAAACTTCTCACCACAAAATCCATCTTCCAACACCCACTCCAGACCCCCTCTACAAATCCCTCAATGTCCTCATTCTTCTTCCGAAAGATGGAATTTTAAAAAATTCCCACATTCCAAAAAAAGCAGGGACCCTATTTTATTTACCTTTGTGCCTCCAAAACTTGATGCCTAGATCCCAGAACTGAAGTGGACAATATTAAATATTTCTTTAAAATTGAGATATATTACAGTTTAGCACTTAAGATTCTAGGACTAGATTCCTTGAGTTTAAATATCAGCTCCACTATTTTCTAGTTTCTGTGGCTTTGGGTAACTTAAGCTTTTTCTCCCTAACTTTGTAATATGTAAACAGGAGTCATCATAATAACTGCCTTCTGGGGCTGTGTTGAGAGTTAATATATTTGAAACAACTAAATTAATGTCTGTGTGTGATTAGTACTGCTATTATTAATATACAAATATTAATCTGCTATTATTGTTATTATCTAAACTACTATAGAACAGGGGCAATATCTTTTCAACATAATTTATTAAACTCTAAATAATTACTACAGAGGGAGGTATTATATATTGTACAAGGAACATAAGCTAATCGAATTCTCATAAAAATTCTATTCAGCAAATATTCTGGCTCCCCTCTAATGTAAAACACACTACGTTATGCTCAGGGAGATATAACTAAGAATAAATCAAAAGCCTAGTCTTCAAGCTCTTGCCATGGAAATGCAGTGCAATGGAAAACACAGACATATATACCCAGAATAGTGACACTTGTGAAACTAAGTGAAGGCCCACCAAATGAGAACAAGTGAGCAATATTTACTCAGAGCCTGGTACAACAAGTGAGTCAGCCACCACCCCCGGCATCTGGTAGAGACACAAAGGCAGGTAGAGGAGTAGGAGAACTTCAGAGTGGGAAAGGTAAGGCTCAGTTACCTGGTTAGAGGCTGTTGACATTTTGGCTGTAGGCAGCTTAGCCAGAGTCAGGCATCCTATGTAAGTAATTAGGGCTGTGTATTTGGCTTTCTCTGGTTGGGTCTAAGTTGGAAGTGGGGACACAATTAAGGAATCAGTCAGTTATTAATCAAGTCCTGGAAATTTTGAATTGATCATTAATGGGATTATTGTTTGGCTTCCAGTACCAGTGACTAGAGAAGACAGTCAGACTTCCTATAGATAGCAGGGTGGCTGTCTTTACCTAGATAATGGGTTGGTTTCCTGAGCTGGCTGCTCCAGGTGGTGGGTCAAAGTTTCATTTTTATATGTGTTTTGACCATTATCCCCTTGTGTAGGCAGTTTCTCATTCTGATATGAAGAGGAAACACTGTGCTGCTGAAGACCGAGGTAAATTCAGCTTGAACCCATTACATTCTGGTTGGTATCTGGGAGCTCATTTTCCAAAATTTCTGCAAATTTCTAAACGCCAGTATTCCTGCTAGTTACTACTGAATTGTCTAAATTCCTCATTCCATATCATGCAACTCTTCACTTTCTCAGCTCACAGCACTGATTATGAAGAGTAGGCTCTGCTGCTCCCTTTCAAATACTAATTCAGCCTTCTTGTGATCATACAACTTTGGGCAAGTTATTGAACCCTTCATTGCCCAATTTCCTCATCTGTGAAAAGGAATGAACAGCCATACAAACCTGGCAGCTGTTGTACAACTTTACTGGTGAAGCTCCTATAGGAGAAGTAAGTGCTCAGTAAACATTAGCCTTCATTACTCTTTATCTTCACTCCAGCAAACACCCCTCGTGGGACAGGGATCCTTCTTCAGTTCCCTCCCACATTTCTCTCCCTTTATCTAGTCTGCACCACCTGGAGATTCGGCCATACATGAAAGAGCTTACACTTGAATCATTTAAACATACCTGTTCTTAAGAAAAATAACTATAAATATGGGAACTATAGAATAATTACACAAACTACTTCACTCACATCTATGTTAATAAACTCAAAGGCCTGAATGAACAAATTATTTTCTCAAAAAACATACATTTCCAAAACTGAACTTGAGCAGAAAATGAATTATCATATGGGAAATAAACATTATTAAAGGAAAATCTCAAGAAAAGAAAGTATACAAGTCTAGCTTCAAAGCTATACTTTTTTAGTTTCAAGGAACAGGCAATTTCTAATGCTATTTAAGCTCTTTTTTATGTGAATAGACAAATTTCCTCCTTACAAAGCCAATAGAACAAAAGTCACACAGATTATAAAACACTATAAAGTAGCCTTCCTATCAACATCAACACAAAAATCTGAGGTATTAGTAAATAAAACCGTCCAAAATATTTAAAGAATTATTCACTTTGCCTAATTGGTGCTCATCTCAGGAATAAAATGATTGAAAATTATTTTAAAAATTCACAAAATTAGTAGATCAAATACAAAAAAGCATGTGCTCATTCCTGTAGATGACAAAAGCCATACATTCATATGAAATGATCATTATAAAACAGGAAAAGATGGAAATGTTCTTAACATAGGAAATATTTATGCCCTACTTAAAAAAAAGTAGCATAGTATTTTAAATATCATTGGGCTCATTCACATTAAAATCAAGAAGAGTGGACGAATGCTAGAATTTCCATTAGGAATTTTATCTGATTTGATTAGTGATGATCTCAAGATCTAGAACATGGTAGATACTCAATGAAAATCTATTGAATGAAAGATGCCAAGCATCACTATCATAATTTTTAAATGTCCCAGTTGAGTCAAATAACAAAGGAAAGATATAACACTTTGAAAATAAGGAAGAATAATACAACATAAAATAAAAAAGATAACCTGATATTAGACCAAAAACCTGAAATGATCAAATGAAAAAAATTAAAACAATAAGAATTTAAGAAGTTAGGCGATCAGAAATTAGTAAGTGAAAAGTATTATCCTTTTTTTATAAAAACAACCCATTATTAGTTTAATAAGTGAAATCACAAATCAATAATTGAAAAATATTATCCCACTTCTTAAAAAACAACGAGCTATTAGTTTGAGCCATATAAAACTGCCAAAATTCCTCTATTCTTTTAACTAGAAAACAAGCCAATTTCATGATTCTAGTTTATAGAAAACAAAATGTAAGAAAAGATCCAACAGCAATGCTACAGTACCTAGACATACATATAAACCATTTAAGGAAATAGAAAACTTACTGAGAAATGATTTTTTAAAGAACTGAGAGTTGGAAAGTTTTATTCTGTTTTAACTAGGAAAATGCAAATAAATATATAAACTTTCTCTTAATTTAAAAATATCATGTAGCTCAACATCTTAAAGATGCGTATATAGTTCCTTATATGAATGCTTATATGGTTCCTGCTATTTTACCTTTTAGACAAGTTTATTTTGATGTTTGTGTAGAAAAGTAAATGTGCAAATATGGCCAAAAGACAACTAAAAATAAGAAAGGTAACTCTTATATTCAAGTATGAGAATAAATATAACATTGTGAGGCAAGATGCTTCTAAAGAAAAGAGTGATTAGAGAGCACAATAGCAGAGATGAAAAAGGTCTAAGTAACTATGCAAATCTAATGCAGTCTATGTATTCATTGTGCTCCGTGTTCAGTCACTCCAGTCATGTCTGACTTTTTGTGATCCCATGGACTGTACCCCACCAGGCTCCACTGTCCACGGCATTTCCAGGCAAGAACACTGGGGTGGGTTGCCATGCCCTCCTCCAGGGGATCTTCCTGATCAAGGGATGAAACACACGTCTCCTGCACTGCAGGTGGATTTTTTACCACTGAGCCACTGGGGAAGCCCCCATGTATTCAAACTGGTGGATAAAAGAGAATTCAGTAAATCATATAGGGATACCTGTCTAATGATAGGGAAATAGTTAATCGATTATTACTTCAAACTGAATTTTGAATAAATTCCAAATGGTTCATCTGAAAAATAATAAAAGAATATATGGGGTGAGTTTTTATCTTGAAAAAGGTCTTTGTAAATAAGCAGTAAACAATTCAAGAAAACCAGGAAGTAAAAGTCAATAACTGATTAAACACATTAAATTTTTATACAAGGCCAAAAGTTGCCATAAACAAAAAGATAAGTGAATAAATGAAAAAAGTATTTACAGCACACATCAGGCAATGAATGTATTATTCTACTAATAAATAAAAATATTACATTACCTAGTAATTAAAAGTATTATTTTAATTATGAATCAATAAGGAAAATCCAACAGCCCAACAGAAAAATGTCAAATTCATCAATAGTCAACATATACAAAAAACTGCAACAGCTTATAATTGTGTGAAAAGATACTCATTTTCAAATAGTCAAATATACAAACTAAAATGCCAGTTATGTAAATACTTTTCACTTGATTGCAGAGATTAAAACATTTTTAAAGCTTTGTTATGATGTTATACAATTCATATACTTCTCAATTCACACAATTAGAATATATTCACAGAACTGTGCAACTACCATACAATTTGAAAACATTTTTAAATCCTCAGAAGAAACCCTGAACCCATTAGCAATCATTCCCTAATTCCTCCCAATCCTATATATCAACCCCAGATAACCATTAATCTTTCTCTTTGATGGATTTTCCTGTTCTGAACATTTCATTTAAATGGAATCATAGTCATATAAACAGTCACAAAATAGCCTTTGATGACCAGCTTCCTTCTTTTGGCATAATTTCAGATTCATCCATTTTGCAGCATAATATCAGTATTCTTATTCCTTTTAAACTGCCGTATAATGTCCAATTTTATTTATCTATTCATCAATTAATGGACATTTGGGTTGTTTACAATATTTGGCTACAGTGAATAGTAATGCTATAAACATTCAAGCACAGCTTTGAATGGGCATATCAAGATTGCCAGGAGAAATATCAATAACCTCAGATATGCAGATGACACCATGCTTATGGCAGAAAGTGAAGAGGAGCTAAAAAGCCTCTTGATGAAAGTGAAAGAGGAGAGTGAAAAAGTTGGCTTAAAGCTCAACATTCAGAAAACGAAGATCATGGCATCTGGTCCCATGACTTCATGGGAAATAGATGGGGAAACAGTGGGAACAGTGTCAGACTTTATTTTTGGGGGCTCCAAAATCACTGCAGATGGTGACTGCAGCCATGAAATTAAAAGACGCTTACTCCTTGGAAGAAAAGTTATGACCAACCTAGATAGCATATTCAAAAGCAGAGACATTACTTTGCCAACAAAGGTCCGTCTAGTCAAGGCTATGGTTTTTCCTGTGGTTATGCATGGATGTGAGAGTTGGACTGCGAAGAAAGCTGAATGGTGAAGAATTGGTGCTTTTGAACTGTGGCGCTGGAGAAAACTCTTGAGAGTCCCTTGGACTGCAAGGAGATACAACCAGTCCATTGTGAAGGAGATCAGTCCTGGGTGTTCTTTGGAAGGAATGATGCTGAAGCTGAAACTCCAGTACTTTGGCCATCTCATGCGAAGAGTTGACTCATTGGAAAAGACCCTGATGCTGGGAGGGATTGGGGGCAGGAGGAGAACGGGACGGCAGAGGATGAGATGGCTGGATGGCACCACTGACTCGATGGACGTGAGTCTGAGTGAACTCTGGGAGTTGGTGATGGACAGGGAGGCCTGGTGTGCTGAGATTCATGGGGTCGCAGAGTTGGACACGACTGAGTGACTGAACTGAACTCACTGATATATACATATGTTGAGTATATGCCTAGAATGAAATTTCTAGGTCATATGGTATCTGCATATTTAATATTTTGAGGTACAACCAAACTATTTTCCAAAGTAGCTGTACCGTTTTTCATTCCCACTAGCAAAACATAAGGGTTACAGTTTTTCCAGATACTTACCAATACTTCTTTATATATTTTTTAATAGCTATTCTGAGAAATGTCTGTTTTTGGAACATCTTTTTATTGTTTAGTTCAGAGTTGTTTATATACTCTTGCCATAAGTTCTTTATTAGAAAAATGGTTTGTAAATTTATCTATTTTCTTCTATTTTGTGAACTGTCTTTCCATTGTCTTGATACTGCCCTTTGAAGCAAAAAAGTTTTGAATAATGATGAAATCAAATTTACTTATTTTTTCTTTTAATATTTGCATTTTTGTCTAAGATGTCTCTGCCTACACCAAGATTACAAAAATTTACTATGTTTTCTTCTAAGAATTTTTAATTTTAGGGTTTATTTGTAAGTTCTAAATTCAATTACACAGAATTGTATGTCTGCCATGATTCCAGTACCACATTATAGTTTAGTAAGTTTTGTAAGTAAGTTTGGTAAGTTTTGAAAACATGAAGTATTAGTTTTCCAGCTTTGTTCTTTTTCAGGATTCTTTTAACTATTTTTGGTCCCTTGTATTTTTATATTCATTTTAGGATAACTTTGTTAATTTCTAGAAAGAATTCAGTTGGGATTTTGAGGGGAATTGTGTTAAATCTCTAGATAATTTCGAGCATCTTAACATATAACATTATTGTCTTTTAATCAATTAACTTTAGATATCTTTCCATTTATTTTGTTTCTTCCATTTAATTTCTGCAATTTCTTTCAGCAATGTTTTATAGTGTTCAGTTTAAAATCATGCACTTCTTTGGCTAAGTAAATTTAAGAATTTCACTCTGTGCTATTTTAAGTGGAAATGTTTTCTTAATTTCAGTTTTAGATTTTTATTGCAGATATATAGAAATACAACTGAGTTATGTATGTTGATTTTGTCTGTTGCCTCCTTGTTGAACTATTTTAGTTCTCATGGTTTTTATTGGATTTCTTTGGACTTGCTACATAAAAGATCATGCATTATGTGAAAACAGACAGTTTTACTTCTTCCTTTCCAATCTGGAAGATCTTTATTTCTTTTTCATGCCTTATTGATATGGACTAGAATCTCCAGGGGTAAAAGTGGTCATTTTTGTTTTGCTTTTATCTTAAGGGGAAAACTTTTAGATTTCACCATCAAGTATGATATTAGTACTGGGTTTTTATACATGACTTTCATCAGGTTGAGGAACCTCCCTTCTATTCCAAGTTTTCACTGTTTTTATCATGAAATATGTTGAATTTTGTCAAATGTTTTATTTGTGTCTATTGAGATGATCCTGGTCTTTGTCTTTTATTTATGTGGTGCATTACATTAATTAATTTTCAAATGTTAAATCAACCTTGCATTCCTGAGATAAATCACACTTGTTTGTAGTATATAATCCTTTTTTAACGTAGTGCCAGATTTGGTTTGCCATTATTTCACTGAGAATTTTTGCATCTATAATTATGAGAGATACTTATCTATTGCCTTTTTCTTCTCTTGTGATGTCTTTCTCGAGTTCTGGTATCCAGATAGTACTGACGTCATAGACAGAATTGAAAAGTTTTCTCTCTACTGCTATATTTGAGGGATAATTTGTAAAGAATTATTAGTTCTTCTGCAAATGTTTGATAAAATTTTGAGCAAAGTCATATGGACTTCAGCTTTTCTTTAGAGGAGTTTTAAAATTAAAAATTTAATTTTTTACTTATTATTGATCTATTTGGTTTTATATTTCTTTATTTAAATTAATTTTTATTTTTTAGTTTGTTTTGCTTTACAATACTGTATTCATTTTGCTATACATTGACATGAATCAGCCACGAGTGTACATGAACTCCCAATCCCGACCCCCACCTCCCCCCTCCCGCCCCACACCTTCTCTCTGGATTATCCCCATGCATCAGTCCCAAGCATCCTGCATCCTGCATCGAACCTAGACCGGTGATTCGTTTCCTTATGATATCACACATGTTACACTGCCAATCTGCCAAATTATCCCACCCTCTCCCTCTCCCACAGAGTCCAAAAGGCTGTTCTATACATCTGTGTCTCTTTTGCTGTCTTGCATACAGGTTTATCATTACCATCTTTCTAAATTCCATATATATGTGTAAGTATATTATATTAGTGTTTTTCTTTCTGGGTTACTTCACTCTGTATAATATATTTCTTATTTAGTGAGTTTGATAATTTGTGTCTCTCTGGGAATTTATTCATTTTGTCTAAGTTATCTTACTTTTCAGCATACAGTTGTTCACAGTGTTACCTTATAGTAGTTTTTATTTCTGAAAGATTGGTAGTAATGTTACTTCTAAAGATTAAAACAATTTTTAGTATACAATGTTGACACTGCTGCAGAGAAAAGTTTTCATACTTAGTGGTAGAGACTGTAAATTATAATTTGGTGAAATCTTCCTCAAGGGCACTTTAGCATCAGATTAAACAGAACATGGTGGCAAGTTAGATGGTAGAAGAAAGGAGGAATTAAAGAAAGCCCTGGATTTTTCAGCTTGAGTGATATGGAGACTACTCTTGCATATACAGAGGGAAATTAGGATGGACATCAGTTTTAAGGGAAAAGTAATAAATTTAATTATTAATGGTTACATATATGGTTGTATGGATTGCAAATGTAAAAATATAAGCAGCTGGCCAGAAATTCCGAATTACTATTCAGGAGAAAATAATTAGGTCATCTGTATTGAAACAGTACTTATTTGAAGCTACACAAATGATGAGGGGTTTTGTTCTGGTTTAGTTGGGTTAGGTTTTTGAGGAGTACGAGAGACAGAATCAAAAAAGAAAAGATAGAATCTCAAGGAATACCTATAATTATGGAGTAAAAATAGAGAAAGAAATTAATACCAGAAGCTGTATGGGAACATTCACAGAGATAAAGAACCAGGAATGATATTGCAGGAGCAAAGTAGGAAGAAACTCTAAAGGAGAAAAGAAATAGCTGGGTCAGTTGGTCATAATTAAATAAAAGAATGACTGGGAAAAGGCTACTTGGTGCAATAAATAGGATGTCAAGTTCGGCTTCTGAAAGAGTAGTTGGCCTATCAGAAATACATTTTTCCCCCAAAGTTATTCATTTTAAATTGTATTTGTTACTGAACTGACTAAAGAGAAATGTTTTCAAGTGCTTAATTAAATAATTCTTCTGTCTCAACATACAACCATTCTTACATCTCATAAATACAATTTGCATTAACTGTATCTATGCTGAAACAGAAATTCAATATTTTTTACAGTAGATAAAAGAAAGTCTTTATATGCTTTGCCAAATATTTATATCTCATGTTAAATGTTAGCAAACTGTTACCAAAAACTGTAAGAAAACCAAATGGTCCCTAAAACCAAGATAAAATGTTTCCGACTAAAAGGTAATATTGGGAGCTAAAATTTATCTTGGCATAAAATTTATCCTGTGAATAGAGGGTACTAAAATCAGACTCTTACTCTCTTGTGACAATTTTTAAAAGGCTACATTATCCCCTAAAAGTAACTGTCTGGATGCCTGACCAGAATGTATTCCATCTGGTCCTTGGTTTAGTTAAGTAGAGATATAACATAAGTTGTAGCAAATTAGTAGCAATAAGCCACATAAAAATGTCATTTTGACATTGCTAAGACATTCTCAGAAAACCGTGATTCAGTAAAATAGGATATGGAAAGCATTCACTCTGCCCTAGGGCACAAGGGGGTTACCGCCTCCAGTTCAAGAGGTGTACCCTCCAACTGGAGCTCTGTTGCCCTTGACTCTTACTGTCTCAGGTGGGACGATCACTAATCAAGAAGCCATTGGCCTCTCAGCAGACCTGAACACCTGAAGCTGCTATGGCAAGGCCAGATCCCCAAACAGTCTTTTGCCTGCACAAGACTTTCCTGAATTACTGAAATTCAATCCCATGGATTGCTCCAAAGGTTTCAAGGTATGGCTAATGGCAGTAGTTCTTGGAGCTGAATGAGCCTTTGAAAAGTATCAACTATAAAAAAATTGCATGCATAAGGAGGTTAACGTTAAAATTCCACTGAAAGTTTAAAATATACCTTAGAAAAAGTTTCTTTTGCACAAATGAACACTTTGCTGTTTCACGATATGTACACTGGAATTAGCTATGTTTTTTTTTTTAAGTTTTCCTAAAATTAATCTGTAGGTAAATGACAATAACCATTGGTCAGATTCTAATCTAACTTCTTTAAATTTTAGAAACAGAAGTTATAAGGCTAAAGAGCTGATAAGTTCTGTTATTTTAATTTGTTTTGTTTTGTTTTGTTTATCCACCCAGGCAAAGTTTCTTATAATAGAAATACTTGAAAAAAATTAGGAACAGGTGTAAAACTAACATCTTGATATTAACAATCTGGTGACAAGTTCTGAAATTAGTTCACTGTAGAGATTATACCAAAGAATTATGCATTTTGTTACCACATAGAAAATAAATACCAAAATCAACTTTTGAAAGGTAAGAAACATAATATAAAAAGAGTAATTTAATGTCAATAATTTTAATTAAATTCTGAAGCCTCACTTCAGATATAAATTGAGTTGAAAATTAAGCTCATCACAGTAAATTATTTGGTTGTAAGCCCTATTTTTATGAAACTGCTCTACAAAGATAAACACTACAGTGGAAAGTGCATTAAAAGGGAAGCAGCACTAAAGTGTTTGATAATATGACCTCTAGTACTGGGCTCTGATAAAAAGCTTACATGGTCAATCATATCTGAGGTTTCTTCTTCCAATCTTTTGAAATAAAACACAATGATTACAACAAAAACAATTCCCTTTTTTCTTCTAAATAACAAGGAATTGTCTATTTACCGGTTAATATCTTAATATCATTAAGAATGATAATGCGGAACACATGTTACACATGGCAGCATTAAGGAAATAAGGGACCAGAGACCCAACGCATAGTTTTAAGAATCACAAAGCAGAGAAGCATATAACTATATTTCTGCTTGAGCTCTGAGGAGAATCAGCTTATAGCAATTGCCTTGCACCATCCTGGGCAGCTAGAGCAGAACACAGATCCCATTTTGGTTTCTGTTCAGGCAGAGAATAGGCCTGCGAAATTCATCTCAAGCTCCTCATTCACAACCAAGAGGAATATTAGAAGGATGTTCCTGTGAATTCTAGAAGAGTTAGGGGAAAGTTGGAAAAGGAAGCATCAAAGAAGTTGACAGAATCAAAAGTTCTTATGTCAGAACAAGGCTGGCACAGATTGCTGAGACTTTGAAATCAAAGGCCATGGCAAAAACTCCACAATTTAGTTATGGATGCGTCAGGACATAAGCCAATAGCCAAAGTTCCAACTGGATGAACAACCTCAGCAAATGGTCCTAAAGACTGTGGACAACACTGTTAGGCATTCACTTACCCGATGACTAAATCACTGATCATCTACTTTGGGCAGCATTCTAGGTACTGAGCATAGCCATGAGAAAAAAAAAAAAAGCTTAAGTACCTACTCTCATGAAGGCCAGATTTTAATGAAGACACTTACCTGTTTATCTTGATAGGTAAAATATTTAAGTGCCATGTTCAAAATGCTATGAATAAAAATAAAGCAGGGAATGGGTAAAAGGAATGTGTGTTAGGACAGAGTATTGTGATTTGTAGTAGGATTGTCAGAGAAGACTTCCAAAAGAGGAACAAACACCTAAAAAATGGGGCAGGAGGGAGCACGTAACACAGCAGTGTAGAAGTATTCCCAGCCTAGAGAAAGCTAGGGCAAGAGCCCTGAGGGAGGAACATACACACAGGAAGGGAGGGGGACGGGAGGGAATAGGATGTCAGTGTGGTGTCCAGAGGTGAGGCCATGTAGGGCTGGCTCTCCAGGCCCTGCAGCGAGCTTGCATTTTCCTGTGAACAAGATGGTAAGGTATTGGAGACTTTTGAGCAGAATAGGGACAAGATATAAAGGAGGCGTCTTCCCCTTACTTAATAATAAAGCTAAAAAGGTAAAATAAAATATATCGGGGGCGATCTCAGATCTACCCCAACACCAGGAAGTTTGAGATTCTTTTCTTTACTATAAAAAAGTGATCAAAATTACTCAAGGGACATTACTACTATGAGAAATTTAATTAGCAATTTCCTGACTTCTAAGACTTTGAATCTGGAACTTTATAATAAATGAGAAAAACACTCCTATAGCAACAAAATACTCTAAGCTGCAACTTCACACTGTTTTCATTTGGTGATCACAGGTAAAATTTAATTCTTATAGCATATTTAATAAGTGAAAATATGTCAATTATAACTAACATCCCATTTTACAGAATACAAGGGTGATTCTTTGAGCATTTACAATACTCTTCAGTCCCTCATCTTAGAGCAAGAAAAATTCACAGTGACTTTAGGTCTCCCAAATATGAAGCAGAGCAGTAACGTCAAAAGGTTAACTACTTTATTATAATCCAATTAAGAAACAGGCAAAGAATCTGAACATGTATTTTTCCAAAGATGGCCCACAAGTACATGAAAAGGTGCTCAATATCACTAAGTATCAGGGAAATAGAAATCAAAACCGTAATGAGATATCACCTCTCAGCTGTGAGGAAGACAATCATCAAAAACACAAAGAACAAATTCTGGCAAAGATGTGGCGGAAAGGAAAACTCTCGTACACTATTACTTTGAATGTTGATGGATATCAGAGTTTTTCTAATTCTTCACAACTACAGCACAATGCTGCTATGAGAATCCTGGGTCTACATAAATAGGGCATATGTGTATTTACTAAATAAACTACTAGGGTATTTCCCATTAGTAAAATTGCTAGGTTTTGGGGGGTTCCAAAACCACTGAAGATGGTGACTGCAGCCATGAAATTAAAAGACACCCCTTGGAAGAAAAACTATGACCAACCTAGACAGCATATTAAAAAGTAGAGACATTACTTTACCAACAAAGGTCCATCTAGTCAAAGCTATGGTTTTTCCAGTAGTCATGTACAGATGTGAGAACTGGACTAAAAGAAAAGCTGAGAGCCAAAGAATTGATGCTTTTGAACTGTGGTGTTAGAGAAGATTCTTGAGAGTCCCTTGGACTCAAGGAGATCCAACCAGTCTATCCTAAAGGAAATCAGTCCTGAATATTCATTGGAAGGACTGATGTTGAAGCTGAAACCAATATTTTGGCCACTTGATGCAAAGAACTGACTCATTTGAAAAGACCCTGATACTGGGAAAGATTGAAGGCAGGAGGAGAAGGGAACAGAGGATGAGATGGTTGGATGGCATCACCAGCTTGATGGACATGAGCTTGCATAAGCTCCCGGAGATGGTGAAGGACAAGGAAGCCTGGTGTGCTGCAGTCCATGGGGTTGCAAAGAGTCAGAAATGACTGAGTGACAGAACTGAACCAAACTGATAGATTAGACGTATTTTCATATTAACAGGTAATGCCAAACTATTTTCCAAGTTGATCAGGTCAATTTATACCCCCACTAGCAATGCACAAATGTTCTCATTTTTCTACACTCTTGCTATTCCCTGGCATTGTTGGACTTTTAGTTTTTTCTTTAATCTGGTAGAAACATAATGGTATCTTAATTTGTTTTAAATTTGTATTTCCCATGACACTAAAACACCTTTTCTTGTGCCGTTTTGGCCATTTGAGATTCCTATTTTATGTTGTTCTTGTTCAGGTTGTTCCATTTCTTAATAATTTTTGCTGATGAATATTCAGATATAATCTATGCTTTTTTTCTTACCCTCTTTTAACTTACTCTTTTTCTGACACTGTTTCAACAGACCTATACTTAGTTTTCAGTGATCTTTGGTTTCACCAATATTTGTCAAGTGTGGATTTCTTCTCATTTAATCTGCCTGAGATTTATTTAGATTCTTGAATCTGATACTGAGATCTCTTTCTTTAATTTTGGAAGATTCCTGTATATTTTTTATTCTCATACTGCCCCTACTCCATGCTCTCTTCTTTTTAGATTCCAGTTAGACAAATGCTATATTTTTCACATGTTCTCACAATGCCTCTTAATCTGTCCTTCATACTTTTTTATTTCTTTGCCTCTTTGTTTTTTCAGATTTAATCTTCAACTCACCAAATCTTTATTAGTCACAACATTTTCTATGAAAAATATCCTTCAACATTTTTATTCCAATTATATATTTTATTTCTAGAATTTTACTTGGTTATTTTTCAAAGGTACTTGGTCATTTGCTATAGTTCCTCATATCCTACACATTTTCAATGAAATAGAAGAAATCAAATGTATTTTGTAAATTGTGTCTTATATTTCATTGTCCTTAAAATTCTTGAGAGTCTGTTCCTGCTGGTTCTTCCTCATGGTATTTGTTTAGTTATTTTTGTTTGTGGGCTTCTTAATTGCCTTAGAGTTTCTTATGGAAAGTCACTGGGGACTGGCAAGACAATGGATTTTTGCAGAGATTTGCATTTGCTTCTGCCAGGTGGTCTTTGGGACAGCAACAATTTGGGATCTCTCTAAATTAAATTCTTGGTTTGAGATTTTTGACCACCCATGTATTTTTGTGTAATTAGGTATTCTCTTGGTTTGTGGCTTTAACTCTCAACAGTCTTGTTTTCCCTCCCATTCAGCTCCTCTGTTTGAAAGGGCTGACTTTCCTTTTAGGTCCATGATTTGGGATTAATTTTCCCCAATGTAATTCTACATTGAGAGTGTTACCATTTGGGGTCTCAGATGTCTGGAGAGGGTGAGGCTGTCTATCAGAATCTTCATCATGAGTGGAACTTCAACCTTGTCTCTTTTTTCATTCATGTAGTATCATAAAAAGTAATATAAATATAATAAATAAAAAGTAATATAATGTAAATAGTAATTTAGTGTAAGTTAATTTAAATAGCATCTGAGTAAAATCCAGCTGCCATGGTCCACTTAGTTCTCAGTCCCTAGACTAAGAATTCCTTACACTCTGGTCAACCCATTGATCCTTTTAAGAGCTGTTTTATATCTTTTTCAAGAAGTTTATTTGGTTTTAAAGCCAGAAAAAAAAAAGTTGCATTGGTTTTCCTTAAAGTCCATTTACTGTCCTGGTTGGTTTATTTCATATGTAAAGATGTCTACCATCCTGCCCATGTCTGTGTGATGATGGAACAGAGACTGAAGCACTGCTACCACAAGCCAAGGGCCGCCTTGGATTCCTGGCAAGCTACCAGAATTAGAAAGAGGCAGGGGGAAAATCTCTCCTACAGGTTTCAGAGGAGGGATGGCCCTGGTGACACTGACTTCAGTCTTCTGATCTTCAGAATTGAGAGACAATAAATATCTTTTATTTTAAGCCATCTCATTTATGGTTCTTTCTTACCACGGCCCTAGGAAATGTCTATAAAATAATCCATTTAGAATGAAAGGATCTCCAGAATAGGTGATTATCTCTGGGGCTTGAGAAAAGGAAAGGAAGGAGGAAATGCCTTTGGCAATGTTCTCCCCAGTGTTGCATCTGTCAGGCAGTTATGAGTGTTTGGAGTGTGTGTTCTCTTATTTGCATACAATCACTGATGTTTCACAAACTGGTATTTGAAATACTTTCTGACAAATAATTAGTACAAGTTGGGAAAGAATAGCTGTGTGAGTATTATTTCCTTGTAATATTTAAGGGTAACCACATGGAACATTGTCACAGCTGGAAAGCAAGTTGACATGGTGTTACTTATTTTCAATTACTAGTTGAAATAAAAATGAGTGCCAGAATCCCACTTGGGCAACCAATAGCCAAAAACAGCAAGCCAGTGCACCTAGGAAGGCTCATGAGGAGAGTATGGGACCAGTGTATAGTTTCCAAATTCTGTGCAGGATGGGGTCAAAAAGGATGCAGAGACGGAATATGTAATGCTTTGCAGATCATGTTAAATGAAGATTTTAAAGTGTTGTAAATGTATGCTAGGAAGAACTGGATCTCAGAGGAAAACTGGCAGAGATACAAGCCTATAGACACTTTGAGGATTGTTGTTCTTCAGTCGCTAAGTGGTGTCTGACTCTTTGTGACCCCATGGACAGCAGCATGCCAAGCTTCCCTGTCCTTCAATATCTCTTGGAGTTCGCTCAAGTTCATCTCCATTGAGTTGGTGATGTTATCCAACCATCTCTTCCTCATCCTCTCTGGCCACCTGCTGCCAGAGGCAGCTCATTGGAAAGGACTTTGAGGCTTGCCACATACTAAAACAAAGGGCTCAGCCAAAGTGCACAGACAGAAAGGCGGGAGGCCGTGGGACTAGGAGAACGTGACACCCAGAGCATTCCAGTAATTCGCCCAGCACTGTGTTCTTCCATACCTGCCACCACATTCTGCTGGAGACTTCACTATGAAAGGAGGGCTCCGTTTAAAAATGGATCTGCTGACATTGTTTCTAACTGCCAAGTTATGTAAGCAACCTAGGAGTCCATCGATAGATGAACGAATAAAGATGTGGTGTACATATCCAATGGAATACTATTCAGTCATAAAAAGGAATGAAAATTTGAGATTTGCAACATGGGTGAACATGGTGGACATTCTGCTAAAAGTGACATATTAGAGAAAGACAAATATTATATGATACCACTAATATGTGGAACCAATAAACTAGTGAATAAAACAGCAAAAACAACAACAAAGCAGACTTACAGATATAAAGAGCATACTAGTAGTTACCAGTGTGAAGGGGATGGAGGGAGGGGCGATAAGGGGGTATAGGAGGAAAAAGGGTTTTTATGGGAATATATGAAATCATGTTCCTGAAACTTTTGGAAATTGTAAAGCACTATAGAATTAAAAGAATCTTTCACTCAATTAAAGAAAAAAAAAAAAACCAGAATGGTTCCACTATGCTGACTCTAAGCCTTAAAGTTTTCCATAGAAGAAAATTTGGCTCTTTTAATAAGCAGATTCTCCCAGTTAAAATAAAATAGCATATTTACAAAGCACAGTGAAAGCCTTTCCTCAAAAATAAAAAGGAAGAAATCATCATAACCTAAGTATAAATATATCCCTAAGAAAACTAGCATCCTCTGTTGCCAATCTTGCGAAAAGACTGAAGAAGTTGAAAGTGGAGTTGAATAATAAAAGAGTATTATTCCATAAAAGTAGGTGGCTCACACTCATATGGGAAATGGACTCCTTGCATAGTCAAGACAAAGATTTATCAAACAAGAAAGTCCCTCTCAACATCTGAAAGCACTTTGTAGCAGAAACTTGCAAAAAGTCAGGATAATTAAATACTGATTAATAGTAGTTGAGTTTAATGAAAAACATATCACAAGCTAAGACATCCAAATTCACTCTCTATTTTGCATTAGCTTGATGGTACTCAGCAAAATCATGACTACAGGAACAATTATTTTGATAAATACAGTATTTTTTGGTGAAAATTTCACATCACTTAAATATTATACTCTATTTCATCTTTTAAAACTCTTCCTGCCTGGAAGTCATTGAGTTTCCACAGCTTTTGTGGTGCTTGCCATTCTCTGGGAAGCATTGTTTCCCCACTTTTCCAGAAAAACCTCTATGTCCACCACTTTCTCGTCCACAGATCTATTTCTGCTCTCCTACATGACAAAAGAATTGAGTATAATTTCTGCTATAATATGTATCCTCCTATTCATTCTTAACCTTGCTGCATTCATGATTTTGCCACCAATTACTGTATTTAAATGGCATGATTTTGAGAACACCCCCGATTCAATGACTTCTTTATTGCTAAGTCCAGTAGTCAATTCTCAATTCTCATTTCACTTGGCTTATGAGTGGCATTTGTCACATGTAACACTTTTTCCCTTGATTTCTAAGACACCACACCCTCTTGTGTTCCTTCTCCCTTGCTCACAGGCTTGTTACCTATCTTGGTTCCTCCTCATCAAAATGAACTCTAAAATTTGGAATGCCTTAGTAGTTGGATTTCTCTTATCTATCTCCATTGACTTCCTTGGTGATCTCAGCTAGTCTCAAGATTTTAAACTCCATCTGTGTGGACAACTCACAAATGTATAACCCCAGATGCGATGTTGCTTGAGTTGACACCTAAAATGAAAGAGTTCTTGGTAGTTTGAAAATTGAAAAAAGTATTTTAAAAGTACAACAGAGGATTGAAAGATAAAATGGAAATATTGCCTAGAAAGAACTAAATGTCCAAATAACAAAAATGTTGAGAGAAGGATTTTAAAAATTGACAATCTATTCAAAAATTCAGTATTCTACTACTAAAAGTTGTAGTAAAAGGGACTAAAGGAATGGAAAATGGGAAATTACCAAAACTAAAAACAAATATGATACAATCAGTTCAGTTTAGTCACTCAGTTATGTTCGACTCTTTGTGATCCCGTGGACTGCAGCATGCCAGGCCTCCCTGTCCATCAATAATCTTTCATAATAAAACAAATCCATATATCTCTCTATAAAAAGGCTCAATGAATGCTCTATGAAGGAGACAAAAGAGGATGAGATGGTTGGATGGCATCACTGACGCGATGGACATGAATTTGAGTAGGCTCTAGAAGCTGGTGATGGACAGGGAGGCCTGGAGTGCTGCAGTCCACTGGTCACAAAGAGTTGGACACAACTGAGCAACTGAACTGAACTGAACTGATGAATTCACAGCAAAAAAATTTTTTTAAAAATCTAAACCAATGCACTTTATTGAAAAGAATAAGATCTCTACCTAAATGTCCACTGACAGAGTAATGGATAAAGAAGATGTGATACACACACGCACACACACACACACACACACACACACACAGAGGAATATTACTTGTACATTAAAAAGAATGAAATAATGCCATTTGCAGCAACATGGACGGACCTAGAGTGTCATATTGAATAAAGTCAGTCAGATAGAGAAAGAGAAACACTGTATGATATCCCTTATGCATGGAATCTAAAAAGAAATGATACAAGTGAACTTACTTCCAAAACAGAAAGAGATTCACAGACTTAGAAAATGAACTTATGGTTGCCACAGGAAAGAGACAGTTAAGGACTTTGGGAATGTGATGTACACACCGCTATATTTAAAATGGATAGCCAACAAGGACCTATTGTATAGCACATGGAACTCTGCTCAATGTACTGTGCCAGCCTGGATGGAAGTGGGGTTTGGAGGAGAATGGATACATGTATATGTATGGCTGAGTCTCTCTGCTGTTCACCTGAATCTATCATAACATTGTTAATCAGCTATAACCCAATACAAAATAAAAAGTTTAAGTTTAAAATAATAAGATCTCTAGAGATAAAGGGAAGAGTCTGTAAGTTTCCAAACAGAAAGGCAAGGTATTATATGAACAAGTAATCATTAGAATGGCATATGGTATTGGATTTTTCAAGATAGGCATACTGCAAGCTAGAAAACATTCAACAATGATTTATTTAATACCTACTCTGTACCAGCCACTATGTTACATGTTGACAGTAGAGAGATGCCTTTGAAATTGAGTGAAAATAATTATCTACCTAAGGTAAGATACTCCACACAAGCAGACTAAAGTATATCAACAACAACAACTGTACCTCTTATCAACTCTTGTTCAAGAAGCTACAGAAGCATGTGGACCACCAAAATAAAGTTTGAAGAGGAATTCAAGATTCAGGGGATGAGGAATGTAGATGACAAACAGGTATGTCAGGGTGATTTATTGGAAGGAATGATCTGAGACAAAAATGGTTGATACTCAAAAAGGGATATTTGGGTGGGAAAAACAGAACTCATTGGTTACCTATAGTGTTTAATTACTTTGAGAAGAGTTTCAGAATTCTATTAATTCTAAAAATCCAAATTGTAAGTGTAATAACAGACTCTGGGAGTAAGACTTGAAGTACTTTTATCATTGCAAGCTGTATAATAGGATTTAACTCTTTAAACTGTGATCACAGTACTTAATAAAAATTATAAGTGCACATTTTTAGATGAACTGAACTAAACCAAAAATATCCCAGCTAAACCCAAAATAAGATGTATTTTCTTTTTCTGCTTAAACCTAAAATAATTCCAAAAGATGAATTTGTTGCTTTGCTTTCAAATAGTCATGATGTTTTGTTTTCCAATATCATTGCTACTGTCTATCTTAGGGTATTTTTAATAAAAGAACATCAGTTTACATACATAGAAAAGCAGATTCTGCAAGGTAAGAACTGACATAAGTTTATAACCTCCATAAACAATGGCATAATCTATGCAGCCTATATTTTTTTAAGAAGGAAGATAACATTTTCTTTATCAATGCAAGCGAAACAGGCTATAAATTATACTATGCCTGCGTCCTTGTTCACAGAGAAATATAATCCATCTGGAACCAAGTAGGATGGAGCTATGTAAAGATTCTCTAAGTCAACATAAATTATAGTGAAAAAAATATTTCCACCTTGCTCCACTCATAGTTCTGGTTCATTTCTTTCCTGTACTTTGCTAGGCATGGTAGTCAACTGACTGGCTACCAGATACCCAGAGCATTTTTATATTTATTCCCCAATAAATAAAATTCAGGAGAAATAATAAATACCATGGTGAAAAATAAAATAGGTGACTCTGATGAATTTAAAGCTAAAAAACTATTGTTGGAGTCCAAATTTCCTAGTGTATATACAGGGAGAACCCAATGTCTGTAGTATCAATGTGGTGTTAAGAATATAGAAAATTGGAAGCATTAATGTGTTCAGAATGTGAACACCCTTTTAACCCCAAGAAACTTGAATTCAAAGATGGTTAACCACAGAAGCGAACATATCTTGGGTGGTCTAACTCTAAACGATAGTTCTCAGTGTGTTTGGCCAAAGCTCAAAATCACCAAAGAGTCTGGTATGATGGATGGTATCTTCCTAGAAGATGCTTGGGATTAAGCAGGTTGTTTTAAGTCAGATATGGGTGCAGAAACTATGGCATGAAATTCATGAAGAGTTTTATCAAATGCCAGGTCATAGCCAGCCCTTCTCTTTGAAGGTATCATTAATAGAAGCCAGCCTCTTTTGAAAAACTTGACTTTTCCCCTATTCCTCCTACCAAGTACAACTAAAAATCCAACATGTTATATATAAAACATACTAGGAAGAATCTGAAAGGTGGAGATTGGAAGGCAGACCAGTTAGGGACCTCAGGACCTAAGGAAAAACATAGGAGCCTCATATATTCCAGAGTAGGAGCTAGAAAAGACATACAGACCAAAAAAAAATCCCCAGGAAGAGCTTTCTATCTCTGGACAAGGTACCAGGAAATAGGTAGCCAGCAAGACAGAAGACTTTAGATAACAACCACTTATGACAGGGCTTCCCTGGTGGCTCAGTGGTAAAGAATCAACCTGCCAATGCAGGAGACATGGGTTCAATCCCTGAGTTGGGAAGATCCCTTGAGAAGGAAATGCAACCCATTCCAGTATTCTTGCCTGGGAAATCCCATGGGCAGAGGAGCCTGACGGGCTACAGACCATGGGGTCGCAAAAGATTCAAACACAATTCAGTGACTAAATAGCAACATCACCACTACTCTATGGCAGGCAAATACAACGGAAGAAAACTATGGTTCCATCTTAATCCACACCCACAAAGCTGAAGAGAGATCTTAGAATCTCAGCCTCACCAAACAGTAACTAGGTATCTCAGCCCCATTCTCTCTCTCCACTTGTAACAGGGAGATATGAGAGAAGGCTAAGTAGGAAGCTGGGACTTGCATCCCATCAGGCCATAAAGGAGTCAGTTATTCTCAAATTGATAGGTTCAATGTAACTTCTATCAATATCTCAGCAAGATTTTTAAAGAAATAGGTAAGATCATCTTAAATGTTACATGAAAAGGCAAAGGGACAGGAGAGCTAAAATAATTTTTAAAGAAGAATAAAGTGGTAGAAATCAGTCTATTCAATTTCAAGTCTTATTAAATAGTTGTAGTAATCAACAGTGGTAGTTGGCAGAGAGAGAAACATACAAATCAATGAAACAAAATGGAGAGCCCAGAACCAGATACACACAAGCATGCTCAACTGATTTTTTGACAATGGTACAAAGACAATTCAATAGAGGATATATGGTCTTTTCATTGACACCAAAAGCACAATCCATAAGATGACTTTTTAAAAATTATACTTCATAAAAATTTAATGCTTTTCCTTTCTTAAAAAATCTCTCCATCCCCACAATTGTTACCTTGCCTCACTTTTTAGGAACGATTTTAAGTAATGTTCAGTATATATGCTCAGTGGTGTGTGCCTTAAACTGGTTCCCTTTAAACCATCTTCCTCTCTATTTCTGCACAATATCCCCCTACAGCCAGCCTTCCAAAATACTTTCATTTCATCAAATTATAACTTATTTGTGTTTCCATAATCTCCCAACAGTTACGTTGACTTTCAAACTGGTAATTTTATCTTATCTAATAAACCAAATTTTCCACCGTCCTTGTGTGATTTTTATTTTCTAACCATGATCTTTTTCCTTGTGATTAAGTATCTTTTTCCTACTCTGAGCCTTCATCTGCCTTTCTTTGGACTTTAAAAAAAATTTATTTGAAACATTTTTAAATTGTTCAAATAGTACATAAATAATACTTGCTACACAAGATTCAAAGAATAAAGACATATTCAGAGAAAAAATATATGACATTCTCAATATTCTTGTCTTCAACCCCATTTTCCTCCCAGAGGTGAAAGTTTTAATCTATGTCATGCATTCTTCCACCTTCTTGTCCTCTTCCTACACACTCACATATATATTTTCAAGTAAACAAATGTCTTTTATTTTCCATAAATAACATTACATTAAATAGAGTATTCTGAAACTTCCTTCTCCATTATGTTAGGGGATATTTTATGTCAATGTCTATAGGTATTCAGCTCACTTCTTTTAAATGCATGGTACTACACTGTATGACACCACTATAATTTATTTAACTACCTCTTTATGTTGGACAGTTACCATGTTTCCTCATTTTACCATTAAAAGTACTCTTATACTTTTGCACAAATGAGTAACTATTTCTTTAACTTACATCCCAGAATTGGAATTGTTGGATGTAAGGATATATGTACTTCTGATTTTGAGAAATACTAATCAATTGACTTGTGAAAGTTAGATTATAAAAAAGATTCAAAATATTTTACAAATAATATTCTTATGGAATTAAAAATCTCTTATTATGTTAATATTTCCTTGATTGTCAGTGAAGCTGAGAAAATATTCATATATTTTTGGTTCCTTTTGTGACTAACATCTATTGGATTTTCCTATAATAACATTATAGTTTTATTTAGTTAAAGTTTACACATAGTTCTTCCTGTTATCTTTATGTCTACTGTAAACTATGGATTGGATTGGAGAAGACAATGGCACCCCACTCCAGTACTCTTGCCTGGAAAATCCCATGGGTGGAGGGGCCTGGTAGGCTGCAGTCCATGGGGTCGCTAAGAGTCGGACATGACTGAGCGACTTCACTTTTACTTTTCACTTTCATGCATTGGAGAAGGCAATGGCACCTCACTCCAGTGTTCTTGCCTGGAGAATCTCAGGGATGGGGGAGCCTGGTGGGCTGCCATCTATGGGGTCACACAGAGTTGGACATGACTGAAGTGACTTAGCAGCAGCAGCAGCAGCATGGATTGGAATTAATTTTTTCCAAAAGATGGTCAATTTTCCCAGAACATTAAATAAAGTATCTATTGTTTGCTTATTGATTTTAAAAATCTTCTTTATTATAAATTGTATTATCTAATATATAGGAATTTTTCTGGAGTCCATTGTTTTCCACTTTTTCTTCTGTACTTGCCTATCCTAACACTAGTCTACATAAAGCACAGATTTATAATATGATTAATATCTGGAATAACTGTTCATCTTCAAAATTTTCTTATTTATTTTATGCATCATGTCTATATAATCTTAAGAATAAGCTTGTCACTGTATATGAAAAATATTATTGCGATTTTCATTGTTACATTGAATTTGATTATTAATTTTCTCAAAAATTAGCACCTTCATGAGTTGAGTCTATATAAACCATGATCTGCCTCTTCTATTGTCTAAGTATTTATGGCAGCTGGGGAGGAAATTCTTTGCAACAGCTTACAGTTTCTTCCAGGTAGTCACATATAGTTCCTGTTATGTCTATGTCTAAGTCATTTATGATTTTGTGAATAGGACTTTGGCATAAAATTTTCTAACTGATTATCATTGATGCATAGGAATCTTACTGATTTTCATATATTAATTAGTCTTTTATTCAATCACCCTTCTGAATTATATTATTACTTCAGTGGTTTCTAAGTTACTTACTTTCAAAAACTATCATTTTTGTTTTTTCTTTCATTCAGAGAAAGATACAGATATAAATATAGATGTAGATACAGATACCTGAAACACACATGTATGTGATATACACACACTCTTTAATGACATGTAGCTTGCATTTTTCTTGACTCATTGGATCATTTAGAACTTCCAGTACCATATTAAATTGTGATGTTGATAGTGGGCCTTCTTATTTTTCCCAGAGGTCTATTTCATTAAACTTTACAGAAAAAGCATATTGGTTTTGTTCACTATTTTTTATATTGTATATTTGATTGATCTCTACTTTTAATTTTATTGATTCACTCCTTTTGTTTTCATTGTGTGCTTTTATTCTTTTCTCTGCTCTTTACACTTTGTTCATTTTACTATATTTTTATTTTCTAATATAAAATTTTTATATTTAAAAATATTATTGCGATTTTCATTGTTACATTGAATTTGATTATTAATTTTCTCAAAAATTAGCACCTTCATGAGTTGAGTCTATATAAACCATGATCTGCCTCTTCTATTGTCTAAGTATTTATGGCAGCTGGGGAGGAAATTCTTTGCAACAGCTTACAGTTTCTTCCAGGTAGTCACATATAGTTCCTGTTATGTCTATGTTCACTATTTTTTATATTGTATATTTGATTGATCTCTACTTTTAATTTTATTGATTCACTCCTTTTGTTTTCATTGTGTGCTTTTATTCTTTTCTCTGCTCTTTACACTTTGTTCATTTTACTATATTTTTATTTTCTAATATAAAATTTTTATATTTTGAAGGACTGCATGTTAGAACTGTCTTTTTTTCCACTGAGGTATAATAACATTGTTAGTTTCAGGTACACAACATAATGATTTGATATTTGGATATACTGCAAAATGATTCCCACAATAAGTCTAATCAACAGTTGTCACCACAGATAGTCACAAATGTTTTTTCTTGGGATAAGGACTTTTGAGATCTATACTCTTGGCAACTTCCAAATATCCAATACAGTATTACTTACAGTCTTCAGTATGCTATACGTTAGATTCCTATGCCTTATTCATTTCACAACTGGAAGAAATACCGTATTTATCTTAGAGTTACATTATACTACTTAATTGGGTATTGACTAACATCACATTTTGAGAATAAGGGAAGATGATCCTGGAAAAATTCTGTGATGCGGGGAATCAAAGAAATATTGATTACTTTTCTTGCTAGTCTTGCATCTAAGTCACTGATGAGTTTCACAGAACCTAGTGGTTTCCATGGAATGAATAGGGAGAATCGAGGCTAGGATGGGGGAGCCTGGTGGGCTGCTGTCTATGGGGTCGCACCGAGTCGGACACGACTGAAGCGACTTAGCAGCAGCAGCAGCAGCAGGCTAGGAATTATTGTCCTTAGCTGAGGGGTGGGGTAAAACCCTCTGCTTCTATTTGGGGACCTTATTATGGCTGTACACCCAAACTGGCTACACTTCTAGGTTTACCCTCTCATCTTGTGGTAGTTTAAAGGTCAGGAAATTCTTTAGGGATCTTCAGGAAAGAATTGTTTTTTTTAAGTTGATAAACACACACAAAAACAGAAGACCAATGATGGATATCAACATGTAGATAAACCAGACCTCTATCAACTTGTTAGCAAAAACAGAAGTCTAGGAATATGCTACTGCTGCAGTAAATGAAGCATTTCTCTTAGCAATCCAGAAGCACTGGCGATGTTAGTCTTTGTATATTATGCATGATATTTGTGTTTTCGATCTGCTCTATTAATGTCATCATTTTAGAGGGTGATTCAAAGGAATCATAAAGACCTACCTTTCAGGCTTTTGAGTGAAGCAATTAGGGAGCTTAAGGTAAGATTCTAGACCCTTTGGGACAATTATTGATGTAAAATTTCCCACTGGCAGAAAATGAATATGCAGTGTTTCTTCCCTCTACCTACTAGTATCTCAAGCTGGGTTTTATTGATTCTATAACAAAGTATGAACTATTTGAATCAATGTCAAGTGAAGTAGTACATTTTACAAATAAGTCTTTCAAAATCTAAAACAATATCTCCTAAAGTATTATGGGGGACAAATCACAAGAATAATAGGAATCCTAAATGACTCTCTACTAGATTTCTAGATTTATTACAGTGTATTTTATGCATTAAAAAGTGAACCCTGAATGCGAATGAACTGTCTTAGTCTCTACTCTGTTGCACCTGGACAATTTTGGAAAGTCTAGACCTAGGTGTGCTCCTAATGAAAATGGGGAAACTTGGATCCTGGTAGACCAGAATAGGGAGGAGTGGGTAGAACTTCCAAACTGACCCCAGAGGAGTTGCTTCTCATTATTGGTCTCCAACGTCAAGACCAGGAAAACTCAAGGGTCCTCTCCATGAGAGTGATGGCTACAGAAAACAAAATAAATCTGGGTCAGAATAAGAATTTTCTCCACCTGTATGAGGAATGCTTCTTTGTTAAATGATCTCAAAAGCTGAACGAGGAGACTTGATCAAGGCTGGTTCCAAGTTGAGACTGTTCTTAAGTCACCAGGCCTCTGCTAAACCAGCATTCTCATTTCTAAGGTAACTTCAGAACACACAACAAAGTTTATAAATACCTTTTCCTGTCCTCATGCCTGTTTATATATAAGAGTATAATGACAAACAGAGGGACCCGTGGACTCTGCTTTGCAGCCTAACATAACCATAAAATAATGTGACTCTCTTCTAATTGCATTATGAGTGAGTCTTCTCTGGCCATGGACTTATACAATAAGACCTCTTACTATGAAATGCCTATAAATATGGAATTCACGAATAGTCTACCTAAGAAGTCTGGTGAGAGCCATGACACCTCTTACTGGTGGAGGCCAGGAAACTGCAAAGACAATAAACCTTGATGTCTGCTCCAGGCTAACTGGCTGTGGCCAGGGTGCACAGTTCACATGTCTCGAGCCTCTGCCAGGCTGTTAGTCATTATGCATGCTGCCCCAGTGGTGCATGAGAAATGGAGTGGGCTCTGAATAAGCTTAGAGGGAAGAAAGAGAAATACCAGTTTATATTCAATTAGGTTTAACTTCTCCCTTCCTGAGAAAGTTATACTTAAAAACTGAAATGATTGTTAGTCAACCTTCAAAGTCACTTTTCCTGTAAAAATATGTAGAGTTATTAACAGCTGCTTATGGAAAAAGATTAAAGCTGAATAAAATGGACATGGCAACACAATATAGATGACAGATGTCATTAGAACAATTAAACCTATTTCCTCAAAAATCTGCTTACTTTTTTCTTCTTATTCATGTCTGTACTTTTAAGAGCCTTTCCATTAGCCAGCCTATCAATTAACACCTATATATGCTATTCTTGGTACTATCTTCTATGTTATTGACCAAAGAATCTTGGGATTGCAGTTTTAAAGACAGTATCCTTCTGTAAGTAGTAAACCACAGAGATTAAAAGCATCTCTACCCCAGACACAATAATAAAAAACAGTTGACCTTCTTTGTAGGGGAAAAAAAAAATTTGGTCTCCAAACAATCTCTTGACTTGCCTAGCAGTTGAGTCAATTAAGTTTAGATATCTCTAATGCTAAAACCATAAAACTGACTGCATAAAGCATTAAACTGAATACATGAATCTTTCTAATCATTGCTTAATTGGTAAGTAAAATAAACATTCAAATATGAATCTGTAGACTTGGTTTAATGTGATTTTTGTTACATGTGGTAAACAGAAGTTTTTCTGCTACAAATGATAGATATTTCAAATTATGTTTTCACAGAAATAGAAATTTCTTTTGCCAATGAACTAAAAATTCAAGGGTATACTAACTTTAAGCACTGTAGATCCAGCTATTCAATGTCTCAATCCAGACTCTGTTTATAGATTATTTCCTGTCACAGAAGAGAGCTTCTCATGAACTGAACAGATGGTCACACTCTAAAAAAATTGTTTTAAAAACTGTTAACATGCCAGTATTGAAAATACCAGGGATTGAACCCAGGTCTCTCACATTGTAGACAGACGCTTTACCGTCTGAGCCACCAGGGAAGACTCCTGTATGTAGGATAGGTAACCACATTACAGTCAGTAATCAGTAGAATGAGAATATATTTTCTATAAAAGTATACATTATTTGTTCAAACTACATTTCAAAACTCATTTCTTATGATTGTGTCATAAGTTCTCTTATGACATAAAAATGTTTATTAACTTTACCATCTCTGGCATTGTTAAAATCACTTTTAGGTGATAAAGACATTTTTGCAACAAAATGGATAAAGTGATGAATATCAAATACTAATTTGTTCATCTCTCTCCTCTATTTAAAGATAACAAGTAGTTCTCCACTAGAATTAAGACCAAGCTGGTTACATTGGTATGCCAAGCTCTCCATAGTCAGAATGTACCTATCTCAATTCCCTGCTCAGCCACAATAATAATAAAACAAAGCAAAATAAAATGAAATAATGGCAGCATATATCTCCTGCTTATATTGTTCTTACAGCTTTCAGTACAACAGAAAAATAGGCATTCTTTGGTCTTCAACATCCATGTACCAAATCTTTGGGAGAGTTCTTAATGTCTGCTTTGAGTCACAATGTCCTCTTTAAATTAATCTCCTTGGACATGGACCATTATCCTCTACCTGTCCCTTTGGTGAGAAGTAAGTATGGAGTATATGTTGACTTGACTCAGTCAAAGAGGATTAATACTTCCAAGAGAAAGGCCTATTTTAGAAATATTATATGCTCTTATTGCTCTGATTTTACACAGGCCAATTTCGACCAAAGATAATCTCTCTCTTGCAGAACTAAAGAGGCTTGTCCAAAAGTTATTAGTTCTAAGCTAAAGCTGGTGTGACAAAGGCAGGGACTCAGGAGCTGGATTTTTTACTTAAAGTCGCTCAGTCATGTCCAACCCCATGACCCCAAGGGCCACACAGTCCACGGAATTCCCCAGGCCAGAATACTGGAGGGGGTGGCCTTTCCCTTCTCCCGGGGATCTTCCCAATCCAGGGATTGAACTCAGGTCTCCCACATTGCGGGCAGATTCTTTACCAGCTGAGCCACAAGGGAAGCCACTTAGAAACTAGAGCAGGAAAAAAAAAAAAAAGAAAGAAACTAGAGCAGGAGTTAAATACAGTAGGAAGAGGCTGGAGAAGAGAGAAAACTAAATCTCTGCTCTCCTCCCAAACAATTCTGGCTGCATCTCTTGCTTGACTGGTAACAATTAATCCCTCTTTAAAGAGTTCTCAATTAGCACATAGACTGGGATAAGGAGCAGGATTTTAGGGAGGAGAACATGTACAACCATGTCTAAATGAATTAGGGCTGTTCTTACCACTGTTCTGTGAAGAAAGCTGAGTGCCGAAGAATTGATGCTTTTGAACTGTGGTGGTGGAGAAGACTCTTGAGAGTCCCTTGGACTGCAAGGAGATCTAACCAGTCCATTCTAAAGCAGATCAGTCCTGGGTGTTCTTTGGAAGGAATGATGCTAAAGCTGAAGCTCCAGTACTTTGGCCACCTCATGCGAAGAGTTGACTCATTGGAAAAGACTCTGATGCTGGGAGGGATTAGGGGCAGGAGGAGAAGGGGACGGCAGAGGATGAGACGGCTGGATGGCATCACTGACTCGATGGACATGAGTGTAAGTGAACTCCGAGAGATGGTGATGGACAGGGCGGCCTGGCGTGCTGCGATTCATGGGGTCACAAAGAGTCAAACATAACTGAGCGACTGAACCGAACTGAAGTGTACTTACCAGATATAAGGAGGAGGGATACTGCACAAGCCAAAACAAAACATGCTACTCATAAAAACCAATCTGGGTAACCAGGACGAGCCTTCTAGCTATACCTGAGTGTGACCTTCTAAGTATGGTTTTGGCTTAGTCAAGGTACTACAGCATTTGGTTCAATTATATATTATCCATATGGTATGGCTACAAACTCTGGTTGAAGGTATTGTGGTAGAGATGCTAATTTTATCTGATTTCATATTACATAATGAATGTCATTAAGTGACCTAAAAATCTAAATAATAAATGCAGCGAAAATGTCCATACAGTTGTACATGTTTTATAGATAAATACTCAGTTGCAAGAGGGCATATTGAGAGAGACACACTAATTCTACACATAAATGATAAATTGTTCACTCACTAATTTTCATAATCTTCTAGTTGAAATAAGATTGTTCAGATATCTTTATCTTAAAATTAGCAAGAATAATCTGTAATGGAAATTTAAAAAATACACCAGCAATCTAATTCTAATAACATCAGAATCTAAATCAAATACTTTCATAATTTGAAGCAGATGTTAAATCCATGAAGCCATTCCAGGTTCTAACTGCTATTGAGCCACCAGAATCTCCTTAGGTTTTTATATGAAGTCAACTTAAATACTGAGAATTGATATTTTAAAATTTAATGTCTAATAAAGTTAAATGAAAGTCATAGGAAAAATGTTTACATAATTCAGCAAATTTTGTGCTCTTACAACAGAAAAAAATTCACTTTCAGTTCTCCACAAGTATGTCTTACTTCTCTTTTCTTTTATCAAGGGAACATAATAATGTTTAGGTGTAAGAACTCCCTAAAATCAGTGGAAAAAGAGAAATTTTAGATTTAGTGCTCTCAAAAAATGACACCAATTCCCAGGGAATGTAATCTGATATAAACCGCTTCCCCACTTAATGCCATTACCATGGCTGAACTCAGTTGTCTGCATCACTGCTCCCTTTAAGAATTCTTAAATCGCAAAAAGAAATAAATAACTGTATGAATTATTTCATGCACCAGCAAAACCCAAGTAAATATATTTTGCACTTTTATTTTCTGATTTCAGAAATTTATATTCTTTCTTAGTTCACACTATAGAATAAAATTAGTCTGGTGTGTATGCATTTTTACCATAGTCTTCAAGGCCTAACTGTTCTTTTTAGAGATACTCAAGTATATCTAGCAAGAGTAATAAGTAAACCACCATCACATATTATCAGAAATGCGTGTAGTAAACTTCACTACATTTTAAGTGGGTGGCATCAGCATATCTTAAGCTACTGAAACTGATTTTTATGTGAGTGATGAAAAAATGTTTGGAAAATACATCCCAGAATAAAATACAGAGAACTGAGAGAAAGCAGCCAAAGGAAAAGAATTGTCATGTTTTGAATGTCTACTATTCACAAAGAACTATGGAAACAAACTTTCATAATGAAAAGAAATGTACAAAATAAATTATTTTTTTCAGTGTCTATAATGTCTTTACCAATGTCTAGTATTTCTTTCAAGTCAGACTTAATTCTGTCAAGCCTCCAGTTTATGAGCTAACACCAATCTGCTGCACTGCATTCAGCGCCTGAACCTATAATCCTGTCCATCCATTTCTGTCTCATTCTGTTATCTACCTATTTGTTAGGAAAACTGATATTTGGAAAGCAGGAATTAAATATTTTGTTGCATTTAGTTGCAAAAAGGCGCAATGGTTATCTGAGGAGGTCTTACAAATAGCAGAAAAGGGAAAGATACACCCATTTGAATGCAGAGTTCCAAAGGATAGTAAGGAGAGATAAGAAAGCCTCCTTCAGTGATCAATGCAAAGAAATAGAGGAAAACAATAGAATAGAAAAGACTAGAGATCTCGTTAAGAAAATTAGAGATACCAAGGGAACATACCATGCAAAGATGGGCACAATAAAGGACAGAAATGGCATGGCCTAACAGAAGCAGAAGATATTAAGAAGAGGGGGCAAGAATACACTGAAGAACTATACAGAAAAGACCTTCATGACCTACATAACCATGATGGTGTGATCACTCACCTAGAGCCAGACATCCTGGAAGGTGAAGTCAAATGGGCTTTAGGAAGCATCACTGCAAACAAAGCTAGTGGAGGTGACAGAATTCCAGTTGAGCTATTTCAAATCCTGAAAGATGATGCTGTGAAAGTGCTACACTCAATATGCCAGCAAATCTGGAAAACTCAGCAGTGGCCACAGGACTTGAAAAGATCAGTTTTCATTCCAATCCCAAAGAAAGGCAATTGCAAAGAATGTTCAAACTACCGCACAATTGCACTCATCTCCCATGCTAGTAAAGTAATGCTCAAAATTCTCCAAGCCAGGCTTCAACAGTATATGAACCATGAACTTCCAGATGTTCGAGCTGGATTTAGAAAAGGCAAAGGAAACAGAGATCAAATTGCTAACATCCATTGGATCATCGAAAAAGCAAGAGAGTTCCAGAAAAACATCTACTTTGGCTTTATTGATTATGCCAAAGCCTTTGACTGTGTGGATCACAGCAAACTGGAAAATTCTTTAAGAGATGGAAATACCAGACCACCATATCTGCCTCCTGAGAAATCTGTATGTAGGTTAAGAAGCAACAGTTAGAACCAGACATGGAACAACAGACTGGTTCCAAATTGGGAAAGGAGTACATCAAGGCTGTATATTGTCACCCTGCTTATTTAACCTATATGCAGAGTACATCATGCCAAATGCTGGGCTGGATGAAGCACAAGCTGGAATCAAGATTGCTGGGAGAAATACCAATAACCTCAGAGATACAGATAATACAACCCTTATGGCAGAAAGTGAAGAGGAACTAAAGAGCCTCTTGATGAAAGTGAAAGAGGAGAGTGAAAAAGCTGGCTTAAGACTCAACATCCAGAAAACTAAGATCATGGCATCCTGTCCCATTGCTTCATGGCAAAATAAGTGGGGAAACAATGGAACAATGAGAGACTTCATTTTATTTTGGGCACCAAATCCAGTGTGTCTTAGGGAACACTTTCCCTAAAGTGTCTTAGGGAACACTGAAGGGCTTCTCTAGTCTCAGCTGGTAAAGAATATGCCTGAAAGGAGGGAGATCTGGGTTTGATCCCTGGGTTGGGAAGATTTCCTGGAGGCGGGCCTGGCAACACACTCCAATATTCTTGCCTGGAGAATCCGCATGGACAGAGGAGCCTGGTGGGCTGCAGTCCATGGGTCACAAAGAGTCTGATGTGCCCGAGCAACTAAGCACAAAAAGTTTCTTAAATGCTTTTGGTTTTTGTCTTATAAGCAAAAGGGTAAATCTGCAGTTTAATGATTACACACAAAGATTACAACATATAACAGACTGTAATTCCTCAATAAACTTTAATCAGGATTTCATTTTTTTTTAATGAAAACATTTCCTTTTATGCTTTGAGGAAGGGGAGATCAGTGAATTAAATATCAGCACTCAGGGTCCTCTCATTAACTCCAGACCATTTGTTCAGTCCCTGGCCTCTGTTAGCCTCTACAAGAGTTTTAGAGGCTCTACGGGAAGTTTATTCAACTGCTTCTCATCACATCCACCCACGCAGATTTTAATGCGAGAGCTCAGGAGGTCCAAAAAACATGGACTTTGAAAACTGAGAGGAAGAAAGAAAGAGGGCAGAAAAGAGGGAGAGAAACATTTTTAAATGTGTGTTTCTAACCCATTTGTAATAAGTGCAGTCTTTACACAGGTCATTTTATTGAAATTATTAGCTGTTAGAAGTTTTGTCGTCATCACTATAGTATGTTGAGCTCACCAGGACACCTCATGCTTTTCAAAGTGAAAGAGAGAGAGAGGAAATAATTGCTAGTCCATTTTTTAAAAAATTTCCTGAAATGTGGTGATAAACAAAGGTGACTGTATGTACAAAAGGGGTCCCCAGTGAGAAATGATCTCTTGTAACACTCTTCATAGTGGTGCTTCTGTGTCATCCACTATGGAGGGACTCTTGGACCACTTGCTTGCATCCCCATTCTCATCTCAGCCTAATCTTAAATCAATCTTAAATCAAAATCTTAAATCTTAAAGCCTAATCTCATCTCAGCCCCATTTTCTATTTTGGTGTTTTGAAGTTATCAAGTTCTTCATGGTCAGCCTGGATCTACTTATTCATTGCCCAGAAGGGGGAAGAAAAAAAACAGAACAAATAAAACTTAAAAGAAAATCTATAAAATTATTAATGAAATATGCTAGAACAGAATGCTTTAACCTCACAGTACCTGCTTTGTCCATAGATTTATTTTGAGAGAAACTGTTAATCTCTCCAGTTCCTGCCAAAGGAAGCATTTCATAAAACCCCTTATTCAAAAGGGGTAATGTTCTAACCATGTATGGGCACCCTCTGGTAGGAATCGCTGGACCAAGGATGGTATATGACAGAGAAGAAACTAACCTACAGGGTGGACAAGCAACTTGTGAGGTAGCCTAGCATTAGAGCTACACTCAACAGCTACCACAGTGAACCTCTCCCAGGAATCAGAATTGGGAACTCAGAAAAAGAGTCAGGGGTCCAGAGCTCAGAGCTGGTTAGGAAACTGAAGAGAAAAGACATACAGAAAAGATAGGGATGGAAAGAATGGCTGCTTCTTGTTAACTGCTAAAAGAGGGCTCTCAAATAATAATAATAATAGGCAAATAATAATCATTAATATTATTTGATGAAAAACCAACACTGTAACCCTGAATGGTCCATCATTTGTTAAAATGTTTTCTGGATGCCAGCCCTCCCCTATCTAAGCATGTGCAGGCTTACCTTGTGCTTGTGAAGCCTAACCACCATGGCTGAAAAATCTTTCTTTTTTTTCCCTAAAAATTTGTATTACCCTGACTTGAATTAGTTTGAGTGGTTTCTGTTATTTGCAACTAAACTATCTGACTAACACCAGGGGTCAGTAAAGATACTGTAAGTTGAATCAGTGAGTCTGTAGATTTAAAGTAAAGTGAAATAGATGACTAAGAACCTAGTCCACGTACTTAGGACAGCAAAAAACAATATATTCGTGAACCTAAAATTTCCGTTTTCCCTTTTACTTTTGATGATTCATTTGACTGTTCTACTACGAGTCTGAGTATTGCCCTTCACAGTCGTTTCCAGTCACTAAAACTTGACAATTCTACCTTCAAATTATATTCAATATCTTCAAACCTGCTGCTAAGTCACTTCAGTCGTGTCCGACTCTGTGGGACCCCATAGACAGCTGCCCACCAGGCTCCACCGTCCCTGGGATTCTCCAGGCAAGAACACTGGAGTGGGTTGCCATTTCCTTCTCCAATATCTTAAAACCTACCATATCTGAAATCCCTTATCTTGACATTAGTAACGCTGACTTCACCCATGGAAACTGCCTTCTAACTGATCACCATGATGTTTCTTGCAGAAACTGTTTATTTCCGACACATTCAAATCGATCATTAGTTTAAAACTCTTCAGTGCCATCTTGTTTCTTTTAGGTTGAGAGCAAAATCCCTTACTTAGCATAATCTTCCAGTCACAATAATCTGGCCCCTGTGCATCTTCTCCAGTCTTTGCCTCCAAACTGCCCTATTTCTCCCCACTAGTTATAAGACTGTTCTCTTTTCAACCTCAAAGTCTTTTTTCCCAGCCCATCCGTTGCTGAAACATTCCCTCCCATTCTACTATCTCCAAGCCCACTCCACTCATCTGGCTTAATTCTTGATACTACCGTCAATTTTAAAGTCCCTGTGTTTTTTTTGTTTTGTTTTGTTTTTTTTAACTATGAAAGTATGATTATACACTTTCAGGAGACTTGGAAAATACAAAATGAAGTTACATATAGTTCCACTGCTGCTGGTAAGTTGCTTCAGTCATGTCTGACTCTTTATTTCAATTATTTTTTAAGTAGGTACATTAAGATTTTTAGTTGAAGTTTCAATAACAAACTCTCAAAATTAATAGAATGGACAGAAAAGTAGAAGGATATAGTAAACCTGAAAATGAGTGCTATGAACCAATTCAACATAATTAAGATTTATACATTTTCACACATCAGTAGGATACAAATTCTATTCAAGTTCCCATAGACTATAAACTAGGAGATACTGAAACATATCCAGGGACATAAAACAAGGTGAAAGGATTTCATGGTCTAAAGGTATTGAAATCATACAGAGTCTGTTCTCTTATCACTGTGGAATTATGTTAGAAATCAATATCAAAAGATACCTGAAAATAACCCATATATTTTCAAGTGCAATGTGACATTTACCAAGAGAGATATTAGACTTAGCCATTGAAAGTCTCAATAAAGTTAAAAAACATTGAAAAAAACACAGAGGGTAATTGCAGAGAAGAATGTATTTAAATGAGAAATTAACATCTAAGATACTTTTAAAACTCCATGTATTTGGGAATTAAATGTCCATTAAAGTCCCTGCTCAAAATTCACTTCTTCATAGAAAGTTTTCCTGACACTGCATTACAGATCACGTTCTTCTGTTCCATGAATTCAAAACAATTCATGTTATTCATGCATAGCACTTACTACATTTCTGACTACACAGCCATTTGAGATCCCAAATAATTTTGCCTTGTAGGATCACCCTTCCTTTAATATCTATAAACAGAATTTAGTTCTTAACTTTTAAAACTATGTAAAAATTGTTAGATATAATCTAGATCTCATATATGTTTGAGATGGTTGAATGTAAAATATAAACTATATAATTAAAAAATGGACTTTCTGGGGCTTGAGGAACCTTAATAGTATTTTCTTTTATAATGAGTAATGTATGTGAAATTTTTAAGAGTTTTAAATTTTAAATTCTTTGAATTTTTTCATAATATCATGTGTTAAGAATTGGTCAAGAAGGAGAAAGGGTATTGGAGGATTTCAATTTTCATAAATTTAATATTAATTTTTCTTTTATTGTATTTATATAGTAAATATATGTATGCATAAAAAATGCCACCCTGATGATAGGTAAATCTCACTTCCTTATTAACAAGACCCTAAGTAAGAATTTTGAGATAGATCAAAAGATCATTAGAGAGGGACAATATTTGATGGTAACTAAGGAAAGACAGGCTTTCTCAGAGGCAAACAAAAGCATCATTTAATTAAAAGTACTAAGAGGAATATAGTTCTGAAAGGCACTGATGCTCAGCACAAGCAAAGTTTAAGTACCCAAATAGGAGGTGCTATCCTCTAGTATAATCAACTCCAAATGAAAGTTAGGACCGTAGCAGCATCACCTTGGGGAAACATGCCTTTTCAAATGATGAGCCAAGTCTAGCAAGCTAATAGACTACCAGCTTGAGAGGCAAATATGCACAAAGACAGAAAAAGAGGAGTGTAAATAATTTACAAAAATTGGTTACACTTGAATACATAGAAACAGTAGGTGTTATTATAATTGGGCTCTGATTTGGAAAAGTGAACTCCATGTTTCAATAATAAGATCCTTTTCCATTCCCCTGCATAGTATGCTCTGGAATTTCTGACTAGCCAATTTTCCTCCTAAGTATTTCCCAGCATCTGATCATGTTGTTTGCTGGATGTCTCTCTTACTCCATCTCCTTTTCGTTCTTGGGTCCCTGAATTGCTCTTTTCTAATTTGCCCCAGAAAATTAAAAACTTTCCCAATTTTAATATGTTAAGTGATTTATTTCTAATTTTGGATCGACCTAGTTTATCTCAGCTACGTTCTGTGGACACCCAGAAAAGTCACGACAGTTTCTTAAAATAAGATCAGTTATCTCCTCAAAACTCACAAGCTTTCTATCAACAGTTATCTTTTGTGTCACTATACGTATATGGTGGAGAAGGAAATGGCAACCCACTCCAGTATTCTTGCCTGGAGAATCCCAGAGACGGAGGAGCCTGGTTGGCTGCCGTCTATGGGGTAGCACAGAGTCAGACGTGACTGAAGCGACTTAGCAGCAGCAGCAGCATATGTATATGGCTCTTTTTTTAAAGTCTCTTTTCTCTACTCATCTATAAGTTCTGTGAAGGTAATAGCCATATCTGTTTTTTTCCATTTCTGAATCTCTAACACTTAGTGTGCAATAATAAATATATGTCTAGGCCCAATATATATTTCTTTGATGAATAAATTAATGTGTTGACACAGATTGAAAAGTATTGATGACCTTCCTGAGGCTCTCCCTCAAACATTTACCAGTTTGGAATGACAATGTTCCTTTTTATGGTAGAATAGATGGGGATGATGCTCAGAACTACATTGAGAATGGGAACATGGCTGGTCTACCAACCTAGATCCAGCTTCTTAAAATCTCCTGTAGCCTCGCCCACTGCCTGCATCCAGGGACAGAGTCAAAGGTAGCAGAATGATAGTAGGAGAGCTAGATAAGCCAAGAAGCTCACAATGAAGTAAAAGAGGTTCGCAGGGATGTAATAAACACCCCCAAATAGAGATATGCACAGCTGTGGTCTGTCATAACTGAATGTCAGGATTGCTAGAACTCACAGCACTCCTTGTTGGCCAGTTTATCAACTAACACTATACACCACTATAAACTTGAAAGTTCAGTAGCATCATCTTCATTTTAGATGTGAAGAAACAAGACCCGTAGCTGGGGAACTTATCAGATATCTAGCTGATAACTAGGGGAACCAGAATCTGAGCCCTGGTGGGTCTGACTTTTTCTGTTCTACCCCATGCCCTTGAGCACATTTCCACCACGGTCAGAAATATGAGGAGGAACACAGCAATGCCTCAAAACAAAGACACTGATTTTCTTTTTAAAACAACATCTGTTTGACCAGGAGAAACATCACCAAGCATTCCCCTCAAGAGTTAGTCCACAATCTAATACATGGACAAAGCCACTTGCCAAACTGTCCTGTATTCTTTTTGCTTATTCTGATGTTCTGCAGACCAGAACTGCAGCTCCCCTGAGAATTTTTCTCAAGTGTCTTCTTAACACTGAAGACATTATGGGTTTAAAATGAAGTGTGCATTGCTTCTTAAATCAGAAAACCAAAACTGCTAAAAGGATTCATTTAAATATTCATCTAAAAAACATAAAATTAAACTATAACCAATTTAAAAATGAATATTAACGTATATACAACCTTTTGTAACTATTTAAATATTTAGAGAAAAGTGGTTTGTTTTTAATATCTAGAGATTTTCCCAGGTGCCCACTTAATCATTGGAAATGAGGATGCTTTTAAAAAGTAAACCTGCTTAATAAACATGCTTTTAAATAAGAACAAGTGATTAAAGTGTAAAAAGTTTTGTGGTTGGTATGTTATTGCATCTATTGGCATCCAGACTATCACCTAAGCTTCTCCCGTATTAAGAAATGACCTCTCGGTGTAGAGCTGTTTGTTCTTAATTCTGTCCAAATTTTGCAAGCATGTCATTTATCTTGTTTCAAATGTCACTGGTATAATGATAGAAAATGTCCAATACTGGCAATTATAGGTTTAGGCTCAAATAGGAATAAAACATTACTTCTAACAAGCCAAATCCTTGAATTTCATTTCACATGGGTAGTATTTCCTCTCTTTTGTTTTCCCTGGACACTTGCCTGCTTTCATAGTACCATGCACCACACATCCTGTTTATTAGTTGAAAGGAGTTTAACAAGAGGATTTATTTTATGTTTTTCTCTGTCCACCAAAGTCAGTTTACTACCCTTATGGAAAGCATGTGCTCACACTGTGCCTCATATGACTCGGTATGCTGCAGATGACGTTCAAATCGTCCTTTGTGCGTGTGTGCCGGCTTAGTTGTGTCTGGCTCTTTGCAACCCCGTCGACTGTAGCCCATGAGGTTCTTCCCGTCCATGGAATTTTCAAGGCAAGAACACTGGAGTGGGTTGCTGTTTCTTTCTCCAGGGGATCTTCCCGATGCATGGAGAGAAACTGCATCTCCTGTGTCTCTTGCATTGCAGGCAGATTTTTACCAGTAAGTTGAGCCATCAACTTACTATCATCTATGGTGAGGTTCCTTTCATGAATATTGCCCGAGAGCAATTTAATTGTCAATTTGATTCAGAACTTTAAAAATGGTTCTACCATCAGGCTCCTCAAAAGAACAACTGTGTCCCATTCAATTGCCATGTATTAATCTGTCTCCACTATAGGGACTTCTACTTTAGATTTACGACTTTTAGCAAAGTCGAGGGAACATATCTTGCTTTAATATAATTTCAACAAACACCAATACAGTATACTTACACATATTTATGGAATATAGAATGATGGTAATGATAAACCTGTACGCAAGACAGCAAAAGAGACACAGATGTATAGAACGGCCTTTTGGACTCTGTGGGAGAGGGAGAGGGTGGGATGAGTTGGCAGAGTGGCAGTGTAACATGTATGATGTCATAAGTGAAACGAATCGCCAGTCTAGGTTTGATGCAGGATGCAGGATGCTTGGGAATGATACACGGGGACAATCCAGAGAGAGGGTGTGGGGTCAACTGTGTCCCATTCAATTGCCATGTATTGATCTGTCTCCACTATAGGGACTTCTACTTTAGATTTACGACTTTTAGCAAAGTGGAGGGAACATATCTTGCTTTAATATAATTTCAACATAGTCCCTACCATGACAACTTGAACAAACTAAATACCATTATACTGATGTTCTATTTACAGAAAAGGTCTTATTATTTAGCATTTATGTAAACTACTTGCTTAGTTCCCTTAGAGACCCACAATCCAAACTAAAAATACACTGTATCATTTCCCCTGATGTGACCACTAATGAGTCTCTCTCTAATGGTCCCAACAATGCTTTGGTGTAAAGAGCCGAGAACTAGAAGTGCCAGCCCTTGTGACATTGTACATGCTGGCGCACCTCCCTGGAACTTGGGGATTATATATATATATATATATATATATAAAATTTTTTTTTCTTAGAGCCAATTGCACACTCTGAACAGTGGTATGTAGGGGTATACTGGGAACACTGTTAAATTCTGAATCCAGTGTCTTTATCCTTTCAAATGTTTCAAAACAATAATTCCTGGCCCAAGGCCACATCCCCAAGAAGCAAATAATCTCTCTTAATCAAAATCTAAAAGTCCTATCTTCAGACTCTTCAACTTTCCCACTTCATACTAGAAGAATAGCTTCATTTGGCTCACCACATGGAATGTTGTTTTCCTGGCTCCAAATAGCATGAACACAATTCAATTACATAATGAACCATATGATGTGGATACCGCTACAGCACTATGTGGGTCAGTGGGACTAAGCACAAATTAAATAATCAAAACCACAGTTAGTGTGGAATGCTCATTTGGGCTTGTCAGGGAGGCAGGGATGAGGGCTTGGGTACTATTATAGCAAACCATGTTAATTCTATTCTGATCTTATAAATACACTCTTGTATAGCGCAAGAAAGAATGATATACTCAGTTTGCCTTGGAAGCAAAGGACACAGAGCGAAGCAAGGAAACAGGAAATCATTAGCAGAGACTCCCACCCAAATCTCCTTATAGACCACTGGCCTCTGGCTCAGGTCCTCTTCCCTGGATGAGTCAGCTTTAACCAGCAAGGCAGGGTTAAAAGTAACTCTTCGTGGTGACCACAGATATGAGAGGACATTGCAACACAGAAGTAGCTTGGGGTAGCAGCTGAATAAATGGAATCTGTCTCAGTTAAGATTCTACATTTACCAGTCACCACCTGTGTAATTTGGGGCAAAATAGCTAACCTGTCTAAATGTGAGGTTCCTTTTCTGCACAATGAAAGTAAAATTAATACTTCCCTCAAAGTGTTCTTATGAACATACTGAGATACAGCACTTAAATAGTTGGTTTTCAGTATGCTGTCATATTTAAGTGATTGTTGTTATTGTTGCTATTCAAACTTTCGGGAACAGTTACTGCTATGTGGGGTTAGAAATCATCTCAGTTAGGGCGACCAACAATCCTGGCTCACTGGAGGGTGAAAGGGTTCTAGGGCACTGAATTCAGAGCGCTGTATCTGGGGAGTCCTGGGCAAACCAGGATGAGATGGTCACCCTAACTCAGAAGCAATCATGCTACTACGAAAGTCACGAGCCTTTTTGTTTTTTTCCAATTAAAGTACTATACGACTTGTAGTCTTTGTACTGCTTAGCAACAAGGAAGTTGGAATAAATACCACCTAGCTAGAAAGAAGCAGAAACTAAAGGATTCACAGGGTAGGCTTAAAAATTCCATGAAGTCAGTCTGTTTTCAAAGGAGACTACTCTTTAAGAAAGAGATAGTGACTGATATTATTTTTTCTCTACTTATTAGATTTTTCTCACTTGTCCTTTTTTTTTTTTTTTTCATTGTTAGCACAGTGGTTGCTAAGACATTCCTTTCTAGACAGAAACAAAAACAAGATGCTGGTGGGGCTATTATTCTCTGCTACTCAGTCATCTGCAGGGCAACTAACTCATGATTATCTTTCTCCTATGGGTGGTCACAGGAGTAAAAGATGAAAGATTTCAGTCACTCTGGAATGGAAGGTGGGAGTAGAAAATGAAGTGCTATAAAAGACATGTGTCTAAGGCCGATCTTGAGGGAAATTAGGGTATTTTGCTTTTTGTTTTGTTTCATACTACTATACTATGAATGTTTCATACTACTACACATTACGAAACATTTGTTAGGATTGTGACATCTTCAAAATGCAATTTCATCAAAAGATATGGACACACAATATAAAGAACGTATTTTGCTGTATTCACCAAAACCAAAGATTTCCTAGCTTCTGTCTCTCCAGTTGCCCATCAAAAGCTGAAAAGGCCCTTGCTTCACCTACATTCCTTTTTGATGTCGCTTGAAATCTAAACCACGATAGCTAGTTGCCTCATAATGGCTTGTGAACAGAATTCACAAAGCTAGAAAGGGATTGAGTTTCTTCTCGCAAATGGCCAAATGCCATTTTTCATGCCTAAACAACTCTGCTTCCTTTATCATTATGTCAGATACTGATGTGGTGATGATAGTGAAAATAGTTCTTGTACAAAGAATTATCTCTCTTGATGGGCATGTGACATTTTTGCTTAAAAATATTTAACAAGTAATTATAGTAATAATTATAATTATATAATGATCATGTAGAACACTAGGCTAACTGCTTTTTATGAGTTATTTCATTACAGTGATGCAAGAGGTATTAGAAGCTTTTCCAGACAAATGAGGGAATTTTAGCTCCTACAGGAAAAGTAATTTGCCCAGATCTCACTGATAGAAATGAGCAGTATCTGACTTTGAACTCAAATTTGACTGTCTTTATCATCACAACCTTACCCACACATTACACTTTCTTGCTATTTAAAAGCATCTGTACTAGATACAATCAGACACACACATGAATAAAAAACACAGTGTCGACTATATGAGTAAAATTTTTTGTAAAGGCAAAACATAGTCTCAGGAAAAAAAAACTTGACTTTGGACAAAGAGCTCAATTTTACTGAGACTGAAGTAACCTCACAAATGAGAATAGTAATTTCCAATGCACGAGTCTATTGCTAGGATGTAATGAGACTGACATAAATTAAAAGAGGTGGTCAATGCCTGTACCAAAGCTATTTGTGTCTCCACTGTCCTACCACATGGTCTGTTCACGCCAGTATAGAGTTCCTTCCTGTTACCTCAGTAAATTCCCAGGGCTCCTCAGCTCTCTGAGGGCTGTGCTGAGGAACACCCTTTAGAAAATGATTTTATAGAAACCGGACAATGGCAGAGAGATGATCTCAGTAAATCTCTACTCCCAGAAGAAACAGTAGATAGAGGATTGGTAAAATGGTGATCCAGAGGATCGCACTCACGTGAAGACAGGGCAGGACTTGACTGTAGACCACTTTAATCCTGAACATTTTAATGGTGTTCCTATCCTTCATCTTGGCCTACTCTCTTCACCCCAAGGGCAAGGACCCTGACCCTAAGACCCTGTTGGCAGTTATCTGGTTCCCAGCACACAGTTTACTTTCTCTCTGGTTTTTACCTCCAACTTTCCCTGCCCAATCTCTGTTACTCTTTACTCTCTACTTTCCTCTCTCTTTTCTTCTCATTTAATTGCCTTAAATGTCCTATCCGAACAACCTTATTAACTCTTTAAAATATGGGCTCAGATTGTGACTATCAGAAAAATAGTTCCCTTTTTCACATATCCTAACTAAACTTCCAATGCACTTTTCACTTATCCCATTCTTCTCCACTTATCCATAAAGTATAACCCAAATATCATCTGCTGAAAATTTCCAAAATCCACCAAAGAAGAAAAAAAATTCTTCTAATGGGATCTAATAGGTTTCTGAATAAAATTTTAGGCTTTTGAATAAAGTTTCAGCACAGTACTTATCATTTCTTACTAATATTATTTACTTGTCTTGGTCCTTAAGAGAATGTCAGTTCAGTTCCGTTGCTCAGTCGTGTCCAACTCTGTGCAACTCCATGGACTGCAGCATGCCAGGCTTTCCTGTCCTGAGGAAAGAGAATGTAACTTCCCTAAAAAATTAACCACGCCACAGATAAAGATGTGTTGGCCAGGCTGCTAGGAGAAAAGCTAGGACTCTCCTTTTTTTGTTGTTGTTTCTTTGTTTCTATACTGATTAGTCTCAGAGTAAGAGCAGAAATGCAAATAGGATATCTCAGAATCTCAACTGAAAATTTTGTTAGGGTCCTCTAGACATAAGAGCTTCCCTGGTGACTCAGCTGGTAAAGAATCTGCTTGCAATGTGGGAGACCTGGGTTCGATCCCTGGGTTGGGAAGATCCCCTGGAGAAGGCAAAAGTTACCCACTCTAGTATTCTGGCATGGAGAATTCCATGGACTGTATAGTCCATGGGGTCACAAAGAATTGGACACAACTGGGGGACTTTCATTTTCGCTTTACTATAAAATAAAAATAAGCACTAGGAGAATAATTAGATAAATAAATTTTTATATATTTATTCTATGAAATACTATAATATGGGGCTAGTAACTATAATGTGGTAAGTATATACACACACATATATATACATATACATACATATGTACAACTTATATATATATATACACATATATAAAATGGTATCAAAAGTTATCTTATGTATTAATATTATGAAGTAAAAACAAGTAGTTACAGGATATAGTTAGATCATGATATAAATTATGTAATTTAAAAAATCCAGATAGGTGCAAGAAGGGGAAATAAAAAAATCTAAATAAGTCTCTATACATGTAAATTAGTTATATTATAAAAAGATTTTGTGGCACACAATGTGTAAAGATGTAATTTTGCAACATCAACAACTAAGAAGTGGGCTGGAGCTGTAAAGCAGCAAGGTTTTTGTATGTTATTGAAGTTCAGTTCAGTTCAGTTCAGTTCAGTCACTCAGTTGTGTCTGACTCTTTGCGACCCCATGAATCACAGCATGCCAGGCCTCCCTGTCCGTCACCAACTCCCGGAGTTCACTCAGACTCATGTCCATTGAGTCCGTGATGCCATCCAGCCATCTCATCCTTGGTCGTCCCCCTCTCCTCCTGTCCCCAATCCCTCCCAGCATCAGGGTCTTTTCCAACGAGTCAACTCTGCATGAGGTGGCCATAATGTTGAGCTTTAAGCCAACTTTTTCACTCTCCTCTTTCACTTTCATCAAGAGGCTTTTTAGCTCCTCTTCACTTTCTGCCGTAAGGGTGGTGTCATCTGCATATCTGAGGTTATTGATATTTCTCCCAGCAATCTAATTCAAATTATAGTGCTTTAACTTAGACTGTTAAATGTAGTCTCCACAGTAACCACAAAGAAAATAGCTATAGAATATACACAAAAGGAAATCAGGAAGGAATTTGAATGTTTCAAGACATAAAATCAACTAAACACATAAGAAGATAGCAATGCAGGAGTAAGGAAGACCAAAATAAAACCTACAAGGCATATGAAAAGTAAATATTAATGGCAAAATGACAGAAATAAGTTCCTCCTTATTGGTTATTACTCTAAATGTAAATGGATTAAACTCTAATCAGAAACAGAGATAGCAAATACACACAAAATCATGATCTAATTATATACCCTCTGTAAGAGACTCATCTTAGTTCCAAAGATACAAATAGATTGAAAGTGAAAGGATGGAAAAAGTTATTGCATGCAAATAATAACCAAAGAAGAGCAGGGCTGGTTAAACTAATATCAGTCAAAACAAACTTTAAATGAAAAAAGAAACATAGAAGGGCCTTATGGATTTTAAAAGTTTCAGTACAGCAAGAAGATACGGTGGCTCAGGCGGTAAAGCATCTGCCTACAATGCAGGAGACCCGGGTTCAACCCCTGGGTCAGGAAGATCCCCTGGAGAAGGCAATGGCACCCCACTCCAGTATTTTTGCCTGGAAAATCCCATGGATGGAGGAGCCTGGTAGGCTATAGTCCATAGGGTCGCAAAGAGTCAGACACGACTGAGCAGCTTCACTTTCACTTTCAAATTACAGCCACCAAAATATATGAAGAAAATCTGACATAATTGTAGAATTATGTATTTAGACCACAAATAAAGTTTCAGTAGACTTGAAAATATAAATAACATACAAAGAATTTTCTCAGAACCACAAAGCATGAGGTTAGTAATCAATAACAAAAGGAAAACTAGAAAATTCACAAAAATGTAGGAATTAAACAACACACTTTAAAAAAAAACAAAAACCCTAAAGATCAAAGAATAAAATTACAAAGAAAATTAGACAATACTCTGAGTTAAATATAAACAATACCACAACACATCAAGATCTAGGTTCAATGTAGGATACAGGATGCTTGGGGCTGGTGCACTGGGATGAACCAGAGAGATGTTATGGGGAGGGAGATGGGAGGGGGGTTCAGGATGGGGAACACATGTATACCTGTGGTGGATACATATTGAGGTATGGCAAAACCAATACAATATTGTAAAGTAATTAGCCTCCAATTAAAATAAATAAATTTATACTTTAAAAAAAGAGAGACAGAGAAATAAAGAAAAAAAAAGATTTAGGAAATGCAGTCAAAGTGATACTAAGGGAAATTTATAGGTGTGAATGCTCACATTAAAAAACAAACAACACTTCAAATCATAAACCTAAATTTACAACTTAAGGAGCCAGAAAAAAAAAAAAAAAAAAAAGAAACCTCAGACTAGCAAAAGAAAGGAAGTAAAGATTATAACAGAGATAAATGAAATAAAGAGCAAAGAGTAGAAAAACAATAGTGAAAAGAAAGCCAAAAGTTGATTCTTTGAAATCACTGAAATTGACAAAACTTTAGTTGGATGGAATAAGAAAGATTCAAAATATTAAAATCAGAAATGAAAGTGAGGACATTACTATTGATTTCATGGAAATAAAATGTGTTATAAGACAGTGCTATAAAAATTGTATACCAACAAATTGAACCACTTAGATTACATAGACAAAATCCTAGAAATACAAAACTTACTAAAACTGGATCACAAAGAAATAGTAAATCTACATGATCTATAACTAGTAAGGCAAATGAATTAGCAATAAAAATCTCCCAACAATGACAAAAAACCCACAGAAATAAAACCAAATCTGGAACAGATGGCTTCACTGGTGAGTTCTACCAAATATCTAAATAAGAACCCATCTTTTAAAAAATTTCCGCAAAAAAACAAAGAGGAGGAAACACTTCCTGACTCATTCTTTGAAGTTAGTGTTTCTCTAATACCAAAAACAAAGACATTACAAGAAGGCTATAGAATGATATCCCTAATAAACACTGATGCAAAAATCCTCAACAAAATACTAGCAAACTGAGCTCAAAAGCATATTAAAAGGATTACTCATCATGACCAAGTGAGATTTAAACCAAGACAGGGTGGTTCAACATACAAAAATAGATTAATGTAATATACCACATCAATAGAATGAAAGAAAAAAGCCACACAATAATCTCAATCTATGCAGAAAAACTCACCTCATGTGAAGAGTTGACTCACTGGAAAAGACCCTGATGCTTGGAGGGATTGAGGGTAGGAGGAGAAGGGGACAACAGAGGATGAGATGGCTGGATGCCATCACCAACTCGATAGACATGAGTTTGGGTAAACTCCGGGAGTTGGTTGATGGACAGGGAGGCCTCGTGCGCTGCAATTCATGGGGTCACAAAGAGTCGGACACAACTGAGCGACTGAACTGAACTGATGCAGAAAAAGCATTTGGCAAAAATATGCTTTATGATAAAATACCTAAAAATTACAAATAGAAGTAAACTATCTCAACATGATAAAAACCATACATGAAAAACCCAAAACAAGTATCATATTCAATGGTGAAAAACTGAAAGCTTTTCTTCTATCAGGAACAAGGCAAGGATGCCCACTTTTGTCATTTCTTTTCGACACAGAAGTTCTAGCCAGAGTGATTAGATAAGAACAAGGAATAAGAGCCATCCAAATTGTGAAGAAAGAAGTAAAATTATCTCCCTGCAAATGACATGATCTTATACACAGAAAATTTTTAAGATTCTTTAAGAAATCATTGAAACAATCAATGAATTCACCAAAGTAGCAGATTGAAGGTTGATACACAAAAATCAGTTGCATTTCTGTACACTAACAATAAACAATTTGAAAAGAAAATTAAGAAATCAATTCTATTTATAATAGTATCAAAAAGAATAAAATACTTAGGCAAGGAGGTAAAATATTTATATAATAAAAATTATACATTGCTCAACAAAATTAAAGGAAATACAAATAAAGGGAAACACATGCCATATTGGAAAATTTAAAATTGTTAAGATGTCAATACTACTCAAAGTGACCTACAGATTCAGTACAATCCCTACCAAAATCCCAATGAATTTTTTCTTCAGAAATAGAAGAGCCCACCCTACAATTCACGTGGAATTTCAAGGGAGCCTAAATAGATAAAACACTCTTGAAAAAGAAAAACAAAACTGGAGGACTCACATTTCCTTATTTCAAAACTTACCTCACAGCTATAGCAATCAAAGTATAGTACTGGCATAAAGACAGATCTATAGACCAATAGAATAAAATAGAAAGCCCAGAAATAAACTTTTACATTTATGATCAAATAATTTTTATAAGGGTGCCAAGTCCATTCAATGGTAAAAAGACAGTGTTTTCAACAAATGCTGCTGGGAACACTGGCTATCTACATGCAAAAAGAAAAAAAAACAATGAAGTTTATCCCTTACTTAATACCACATACAAAAATTAACTCAAAGCAGATCAAAGACCTAAATATAAACCCTAAAGTTATAAAATTCTTAAAAGGAAACTTAATGCAAAATCTTTATGACCATTGAATTTGGAAATGATTCCTTGTATATGACACCAGAGGCATAGGCAAAAAAAGAAAACAAATATACATACATACATATATATATATATATGTTGGGCTTAATGAAAAAACTTTAATTTTGTGTATCAAAAGATACTATCAACAGGGTAAAAAAAGGCAAGCCTCAGAATAAGAGAAGTATTTGCAAATAATACATCTGATAAAGGTTGTTATCAGTGAAGCGTAAGGTCAGTGGACTGGAAATCCTGGTGAAGTTGAAGTATTGTTGGATTTGTTTTTAACCAGGAAATATAGGACATGGTTGTCAAGGAACAGAACACTTACAATTGAGTTGTGGATGGGGTATTATTATTTATAACAGCAACTCCTAGGATATGGTGTTTCTAGTAGTCATGTATGGATACGAGAGTTGAACCATAAAGAAGGCTGAGCACCAAAAAAAAGAATCCTAAGAGCCAAAGAGCTGATGCTTTTGAACTGGGATGTTGGAGAAGACTCTAGAGAGTCCCTTGGACGGCAAGTTGAATAAACAAGTCAATCCTAAAGGAAATCAGTCCTGAACATTCATTGGAAGGACTAATGCTGAAAGTGAAACTCCAATACTTTGGCCACATGATGTGAAGAGCTGACTCATTAGAAAAGACCCTGATGCTGGGAAAGATTGAAGGCAGGAGGAAAAAGGGACAACAAGAGGATGAGATGGTTGGATGGCATCACCGACTCGATGGACAAGCTCGGGGAGATGGTGGACAGGGAAGCCTGGTGTGCTGCAGTCCATGGGGTTAAAGAGTTGGAAACAACTGAGCGGCTGAACAACAAAAGGATGATTGAGAAAGCCTTGGACTTAAGAGTTGAGTTTGCTATGACTGATTCATGTTGATGTTTGCTAGAAATCAACACACTGCTGTAAAGCAATTATGATGAATTTTTAATTCTGTAGCCCTTTTCAACAGTGGAGATCCAAAACTGACTAATTAGACAACATAAACATAACAGTTGATGTGTCAGGCATGTGTGTGTTAGTCGCTCAGTCGTGTCCAACTCTTTGAGAACCCCAGGGACTGTAGCCTGCCAGGCTCGTCTGTGCACGAAATTCTCCAAGCAAGAATATTGGAGTGGGTTGCCAGTTCCTGCTCCAGAGTCAGGCATCATGAAACAGGCTAAAAACTCACTACATTTTTTTTAACGGTAGCTGAAAGAGTTGAAAAGTATTGTCACTTCCCATTGTATAGATGAGGAAGCTGAGGTGAGAGATATTATGTAATTTGCCTTGTTCATGTAACTACTCAGAGGCAGAACTTGAAAATGAATTATAACATGCTGGACTCTAAAATCTGTGCTCTGAACCTCTGTCCTTTACTGCTCAATTCTTCATAAAATAAGGTAAAATCAAGAGTGCAAAAGATCATAACGCAGGAATAGGAGTGTTCACTAAACAATAATTTACACTTCCTTTTTGTTCAATCAAAATAAAGACAAGGTATCTAGTAAATAAGATGGTCCATAGGAAATTACAAGGCAATTTGGTCTAAAATTTAACAGTCAGTATTTTTAAAAATCAAAACAAACATTGTAAGAGGCTTATCTTATAAGGCAATTTTGGTTGGCAATGTAGGTGTTGCTCTCATTTCTCCTCAGAAATCAGGAACATGTATTCCATCATCAGTTGCTACACAGGATATATGGCAAAAAGATTTGGATGATTCATTAAATGCAAAGTTTGGCAGCACATATGGGGAAGTGTTTATAAAGCAGTTTGGGAAACAAGACTGCAACAAATTCAGGTTAATATTCTTCCCAGAACCTGCTGGTCCCCATCCAGATAGGGTTATAGACAGATACTTCATTTTGGAAATGCTGAAAATGCAGAGCTGTTATTCTTCATTACCTCAGTTTCATTCTGATCTTCACTTAAGCCAGTAAGTCTAATTCCTTTTTATCATCATTCCTTTTATCATCTTTGGGTGTAATCTTAGAACACAGCACACTATCAATAAAACAATAATACATACTTTATTTTAGGCTTTGCAAGCAATATTATGAACAGGAAATAAACAAGATCTGAGCTGAGGCCATTAAGAAAACTGCCAGGACAGAATTACTGACTGAAAGGGTATTAGGTGGAGTTTAAGTCCCTGTTTTTATAAGGCAGAGTCTGGACTCTTCACTAGTTCTTGACCAGTATCATTTGCCAAAGAATCAACTTTATTTCATGTTTTGCCTGCAAATTTTACTTCATATGGGAGACTGTTATTATTTAAATTATAAAACTACTATATGTTTGCCAGGAGCTCTTTGTTACCCTCTTTATAGAAGAACTAGCTTAATGCTAGTAAAATATTAACAGGGGGAAAAAGAGAGAAAAACATTGCTGTCTCTCTAGGTCACTGGGGTAAAGAGAATTTGGGGACGATGAAAACTTGCTGGACCTAACACTAGCAGGCAGACCAGCTCTGCTGAGTTTTGAACTCATTAACTCCTCTCAGTTTGCCCTCTGATCTAAGCTGGCCCAAAGGCGTTCCAGCAAAATCTAAGGAATGTCAGGTGATGCCTCTTTTAGGCAGCGACCAGCAGGAGCACTGGCCACAAGCCACACCGGTCTACTCTGGCACGGTGGAGGATCTAGTCATGGGACTAAACATCACTCACAAAATTCTTGGAAGGAAGAGAATTTCTTCTGGCAGACCAAGGTGGTTGCCATGGAGATAGAGGGCATTTCTGGGGAAGCTGTTTGCCCCACTGCCCTTCTAGAATTGGAGGCCACCCTAGCTCTGGTCTCGTAGGAATTGTGGTAAGACTCTGCCATCGCTGCTGTCAAGCGAGCTACTCATGTGCAGAGGGCTGCCTGTACCTGCCATTATGTTGTAACATTCCATCGATTCCCTGGGCAGGAATCTGTCCATGGGTGTCACACATAGTCATGAACCATGAAGAAGAGATGCATCGGAAGGTGAAGGAGGCACCAAAGGCATGGGACCATAGAAAAGAAACTTCAAACCATGACCATGACTACCCAGTTATTGAGTTCTTAGCTTGGGCCAGATTTTGTGTTAAGCTTTTTGTATCAATTATTTAACTGAAGTCTCACAAGAACCCTAAACACGGGTATTAGGAGCCCCATTTGACCATCTCACCAGTCACGTGTTAAAGTTAGCAAGTTTTTGAAAAACAGCTTGACTCAAATCTGGCTGATGAGATTGCTCCTCTGTTAACCAAAATTCTATTTGCTGGAGTTCTGCTCAGACATCTCAGGATTTCCAGGAGCACGGTCCCTGTGTGAGCCAGCTGGCCCAGAGGCAGCCAACATTCTTTGGGCTGCACACCCGTGATGGGAAGCTGGAGTCCAGCCCTCCACACAGCTGGCTTATGAGCAAGCCTCTACTTTCCCCCTGGAACTCCTTCTGTCTGCAGGTTTATGATGCTCGGCCTTTTGTTAAATCTGGCTGGACTGTAAATGAGAATAATACTTTGCACTTCTACCAGGCCTTTTAGATAACAAGTTTTAAAGACTTCCCTAATTCTGTCAACAAACCACCATCTCCTCCTAATAGAGGTATTGATATTTAAATCATTTTGGGAATAAGTAATTAGCAATGCAGATTTAGTCACCTGTCTAAGAGTTTTCACAATCGCTTTTGTAATTATGAAGCACTGATAGCCTTCACCAAGGGGGATGATGGCAGAACCATTTATTTTCTAGACATCATACAACCTTTAACAAAGCAATTGTTTTGTTTACCGTGTCAAAATCTGCCACTCTTCTGTGGTACTGTGCAAAACTCTATCTACTTTTCCTGATGATTAAATAACTTGTGCTGGGAACAGGGAAGACAGCAATAGCTGTAGCCTAATGCCTGCAACCTCTTATTAGCTTTGAACAAAAATTATTATATTAGCCTCACTTTAGGGGCACATGGGGCAGGGGTCTCTACATGAAAGTTTGATATTTGCCATCAACTCCCAGAGTGTTAGGAAACAGAACCTGAAGTTGAACTGCTTGGATTTACATCTCAACTCTATCTCTTATCATCCTAGCATCTTGGACAAGTTACTCAACCTCTCTATGTCTCAGTTTCCCCATCCACAAATAGGAGTACTAAAACAGTTTCTACTTCATAGATTTGTTGGTGAGGATCAAATGAGTTAATGTATCAAAATTGCTCAGAACACTAACTGGCATACAGCAAGTTCTATGTAAGTATTGGCTACTATTATAATAATAATTTTAAAGTCATAAGTCTGCAAATGAAGTAAACCATACTGTAGCTTCAGTATTATTCATTTCTTTCCCACATGATTCCAAAGAAAGCATTTTATTTCCATGTGGATACTCTCATTTACAATTGAACCAGGGAGAAAAATCACTTACCCCAGTGAAAAATACACACTCGTGTTATTTGTATAGATTATCTTTTCAAAAGCAGGATGTGAGTTTGCCTTCCGGAGATGCTGTGATTCATCATATTTTAATGTCCAATTTAAATAAGCTTATTAATATTCATTTATTTACTTCTTTCTTAGCTTGATAAATCTCTTTTCCCGTATATCCTTTTCCTTTTAAGATACACTTTCAATTTTCTAGACATCTCTTCCCTTTGTTTTAATAGTTTGTTTTAAAGCAATATTTTCCTTTGCTTCTCTTCTCAAAGCTCACCACTTTATATTACCATCAACATACATTTTCTCTTGATTAATCACAAACTCATATTCAATAATCTGTCTCCTTTTTAAACTTGAATTCCCATTTCTGGCATCACAATCTCACTTCCTTTCCTTTCCTTTTTCCCTCTTCATATCGTCTGGCTCCTTTCCACTGGGTCTCAGTCATACTTTGTTTCTTTACCAGGAACTTTTCCCCTTGAGAACTTTGACATAAATCTCTAAAACTTTAATTTCTATTAGCAACCATTATACACATCCCCCCATCCCATAAGCCCCTGGTGGGGGGGGGGGGAAGCCTTCATCTTGGCTTCTATTGGTTGTATAACACTCCGAAACCATCTGGGGGAAAATTGACATTTTAAGCACAATTCAACCAATAGCATAGCTCCTCCACTTTCCTAAATACAGCACTGGGAATACTCCCATTTGGGCCATATAAATCCAAATCTTTAATGAGGAGTTTCCTTATTCATTTCAAATAGACACAGACAAGTACAGTAAATTCCTTAGAATGAAATGTGACTGACAGACAAATAGTCCCCAGGAGAATGAACAAAAAACCCCTATGGCCTCCACATATTCTGGCCAACTTGTAGAGCATTTCTGAGCAGTTCTAGAGCCATCAGCGGGTCAGCACAGTTAGCAGAGCAAACTGCCAGAGAGCCAGATGTTGCTGTTGGAACTACATCAGCAGCACCTCAGAGCAGAGACAAGATGGCAAAGAACTTGTGTCCCTTTACTACAGTCATTCAAATGACAATCTAGAAAACATGGCCATGTGGTGCTTTTTTCCTTCTTGGCGAATCTGTATTAGGCAGCGGAGATTAGAAGTAAAGAGATGTTAAATTCTTGACAAAATGAGAAAGAGACTGAGGCAGAAAGAGACCAACACTCACTATGCAAGGAACATGCTTTTTGTTCACTCCTAGAATGAAATACATCGTGTTCCATATTTGAGTTCAAAAGCAGGACAGAGCCAGTGCAGCTCCAGTCTCTACTGGGAACATTTTCCTTGGCATGAGCCTGCACATTTTGGATTAAATACTGTTCTCCTGAACTGACACAGAACTTAGGTAATGTCTTTTTTGCAAGAACTTTACAAATATACTGGCAATGAAGCTAATCACACTTCAAATGCTCTCTTTCCTAGTAATAACAAAAAAATCAACATTATATGCAGCTGGAAAGAACACCTTTGTATTAAAGGTTTACTCTACCCTCTGTTTTAAGGTATATCCATTTTTTAAATCATTTTCTGGTACTCAGAAAACAAACTAGCATTTTAGAACTTTTACTGAAGAAGATGATGTGTCAACTCATAACACAAAGAGAGTGGTCTCAAAGAGGGACTACACTGTGAAATAGCTACGGGGGCAGCAGAGAGAGCAGTGAATCTCCCTTAGGGGTGGCGGGGTCTCTTTCCACGTCCTCATTTGCCACATCAGGTCCCTCCGCCATGTGGTGGAAAATCTCTATAGATAATAGGAAGCGTCACTGACGAGGAGCACGTCCCTACCAGCCTCATGATGATGATGCCGTCATCACTGCCTGCGGTGCCCATACTCCAAACCGTCTCCACCTCCCCCACCACCCTCACCACCACAGCTTCCACTCTTCCTACCGCCATCACCACCGGCAGTTTCCAGTACTTTCCCCCTTCCTTTTCACTTTATTTTGCAGACACTTCTGATGTCCAGGTCCAGTTTTATTTCCTATAACAATCTAACCCAGCCAGAAATGACTATGACTACCTATATTACCCTTAGCTGCTTTGTGTTAATGTCATAGTAGCATAAGCTACTGGATATGTTTTCTTCACATATTTTCTTCTCTCATTATTCCTTCAGAGTGTAATGACTTCCTTACCCAACAGAAAGCAATAAAAATGAAATGAGTAGAACAGAAAAAAATCACCCTCAGTTTCTCTTCTATTGTGTGTGGGTGTGTGTGGATGTGAGTTAGTAGCTCAGTCATGTCTGACTCTTTTTGACCACATGGCCCACAGCCTGCCAAGCTCCTCTGTCCCTGGGATTCTCCAGGCAAGAATACTGCAGTGGGGAGCCATTCCCTTCTCCAGGGGATCTCCCTGACCCAAGGATCGAACCCAGGTCTCCTTCATTGTAGGTGGGTTCTTTATTGTCTGAGCCACCAGGGAAGCCGTCCCATTCTATTCCTCCGATTAGAAAACCTAAAAGCAATCACATGGCGAGACACTGAGCAATGGGAGGGAAAATAAGGCTACTATTATACAAATATTGCTGCTGCTAAGTCATTTCAGTTGTGTCCGACTCTGTGCGACCCCATAGACGGCAGCCCACCAGGCTCCCTCGTCCCTGGGATTCTCCAGGCAAGAACACTGGAGTGGGTTGCCATTTCCTTCTCCAATGCATGAAGTGAAAAGTGAAAGGTAAATCGTTCAGTTGTGTCCGACTCTTCCTGACCCTATGGACTGCAGCCTACCAGGCTCCTCTGTCCATGGGATTTTCCAGGCAAGAGTACTGGAGTGGGGTGCCATTGCCTTCTCCGATACAAATATTAGGACTTTAGAAATAAAATAATCAAGGCTGGGTTGTATTTATTTATATAATTTCTGGCTCTTTCACCCATTATTAAGTTCTGAGGCTCTCTAGCTGAAAAAAAATCTGAAAATGACATCCAATCTTCAATTAAAAACAAAACAAAACAAAACAAAACTGTTAATACATGGGACAGTGGAAATGAAAACTGATAGCAAAGAATTCTTACTCAGGCTTCACCCACTCACCCTAGCAGAGACTTCCTCAAGGAAAGGACAAAAACAGAATTATAACAGCTCACGTTTACTCATACAACATGTACCAAAAGACTTTGGGACAAATTAGAAGGTTATAAGGAAAATTACAGAGTTATATTTCTCAGGGAACCTCTGGCTTTATTCAATTCAGTTCAGTCACTCAGCTGTGTCCGACTCTTTGTGACCCCATGGACTGCAGGACGTCAGGGTTCCCTGTCCATCACCGACTGCCGGAGCTTGCTGAAACTCATGTCCATCGAGTCAGTGATGCCATCAAACCACCTGATCCCCTGTCGTCCCCTTCTCCTCTTGCCTTCAATCTTTCCCAGCATTGGGGTTCTTTCTAGTGCGTCAGTTCTTCACATCAGGTGGCCAAAGTATTGGGGTTTCAGCCTCAGCATCAGTCCTTCCAATGAATATTCAGGACTGATATCCTTTAGGATAGACTGGTTGGATCTTCTTGCTGTCCAAGGGACTCTCAAGAGTCTTCTCCAACTCCACAGTTCAAAAGCATCAGTTCCTCAGCCCTTAGCTTTCTTTACAGTCCAATTCTCACATTCATACACAACTACTGGAAAAACCATAGCTTTGATTAGATGGACCTTTGTTGGCAAAGTAATGGCTCTGCTTTTTAATATGCTATCCAGGTTGATCATAGCTTTCCTTCCAAGGAGCAAGCGTCTTTTAATTTCATGGCTGCAGTAACTATCTGCAGTGATTTTGGAGCCCAAAAAAATAAAGTCTGTCACTGTTTCCATTGTTTCCCCATTTATTTGCCATGAAGTGATTGGACTGGATGCCATGATCTTTGTTTTCTGAATGCTGAGTTTTAAGCCAGCTTTTTCACTCTCCTATTTCACTTCCATCAAGAGGCTTTTTAGTTTCTTCACTTTCTGCCATAAAAGTGGTGTCATCTGCATATCTGAGGTTATTGATATTTCTCCCAGCAATCTTGATTCCAGCTTGTGCTTCAGCCAGCCTGGCATTTTGCATGATGTACTCTGCATATAAGTTAAATAAGTAGGGTGCCAATATACATCCTTGACACACTCCTTTCCCATGTTGGAACTAGTCTGTTGTTCCATGTCCAGTTCTAACTGTTGCTTCATGAACTGCATACAGATTTCTAAGGAGGCAGGTCAGGTGGTCTGATATTCCCATCTCTTGAAGATTTTTCCACAGTTTGTTGTGATCCACACAAAGGCTTTGACATAATCGATAAAGCAGAAGTAGATGTTTTTCTGGAACTCTCTTGCTTTTTCAATGATCCAACGGATGTTGGCCATTTGATCTCTGGTTCCTCTGCCTTTTCTAAATCTAGCTTGAACATCTGGAAGTTTACAGTTCACGTGCTATTGAGTGAAGCCTGGCTTGGAGAATTTTGAGCATTAGTTTGGTAGCGTGTGAGATGAGTGTAATTGTGTGATAGTTTGGCATTGCCTTTCTTTGGGATTGGAATGAAAACTGACCTTTTCCAGTCCTGTGGCCACTGCTGAGTTTTCCAAATTTGCTGGCATATTGAGTGCAGCACTTTCACAGCATTATCTTTTAGGATCTGAAATAGCTCAACTGGAATTCTATCACTTCCACTAGCTTTGTTTGTAGTGATGCTTCCTAAAGCCCAATTGACTTCACGTTCCAGGATGTCTGGCTGTAGGTGAGTGATGAAAGCATTGTGATTATCTGGGTCATGAAGATCTTTTTTTGTTTAGTTCTTCTGTGTATTCTTGCCCCCTCTTCTTAATATCTTCTGCTTCTGTTAGGTCCATACCATTTCTGTCATTTATTGTGCACATCTTTGCATGCAATATTCCCTTGGTATCTCTAATTTTCTTGAAGAGATCTCTAGTCTTTCCCATTCTATTGTTTTCCTCTATTTCTTTGCACTGGTCACTGAGGAAGGCTTTCTTATCTCTCCTTGGTATTCTTTGAACTCTGCATTCAAATGGGTATATCTCTCCTTTCTCCTTTGCCATTAGCTTCTCTCCTTTTCTCAGCTCTTTCTAAGGCCTTCTCTGACCATGATTTTACCTTTTTGTATTTCTTTTTCTTAGGGATGGCCTTGATCACTGCCTTCTGTTCAATGTCACAAACCTCCATCCATAGTTCTTCAGGCATTCTGTCTATCAGATCTAATCCCCTGAATCTATTTGTCACTTCCACTGTATAATCGTAAGGGATTTGATTTAGGTCATACCTGAATGGTCTGGTGGTATCTATCTATTTTCACAAAACTTTTTCTTTGTATTCAATTTACATGGAAGGGGAAAAAAACTGATGATTTCACTTTCTAAGGCCTTCTCTGACCATGATTTTACCTTTTTGTATTTCTTTTTCTTAGGGATGGCCTTGATCACTGCCTTCTGTTCAATGTCACAAACCTCCATCCATAGTTCTTCAGGCATTCTGTCTATCAGATCTAATCCCCTGAATCTATTTGTCACTTCCACTGTATAATCGTAAGGGATTTGATTTAGGTCATACCTGAATGGTCTGGTGGTATCTATCTATTTTCACAAAACTTTTTCTTTGTATTCAATTTACATGGAAGGGGAAAAAAACTGATGATTTCCAAAGTCCCTCACTACCCTGCTGCAACTCTAGGCTTTTCTATCTTTTGTGGACAGGATCTGTTTTTACAAATCCCTTGAAATATGAATCACAATTCTAGTTGCAGAAAAGAAACATTCCTGAAAGTACTTTATCTCAGCCATGGCCTCAAGGCTGCCCTTGCAAAGTTTGTGAAATCTAATGGGATTATGGGGGCAAGATGGAGAGAGACTGTCAGCATCTCTCACATGAGATAATAGCAATAATTCTAAAAATGCTTTTGTCTTGTTGCAACAACTGTCATCAAAGAGGCTCACGTTTTCCTCAAAGCAGCAGCATCTTTACGGACATGAATCACTCTAGAGAGCGGAAGCATAAGGCAGAGGTTTATATGTTACTGCCTGAATAGCTTAATCACTGAGGACATATAGTTTGATGGTCGCCTGGTTTCAGGGATTAAGGAGGAGGTTATTTGTTCTACTGCCAACTCTTTCCTAATAAACTTCTCCAACTGGGGTTCATCTAATCATTATCTGTTCAAACTGTTAAGATTAATTTCATAGCCTATGCAATCAGAAAAGAAGTCTTGTGATGTGATTCTTGGTTAATGTTGTGCCAGAAACATCAGGATCTAATGAATGGAGTCCTGGCCTGATCCGCTTCTTTTGCCAGGTTCATCCTGACTGACTCAATTGCTGTTCTGGATGAAATGGGTGCAGCCAGTGAGTGCCTCAGATCTGTGAATAAGTCATTAAACTACTCTGACTTGCAACTCCTTATCTCTAAAATGAAGGGATTTCTTATGTTATCTTGAAGCTAAATAATCTCCTCGAAGAACATCCCTTCCTGGCAGGGAAGGAAGAAACCAGTGAGTTAAACCCTCTTGTTCCAGCCACAGTATAGTGAAGGTATAATGATATAACTTGTTTTTATTCAACAAGTACTTAGTGTTTCTAAGGTGGCTGGCATTGTGCTAAGTACCAGGTATATAGTGGTGATCAAGTACAGATATATTTGTTTGCCTTGTGAAACCTATAATCTAGTGTGGGAACCATATATTAAAAAAAAAACAACCATAAAAATAAAGGTATTGTTATCATTTTGATAAATACAAGGAAGAAGGGAAACATGATGCAAATTAGAGCTCAGGTACCCTCCTGCCTCATGTATACTCAGGCCAACTGTGATACTGGGGCTGGCTAAGCTGGAAAGGAATGGAAGAAAGAGAAAAGAATGGGAGAAAAGAGTTGTTGTTTCTATTTAGTAACTTGAAAAAATATTTAAGAATAAACATACTTAAATACTATCTTTGTGATCTCATTAGATGCATTATTCTAGAGTCCAATGATTCTATGATGAAATTGATAATGGCACTTTTGTCGAAAGATCTTTTTTAAATTAATTATTTTAATTGGAGGCTAATTAATTTACTTGACTTCACATTCCAAGATGTCTGGCTCTAGATTAGTCAACACATCATCATGATTATCTGGGTCATGAAGATCTGTTTTGTACAGTTCTTCCGTGTATTCTTGCTACCTCTTCTTAGTATCTTCTGCTTCTGTTAGGTCCAGACCATTTCTGTCCTTTATCGAGCCCATCTTTGCATGAAATGTTCCTTTGGTATCTCTAATTTTCTTGAAGAGATCTCTAGTCTTTCCCCTTCTGTTCTTTTCCTCTATTTCTTTGCATTGATTGCTGAAGAAGGCTTTCTTATCTCTTCTTGCTATTCTTTGGAACTCTGCATTCAGATGCTTATATCTTTCCTTTTCTCCTTTGCTTTTCACCTCTCTTCTTTTCACAGCTATTTGTAAGGCCTCCCCAGACAGCCATTTTGCTTTTTTGCATTTCTTTGCCATGGGGATGGTCTTGATCCCTGTCTCCTGTACAATGTCACGAACCTCATTCCATAGTTCATCAGGCACTCTATCTATCAGATCCAGACCCTTAAATCTATTTCTCACTTTCACTGCATAATCATAAGGGATTTGATTTAGGTCATACCTGAATGGTCTAGTAGTGTTGCCCACTTTCTTCAATTTAAGTCTGAATTTGGCAATAAGGAGTTCATGATCTGAGCCACAGTCAGCTCCCGGTCTTGTCTTTGTTGACTGTATAGAGCTTCTCCATCTTTGGCTGCAAAGAATATAATCAATCTGATTTTGGTGTTGACCATCTGGTGATGTCCATGTGTACAGTCTTTTCTTGTGTTGTTGGAAGAGGGTGTTTGCTATGACCAGTGCATTTTCTTGGCAAAACTCGATTAGTCTTTGCCCTGCTTCATTACGCATTCCAAGGCCAAATTTGCCTGTTACTCCAGGTGTTTCTTGACTTCCTACTTTTGCATTCCAGTCTCCTATAATGAAAACGACATCTTTTTTGGGTGTTAGTTCTAAAAGATCTTGTAGGTCTTCATAAAACCGTTCAACTTCAGCTTCTTCAGCATTACTGGTTGGGGCATAGATTTGGATAATTGTGATATGGAATGGTTTGTCTTGGAGACGAACAGAGATCATTCTGTTGTTTTTGAGATTGCATCCAAGTACTGCATTTCGGACTCTTTTGTTTGGGGTGAGAGAGGGTATGCACAATCTTCAGAGAGCAAAGATCATAAAGGGAACAGAAATGGCCAGTGCAACCTAAATGTATTGGGGTCTCTCACAGATCACTTGTTAAAATGCTACATAAAATCAACCCTAGTACTCAGTACTCTGTACTCTGTGAAAAACTCAGAGGTTCATGCCTTTTTATCTAAAAACAAAAATTACCCCTTTATACCTATACCTTGTTTATTACCCATCACTTCACAGCAAATAGATGCGGAAACAATGGAAATAGTGGGCTCCAAAATCACTGCAGATGGTGACTACAGCCATGAAATTAAAAGACACTTACTCCTTGGGAGAAAAGCTATGACCAACATAGACAGCAAAGCAGAGATATTATTTTGCCAAGAAAGGTCCGCCTAGTCAAAGCTACGGTTTTCCCAGTAGTTATGTACGGATGTGAGAGTTGGACTATGAAGAAAGCTGAGCACTGAAGAACTAGTATTGGAAAAGACTCGTGAGAGTCCCTTGGACTGCAAGGAGATCCAGCCAGTCCATCCTAAAGGAAATCAGTCCTGAATATTCATTGGAAGGACGCACACCGAAGCTGAAACTCCAATATTTTGGCCACTTGATGTGAAGAACTGACTCCTTGGAAAAGATCCTGATGCAGGGAAAGATTGAAGGCAGGAGGAGAAGGGAATGACAGAGGATGAGATGTTTGGATGGCATCACCGACTTGATGGGCATAAATTTGAGTAAGCTCTGGGAGCTGGTGATGAACAAGGAAGCCTGGGGTGCTGCAGTCCATGGAGTTGCAAAGAGTCAGATAGGACTGAGCGAATGAACTGAACTGGTTTATTATTCTTAGACCATTTTCCCACTAGTAACAAAATAGGAAGTTAGTATCCTTAATTCCATCATCATAGTAAGGGAAAAACCCAAAGCCTTTGAGGGAGAGCCATGTAATTAATGATTTTCAGAAAAGTTTTTGATATCTACTGGTTTAGTTATCTCCTCAGTATAATCATACGCTCCATTTGCAACAATGCACCTCACAGATGACTTCCACTTATAGAAATCTTATTCCCTTTCCCCTTCAAATAGAAAAAGTAGGCCTAGAGTTGAAAACCCAGGATTCAAATCTTGGCCTTAACACTTTCTAGTTGTAACCTCCAGTGACAGTATTTTCAAGCCTCAGTTTATCTGTAAAATAGAGATAATACCTACCACAGAGGACATCATGAACTGAAAGTTTACATAATACCTGGCAAAAAAAAACAGGTGTTCAAAAAAATTCTACTGAATAAACACATAAATAGAATATGGAATTTTTAAAAATATTAGTAATTTTTGATGTGTAATTTACACAGATTTTATCTGCTTAAAGAAAGTATACATTTAAAATAAAAACACTATTTCTGGAACAGTTCTTATGATCTCCACCTGCATGCTGCAACTGAAGACATCTTTCAGAAAATGCAAATTTAATCAGGTCACATGCTCAGGATAAAACCAAACGTCTCAGCGTGGTATACCAAGTTCTTTATTACCTAGCTGTGCTGCTTGCTACAGCCTCATTTCCTGCTACATCATACCTCTCTCTCATCTCTGCAACCCCTACAACCTCCCCCCACAAACCAGAAGTGCCCGGTTCTCACTTACCTTTAGACCTTGCCACCTGAAGTTCCTTCTGCCTGATATGGGCCTCTTTATCTCCAATTTGCATTTACTTAATTCCTATTCATTCTCCAGGTCACAACTTCTCTGTAAAGTTCTTCTAGATACTGTCCCTCCTTCCCTAACTCCATATATTGAAGTTAGGGCTTCTGTCTTCCTATGTGCTCCCTACTGCTCAGGGCTTTACTCTCTTAGGGCATTTACACACTAGAACTGCCTACTGGCACCCACCACTAGACTATCTAATTCATTACTTTACTCTCAGAGTCTGGCATACAGTAAAAGCTCAACAAGTGTTTGCTAAGTGAATAAGTTTAGGAATCAGAAAGCTAATTCTATAGAAAGATCCACTGGAATCTAAAGGTTATATTCCTCCCTCCCTCCACAGTGTTCCATTTTTACCTTTGAAAACTCAGGCAGCTGTTATTCTCTCAGGTTTACAGACCTATTGCATGACCAGGTTTACAACATTCTATCTACTTCTATTTCACTTAGTACTTCTAAAAATTTGATAATTAAAAGGTAGGTTAGGAGGGGGTTCACACCACTGAAGACTTCAGACACTTAACACTTTTACTTACACTTACAAATAAAAACTATCAACCCAGAATTTGAGATGAGGCATAAAAAAAAGCAATTAATCATACATTTCTGAACCTTTCACAATTAGATACAAGCTCATTAGATATAAGCTCAGAAAGATATCAAGGTTTAGAAAACCAATATGATGCACATATATTTTCTACAAATAGTTCAGTGAATCAGGTTCCAAAATTCAGTACTTTTTTTGGGGGGGCTGAGCCACGTGGCATGTGGGATCTTGATCAGGGAAAGAACCAGCTCCACCATGCAGTGGAATCACAGAGTCTTAACCACTGGACTGCCATGGAAGTACCAGCATTGTTCTTCAGTGGAAACTTTAATAGGACGTAACGTAACTCCAACAGCAAAAACAGTATTAAAACAAACCCACTTCAGGGGCCTATTATGGTTGAAGAGGAACTTGGTTAAAAACAAAGACATTTAAGTGTGCAAACAGTGTTTTCAGTTTTCTGGCACAACTTTCAGACGTGTGGATGTTTCACCTTCAAGTGCCTTGATATGTAAAAACATTTACTCGAAGTCTTATGGACATGTCCACACTAAGCATGAAACATAAAAATGTTTTAGTGACGAGAACAAAAACAGAGCTCAAAGCCTTGTAATATATCAAAGCTACCCCCTTCGTGGAGACATATTCAGTGAGGCCAGCTCATGTTAACTTATAATAGAAATTGATACTCCTTTTCATCTAAATATGAGAAAAAATAGTTTTGAGGCAAGGACTTTCTAGTCAGTTTATATTCACTGAATATTTTAGCAGGTCCATAAATTAACACTCTAAGATTCAGTCTTCAGGAGATATTTATAAAAAGGTACTATCCGTCAACAGTGTTTTTCACTGGGGAGTGAGACTAAAGGGTTTTTAAAACAACTCTGTATTATTTGAATTATCTGAATGTCCAATTAGGGCATCCTTTATATTTTTATAAACAAAAATATAGCTATTAAAATAAAGTGTTAGTCACTCAATCATGTCCAACTCTTTGCGACCCCATGGACGACAGCCCACCAGGCTCCTCTCTCCATGGAATTCTCCAGGCAAGAGTACTGGAGTGGATTGCCATTCCCTTCTCCAGGGTATCTTCCCAACTCAGGGATTGAACCTGGGTCTCCCACATTGCAGGCAGATTCTTTACCCTCTGAGCCACCTACCTACTAGGGAAGCCCAGGTAGCTCTTTTTTTTTTTTCCAGGTAGCTATTCTTTACTGACATCATTTTCCCAAAGTTTATTAATTATGTAAAAAGCAAGACACAGGATAACATGTATTCAGTTCAGTCGCTCAGTCGTGTCCGACTCTTTGTGACCCCATGAATTGCAGCACACCAGGCCTCCCTGTCCATCCCCAACTCCTGGAGTTCACTCAAACTCACGTCCATCGAGTCGGTGATGCCATTCAGCCATCTCATCCTCTGTCGTCCCCCTTTCCTCCTGCCCCCAATCCCTCCCAGCATCAGTCTTTTGCAATGAGTCAACTCTTTGCATGAGGTGGCCAAAGTACTGGAGTTTCAGCTTTAGCATCATTCCTTCTAAAGAACATCTAGGGCTGATCTCCTTTAGAATGGACTGGTTGCAACAGAACAAGAGATGCATTGAAAGATACACACACATTCAAACACATTCAGAGGTTTCTAAGAAAACTCAAAACTGTTCAAAGTCTGTCATCAACACGCATTTGGAGAAAGGAGTGGTAGCAGATGAAAATATGGTTTATTGATGAGCGTTACCGAACACACTGTCTAAAGTTTCTTAAAGCGTAAAGTAAAGGGACTTCCCTGGCGCTCCAGTGGTTAGGACTCTGTCTTTCCACTGCAGGCGGCACAGATCTGATCCCTGGTTGTGGAACTAAGATCCCATACTCCACCCCTCCCCCACCAAAAAAAAGGAAAAAAATAAAGGGAAGCTTCACTACTTCATACAGAGCCGGTGCTCAGTAAATGTTTATTTTGCAGTCCATTTTTTGATCAGTAGACGTGGCCTTCGAGAAGTGACAAGTTACTCACCTTATCTCTAAAACAAGCAGGATGACAGCAGTTACCACACAAGCTACTGTAAAGCTTAACGGAGGTCTTACAGGTAACAAGTTTAGCCCAATGTTGTGCACATAGTAACAGCTAAATATGCTAATCTATCTGAATTTCTAGAACAGTTTTCTCCAGCCACTTCCAAAAACCAAAGTGGACAGAATGCTTGTGTTTGGTCAAAGTTCTTCTACTTTGGATTTTTTAGGAGTTAAGTGCAATATTTGGTTTTAAGGCAGAAATGGCAACTTTTGTATTTCAAAACTGAGTTTGAAAAGGCAGGAGACTTGTTCAATACAGAGGTTCTTCCTTCCATCATTTTCCTTCCTCACTCACTAATACCCTCTCCAAATCCTGTTTTCCATGTATCAGTCTAAGATGCATCTTAGACTGCATTAGTTTCTGCACTTCTTGGCAACAGAAGGCATAAGAGGAGTAGTCAAAATCTGACAATGGCAGAGTTAGAAAAATAAAAATAACTTGGGGCTTTAGGAAATGGAAACTCAGCAGTGGCCACAGGACTGGAAAAGGTCAGTTTTCATCCCAATTCCAAAGAAAGGCAATGCCAAAGAATGCTCCAACTACCGCACAATTGCACTCATCTCACATGCTAGTAAAGTAATGCTCAAAATTCTCCAAGCCAGACTTCAGCAATATGTGGACCGTGAACTCCCTGATGTTCAAGCTGGTTTTAGAAAAGGCAGAGGAACCAGAGATCAAATTGCCAACATCCGCTGGATCATGGAAAAAGCAAGAGAGTTCCAGAAAAACATCTATTTCTGCTTTATTGATTATGCCAAAGCCTTTGACTGTGTGGATCACAGTAAACTGTGGAAAATTCTGAAAGAGATGGGAATACCAGACCACCTGACCTGCCTCTTGAGAAATCTGTATGCAGGTCAGGAAGCAACAGTTAGAACTGGACATGGAACAACAGACTGGTTCCAAATAGGAAAAGGAGTACGTCAAGGCTGTATATTGTCACCCTGCTTATTTAACTTATATGCAGAGTACATCATGAGAAATGCTGGACTGGAAGAAACACAAGCTGGAATCAAGATTGCTGGGAGAAATATCAATAATCTCAGATATGCAGATGACACCACCCTTATGGCAGAAAGTGAGGAGGAGCTAAAAAGCCTCTTGTTGAAAGTGAAAGAGGAGAGTGGAAAAGTTGGCTTAAAGCTCAACATTCAGAAAACGAAGATCATGGCATCTGGCCCCATCACTTCATGGGAAATAGATGGGGAAACAGTAGAAACAGTGTCAGACTTTGTTTTTTTGGGCTCCAAAATCACTGCAGATGGTGACTGCAGCCATGAAATTAAAAGGCGCTTACTCCTTGGAAGAAAAGTTATGACCAACCTAGATAGTATATTCAAAAGCAGAGACATTACTTTGCCGACTAAGGTCCGTCTAGTCAAGGCTATGGTTTTTCCTGTGGTCATGTATGGATGTGAGAGTTGGACTGTGAAGAAGGCTGAGCGCCGAAGAATTGATGCTTTTGACTGTGGTGTTGGAGAAGACTCTTGAGAGTCCCTTGGACTGCAAGGAGATCCAACCAGTCCATTCTGAAGGAGATCAACCCTGGGATTTCTTTGGAAGGAATGATGCTAAAACTGAAGCTCCAGTACTTTGGGCACCTTATGCGAAGAGTTGACTCATTGGAAAAGACCCTGATGCTGGGAGGGATTGGGGGCAGGAGGAGAAAGGGACGACCGAGGATGAGATGGCTGGATGGCATCACAGACTCAATGGACGTGAGTCTGAGTGAACTCCGGGAGTTGGTGATGGACAGGGAGGCCTGGGGTGCTGCGATTCATGGGGTCGCAAAGAGTCGGACACGACTGAGCGACTGAACTGAACTGAACTTAGGAAATGGCCCATTCAGGCCATTTTTCTCAGTGTTTCTAAGAGAAAAAGGGACTATAACTGAATCAAAGCAAAATGGGAGTTTACGCCAAAAAGCCCACCACCACAGGGAACACTGTATGGACCATTTTTTTAAAGGCTCTGTTTTGCCATCTAATATTGGATATTTCTTGCAATTATATCATTGTTTTTTAAAAAGTCTTAATCTGGTAAACTTTTTAGACTTTGGAATCTTGAAACTGTGCTGTCAAATGATGTGCAAGGAAAATAACTCAATGCTTATCTTCAGAAATTGTCTACTAAGAGTTAATGTAAATAAATTTAAAAACCATTTGTTAAAGCCCAACTGTGAGACAGGCATAGTGCTTGGTGCCTGCACTTCTATGAAGAGGAATAAACGAGCTCAGGCTAAGGAACCTAGACAGAATTTACATGGTCAGTATGTGGCAGAGGCAGTATGAGAACATAGATCTAACTCCAGACTTTATATTTGTAAGATATTAATACCATTAAATTTGGGCATTGTTATGTATCTCTGAATCTCTCTGGGCAAATGGAAGACCCATTCTGCAAGCTTCACGGGGCTGCTGTAAAAATGACATTAAACAGCATATGCTTGTAGTTCAAGATGATGGAGTCGAAGGACGTATGCCCATCCCTCTTGCGAGACCACCAAAATTGCAACTAGCTGTTGAACAACCATCCACAGGAGGATGCTGGAACCCACTAATAAAGACACCCCACATCCAAAGACAAAGAAGCTGCAGTGAGATGGTAGGAGGGGCGTAATCATGGTAAAATCAAATCCCATACCCTCCAGGTGGGTGACCCACAGACCAGAGAACAATAATACCAATGAAGTTGTCACACTATTGTTGACGGTTACATTCTGAACCCCAAGTCAGGATTCCCAGCCTGGGGATCCGACAAAGGGACTGGGAATTCCAAGGGAATCTGGCCAATCAGCGCCAGAGGGCTTTGATTAAAGGCTTTCCAGGGGCTCACTGAACTGAATGTGAAATAAGTACAGCTGTATGGTAGTGCTAATGCTCTTCGGCATTGACCTTTGGGATTGCTCTTTTGTCCTCGGAAAGCTCGCACAGGGTTGGACACGACTGCTGCAACTTAGCAGCAGCAGCAGCAGCAGCATGGACCAAGAAAGTAAAGAGCTGATGAGACAATTTTATCAGAAATTTAACTTAAAACTGAGTTTAACAGTAAAGAATTATATCATTTAGACCACATCTAAATTTATTTTTTTAATAATACTTCATATTTATCTCAATTTAGGCTCACTGTTCTTTTTTTTTTTTTTTTTACAACTAGGGTTAAATATTGATTACACTCTCCCTCTTTTTAAAAGAAAAAGTTATGCAGTCTGCATGGGTACTAAAGATAATTCAAAATATATAACTGAGAATCTATCAAGAGCAAAAAAAGGCCTGTGTTAGGTTCTTTGGGTGATTCAAAGATGACTCAGATTTGGAACTTGTCTTTAGAGAATATAGTTGATACAAGTTGGTAGAGGAAAGTTACACAGGTTAATTTCAAAACAAGTCAGAAGATGTAAAAACCTAAAAGAATGATAAAAGAAGTGTTTTTGAAGTTTGCAAGAAGCACTTAATTTGAAATGCCTAAGACAAAACATGGGAAGTAGCATATGAGTTTGGTCTTAAAGGAAGGGTAGAATTGGGACATTTAGTGAACAAAGTCAAAGATATTACAAAACCAAAGAACAGTGTGCGCAGAGGGTCAGAGGTGAAGAGTTTATAGTCTATATGAAAAAGTTTAAGTTATAAAATGAAATGTGGAATTAAATATTTTAAATATTACACACTGGAACCTTAGTCACAATTTTCAGTTACGTGCTAAATTTCATTATGATTAAAGATGTATAACTTGAGTCATTTGAACTGCCATTCCTGAAACAGATTAATTCTTCAACCATCAGTTCAGTTGCTCAGTCATGTTCGACTCTTCAACCATATCCCATGTTTAAGTGAAACCTGTATTTACTACTTTGATCTGCTGATGATGGTATTTAACTGAGCTCCACTGTTCTCTAGCAAGTATATCCAGACTAAGCTGCTGAAGAGGAAACAATTAGAGGGAGAAGCAAAATGAACTATCAGAGCAACCAAACAGAGACAGAAGGGAGCGTGTTAACATGAGGACAACGGAGAGGATGGGAAGAGGGAGGAATGGATTAGAGTGGGGGCAGTTTTTGTTATTCTGTGTTTGTTTCAAGTCACATACTCCTGGAATCTGACCAAGTTGCTAAGAGTAAAAATTAGGTCATTGCTTTCAGTTGTTTCTCTGTTAGAGTTTTAATTCAATAAAGTATAATCACATGCATTACAACTAAAAACAGGGGCAATGCATTTCAGAAGCTATTTTGGAACTAAAGCTATAAATAAATTTCATATTCCAAAGATTGAAAAATACATTTTTGATCAATATGAAAAAAACAAATCTGTATTTTAGAGCACACAACTGTAAGATGTCCCTGACTGGAATATGCATGCAGATGCTGATGCTAACTCAACAGTATTTATGAAAAGGAAACAGAAGTTCTATCGGCCTGTGGGTTGTTAAAGCTCATGAGAAAATCTATAGTTCCCCTAAAGAGTTGGTATTTACTAAAAGAATTACAAATCAATAAATAATATATTCTTACTGTTCTCATGTTTTCAGAGCTGTTATGCAGTGTATTCTAAGGTCATTGTGTAAAGTCAGTGATTAAACACCTGGTCCTTCATCTGAAGCTCTTCCAATCTAGTCATTTATTTTGGAATTTTATACACCAGTCTTTCAATATAGTTACTGTTATGAACTAGGCTTCTAAGCTGCAACCACAGAAAACAACTTCAGTTGGCTTAAACAGAAAAGGAGTTTATCTGAAAGGAGACTGTGAGCCCAGAGCTGCTGGGAAAGTTGGAGAGCAGGCTCAGAGTACAAGCAACAGAGGAAGGCGGCGAGTGGAGAGCCACAGCACAGAGCAGCCCAGGGAGGACCTTGTGTGGCCTCGGGGCCCAGGCCAAAGCTGCTCCTGCACAGTGAGCGCCATCACTGGCGCCACTGACACTGACTTCTCTGCTTTTCCACTAGGTGTTGCTGTTCCCACCGTGCTTCCAGAAAGAATTCTCTACAGTCTCCAAATCTCGTGCCATCAATGCTCTAGATTCAAAAAGTCTAGGTCATGTAGGGGAGCCCTGACCACAGAGAAGACTGAGAAAACACTGGGAGGTGGGCTCTGTCTTCTATCAAGACCTACGTGGTAAGGAACTGCCCAACGCAAAGAAGTAGTTCCTCACTCGGGGCCGCTAAAAAAAGTCAAATAACTGACCTGGGAATACTTGTCTATCCAGGAAAGAATGGCCTGCTCAGCACAAAGCCCTCTGTTCTCTGTCTAAGTGCTCAGAAGCAGTCTGAGTGGTGACCTACCCAGCTAGCCCACAATTTCCCCACGTACATGCTTACCCCACCCCCAAGCGGTTCAGTCCCAACATGCTCACAGCTGAGATGGCTCTGAGTCGTTTCAACACCAGTCTGGTTGTCTCCTACAACTAGGCCACAGTGGCCTCTCACCATCATTCTTAGAAATTGTTTTTCACACTGCTCCCCTGTCTCACCATGCCCAGATTCCTGGGCTTCAGGTTGAAGAGCTGGTGTGACTCACAGCTTCATCACTTACAAGACTGGGAAAATGCTAGCCATACCATATCATAGGTTGTCAAGATAACCAAATGATAGGAAAGTAAAGGCTCCATGTAGACGAAAATTATAAGCATGATCTCATTAGTTAACAGCCCTGACAGGTATGATATATTCCCTCGTTCTTCAGGACCGTGGCCAATCCAGATCTCACTGGTTCTTCTGGGTACTGATGTCACATCTTTCTTATAAATAAATTTGTAATCAAAGCAATACAGGCTCATAATTTAGAAAGTCTTGCACTTAGTAGCAATAAAAAGTGTACCCTAAAAGCAAAACCTTCTGCCCTTATCTCTCCTTCACTCAGTCTTGCTTCCCAGAGGCAACTATGCTCAATTTTTTAGTATCTATCTTCTGATATTATCTCTTTATAATTTTATAAATTTTATTAAACCAACACTCAGTGTTCAAATCATAATGACTACTTAAATACTACTTACTGCTGAACCAAGCTGTGTACTAGAATTATATTTTCTTCCATATTTAACTTTAAATTTTTCTTGGAAATTATTAATTTCCTCTTTTCTCACTTGCTTCACTTTTAATAAATTAACAACAGCTAATTTTTCACAAGTGTACCAAAAGATCTATAATACTTCAATGCCACTTGTCACTTAATTTTCAAACATTCAGGCAATTGGTCTCTTCCAAGATATCTACTTCTTGGAGACTCTCCTCCTCGTCCAGTCTAGACTAGATACCCACTACATCTAATGCACAGCTAGTATCTAGGATTTCCTTTTCTGCTTTCTGGTGTTAGACCCCATTTTTTGGATCCCACACTTTCTGGTTCTTCGTTTACTTTATCATTTAGTGGAATACATCCTTAGTAGCTTCCTGAGTAGGGTTAAAATTTTTTGAGGCATGACTGGAAAATGCATTTATTTAGCCTGACATTTGATTGACTGTTTGGCTTTGTGTTTAAAACAATTTTCCATCATCTTTTAAAAGGTACATTCAGTTGTTGCTACTGGAAAGTTCACTATCATTGTTTCCTACTTCTTGTATGGAACTCACCCTTTCACCTCCCATGATTTTAGAATCTTCTCTTTTTCTCTGGTTATCTTCCAGTGACAGGGATGAAATTTTTGAAATACAGAAATCCCTTCAGCTTTGGCAGTATTTATTACATAACTCCTTAGATACTGTCTTCTCTTCCCTTTTCCCTAGTATATATTCTACAGCCATTATTTACGATGGTAGTTTCTGGATGAACACTCGTTTTATTGTTGTCCATCTCTTTGCTAATCTGTTCTACTTTCCAGATTCCTTCAACTTTCCCTTCCAATCCTCCTATAATTTTCATTTCTAAAAGCTCCTCTTTTCACTTTTATAGCATCCTACATATGTCTCGTTCAATAATCTATTCTTTTATGTAAGGATATTTTGATTCTATCTTCTCTCCCTTCATTGTCTGTTTCCTCTAGCATGTGTCCTTATTTCTGTCTCAATCTGCAAGCTTTTCTCAAACATCCAGTGCACCCTGGATGGGTTTTTATATGGAAGACTAAGGCAGTTTAACAGCTATTTGGAAGGTCTGTTGCACAAGCAGGCTTGCTGACTGCTGTCTTCCCTGTAGGACATCTGGAAGGCAAACCGGCTTTTTCACTGTATAACTACTGAGCATCATTTCATCACGAAACTCCAAAGCAGGTCTATATGCTCTTCATATAGACCACTTCTGGAGCACCAGTTTATTGTCTGGTATCTGTTCAGTTTGGACCAGAGCAGGGAGAGGTAGAATGTGTAGGCTTTCACATAATTCCAGATCTCAATCCTGTACCTTATCCCCACCCTTCTTTATAGCTATTTCCAGATGTGAAATCTATTTTCCTTTCTTTGAAAATAAACCTCAGGACTCTTGTGTTTAGAAGGGAATTGAGGAGGCAGGTCAGGATTTGCCACCTAGCTGCAAACGACGTCAATGCAAGAACAGACAGGTGGATCACTGAAGGAGAGTGAAAAAGTGCTAAACCATGTATTCGCGGGAGCTTAATAAAGGGTAGCACACATGAGTAAGCTGAAGCCTCATTACCTGTTAATTCACTTCCCTACAGTGATTGCCTACTTCTCTGAATAAAACACATTCTCAATGTAAGCCAAGAATCCTCCCTTCTATCCACTTGCCAAATTACTCTGGCTGTCTGCCTATACTGCCTCTTTTTATGATGTTCTTAAAACTATTAAATCACCTCTCCACCTTGAAGAGCACATGTTGTCTCAAGGTCCTAGCTTCCCTTGATAGAATTTGCCTCCTTTTAAAACTGGGCTTTAATTTTTAAAGTCAAACCTAATTTGGAATAAGAAGGTTAACAGCCATTAGTTCATAAACATTTACTCAGTGCCTATTATGCCCCAGGCACTGGGGATACAAGGATGAGAACAATATGATCCTATACTCAAGCTGCCAGTCTAGTCTCACAGGCTTTCTTAACCAGGAGTCTTCACCTGAATCATAGAAGACAGAAAATTATTCTGGGGACTATTTTCTTAATTCTCTCCACAATGGTATGTAACTAGTACCACACTAAATGCAGTGGAGAGATGCTAATTCATTACACATAATAGATGCCTCACAGTATTATAGGTTTGGTATGCTTGCAAAACTCTAGCTGAAACTTGAGTGACAAATGGCCAGATACAGTAGTCTGATAAATGGTATGCACCAGTTTGCTAGGGATAAAATTACAGTCAAGTCTTAAAAACAATAATTACTTAAAAAAAATTTTGCAAACTAGTCTCAATATGAGGTTTAGTCAATATAATTAAAAAATTATTTTTTAAAACTTAAAAAGTTAGTTTTAGAAGAGACTGTGGTAGTGAATAATATATGCTGTGATGATTTTAATTTAGCAGTTAACATTTATTGAATGCTTACTATGTCCTAGGCACTGTTCAGATCACTTGATATACTTCCTTTAATCCTCATAATCCTATCTCATAGTTTTACTATTATTATTTCACAAATGGGAAAACAGGGGCTTAGAGATGACTGACTTTAAGGTTAAACAAGTTAAAACATGACAGTAAAGAATTCAAATCCAGTTTGTCTGGTTTCAGAGCCTGAGATCTTAACTTTATGGTATAAAATCCCTCTTCAAGTGACTAAATAGTCTCCTTCCCATGGAAATGGGGTAAAACTATGCTGGTTATGGTCGGCTATATATAAACCCTAGTATGAACAGTCTAATGGGTATGGGAGAAAGGTAATGCCTACATGATGTGCAAAAAAAAATAAGTAACTCAAACTCTGTAGTTTGAATAATGAAAAATTTGAATTTGAATAATAGAGAGTCATGTATAACCAAATTTAAGGGAATATTTGCTTGCTTGTTTTAAGTGACCAAAATTAAAGTTCTGCAAGGAGTGTTATTTTATAGCTCTAAATGTGCTCCAAAAAATAAAATTTCTAGCTACTGATAAATTATACATATAAAAATTTAATGCAACATAAAAAAGAAAAACCCACTCTAGATCAAATATTATCCAAGATCCCAAGAGCTAGTTCACCATTTTATTTTCTGTTAAAAACTTAACAACAAAACAAAAAAACTATACCAAGGGATGCTTTCCAGTTTTAAAAACAGTAAAGTGAGAAGGCAATGGCACCTCACTCCAGTACTCTTGCCTGGAGAATCCCATGGATGGAGGAGCCTGGTAGGCTGCAGTCCATGTGGTCGCTGAGAGTTGGACATGACTCAGTGATGACTTCACTTTCACTTTTCACTTTCATGCATTGGAGAAGGAAATGGCAACCCACTCCAGTGTTCTTGCCTGGAGAATCCCAGGGACGAGGGAGCCTGGTGGGCTGCTGTCTATGGGGTTGCACAGAGTCAGACACGACTGAAGTGACTTAGGAGCAGCAGGAGCATACACAATATACTTTGGTTTCTTATTATTTAAATGTTTTAAAAATAAAACCATTTTGAGAAAAGAGAGATTATTATACCTTTATGGTAGTGCTGCAAACTGTTTTTCTGTAGAGGCATTTTCTGACAAATTTGGTTTTACAGAATGAAAGAATGGTAGGGCAAGCTGCTATGTTATTTTTGATAACATATTTTTCTATAGTCTTGATATCTAATGGTCTATTACTCTAGTTTTTGTTTTGAACTAGCAAGAAAATATTTTAATGACATTTCGATTTGGCAATAAAACAAAATTAGTACTATTACGACACAGGAAATGGTAAAATAAGATTTTAAAAGATTCTTTATGTAATAGAAATCTCAACTTTTTTCACTCGTACTTATCATTGTCTTCCAATAATCTCTCCCATTTTATTACTGACATTGTTATTTAACTGGGGCTTTTATTTTTTTCAAAGTTCTACTGACTTGTTGATTTAGCCACACAATACAGATTTTTTTCCAAACTAGAAAAATGTGCTTAGTTTTCCTTATTTAAATATATATCTTTTATTACCCAAATCATTAACATTCTCTGCTAATTTGCAACTTCTAGTGTTCTTTCAGCAAACACTCATCAGCTAAATTTCTTAAGTACCTTCATGTCATATAGCTTGTTTTCTTTTAATATACGATCATAGAAAGCTAAGAGTACATTCTGTCAAGACAGCAAATTCCCTTTCTCTCCCACGGAAGGTCTTTTTTCAGCTCTGAAATGTTATGATTCTAATGTTTACCAGAGATATACACTAAAAGATACATTCTTCTAGTGTAGCTGTAGTGCAATTATTTGCCTATAACACAAAAAATGTGTCATTCCAACTTAGTAATTTTAGTTTAAATGAAGAAGGCATATGAGTTTAAGAACAAACTGTGCTTTATACTCCATAAGCTGTTGCTGGATGCACAGCTAAACTTGAAAAGATAGAGAATATTTAAAAAATTTAAGTCAGAAACCTTGCCCAACTTTTTGACTCAAATACATCTGTATCTAAATGAGACTATCTTCATTTTTGTAATGAACTTTCATTCTTATTCTAAATATTTAAATATCAATAAGGCACTGAGTGGAAACAATGTCAGACTCTATTTTTTGGGGCTCCAAAATCACTGCAGATGGTGACTGCAGCCATGAAATTAAAAGACGCTTACTCCTTGGAAGAAAAGTTATGAGCAACCTAGATAGCATATTCAAAAGCAGAGACATTACTTGCCAACAAAGGTCCGTCTAGTCAAGGCTATGGTTTTTCCAGTAGTCATGTATGGATGTGAGAGTTGGACTGTGAAGAAGGCTGAGCACCAAAGAATTGATGCTTTTGAACTGTGGTGTGGAGAAGACTCTTGAGAGTCCCTTGGACTGCAAGGAGATCCAACCAGGCCATTCTGAAGGAGATCAACCCTGGGATTCCTTTGGAAGGAATGATGCTAAATCTGAAACTGCAGTACTTTAGCCACCTCATGCAAAGAGTTGACTCACTGGAAAAGACTTTGATGCTGGGAGGGATTGGGGGCAGGAGAAGAGGGGGACAACAGAGGATGAGATGGCTGGATGGCATCACTGACTCGATGGACGTGAGTCTGGGTGAACTCTGGGAGTTGGTGATGGACAGGGAGGCCTGGCGTGCTGTGATTCATGGCGTTGCAGAGTCGGACACGACTGACTGACTGAACTGAACTGAAGGCACTGAGTATATATATGAGAATCTAAGTTACCCAAGGAGTCTCAGACCAAAAATAACCTTGAAATCTGGGAAACAGGACTAGCTCAAAGCTCAAAAGCAGACAGGGCGGTAGCTGGTAATTACATATTTTCACAACTATCATCTTACATTAGGGAAGAAAGAGCCTGAAGTCTCATCTATTCTTAATCATTAGATTTGAATGCTTGGTTTTAATACCAAATGAAGAGCCACATTAACCCTAACGCTCATTCTGTCTCAGATGCTGTAACTATAAATTTGAAAAAACTGACTCTGTCACATCCCAAACACTGAAATCATGGAACATACTGGTTGTGCTTTCAATCTGGACGACAAATGTGCAATTCAAGAGATCAAGATTAAAATTAAAAATCAGAATCTCGTTACCTTGTGCAAGCATGTTAAATTCCAAGAACAGTGCTATGTGGTAAAGCTCCATGGCTTCTTCTGCCCTGGTCATGTTTGGCTTCCCTGCGACGAGAGCCTGAACCTCACTGAGACTCCCCACGGAGGGGCTACAGTGCAAAACGGCCGGTCTACCATGTCAGTATACATACAGTGTAATATCACTTTTGCATATTTTTTTGGTATAATGGACTCATCTAATATAATTCTTGTGGGAGTCCTCAAAGTTCGGTCTGTGATTTCTTCACCAGTCCGTATCCTTCTTTGTAATAAATTTCGAAAAAATGGGGACCGTGCTGAAATAATAGCCTTGTGAGCTTTGAGCTCTTCATCTAAACAGTTCTGATTTCCACCAAAAGCTTCAACCAGTTCAGAGTCTGAAGAAAAACTAAGGACGACATCATAATAGCACATGTAATCAAAGAGTCCACGCATATCTACATCAAGGGAATTTGGTGTTCCAAATTCTTCCCTAAGCTGAACGAGGATATCAACATTTTGAAACCTTGAGTCCTCCATTCCAAACTCTCCCGTGTAAAGGTAGTGGAGCAAAGCAGAAAACATGGGCATATCTATACCAGCTGTGTTGATGTCCATGATGATCTCTGCCCCATACTCAGGTGAGGAAGAAAGTAGTGTTTTAAAAAATGGACATCTTGCCGCCAAAATGGCACGATGAACAGGAAAGCAAGTTTCTTGAAATATTAAGTCTACATCAGTACAATACTTGTACTCATAAAGATCGGCCATATCTTTCTGCAATGTCCGGGCTTCTGGTCTAGCCACACTGGCTTGTAAAGAAAGCTCCTTTAAGGCTGAAGTTCCCTCATATTCCTCCACTAACGCATTGACATCTCGAACATCCCACCCAGAGAGGAGTTCTCGCATCTGCTTGGCGTGATCAGCAGACCGATTAGATTTCCGACGCTTGATGAACTTCTTTTTGAGGGTGGCAAGGCCAGAGGTTCTCTTTTTTTTGTCTTGTGGTTTCTCATGACCATGGTCAAGACTATATAATTTTGATTCACAACCATAGCCTTGCTGAGAATAGGATGATGTCCCTAAGAAGGAAATTAAACAAGTGAAAATTTAGTTCTTTTTTCTTAACAGTCATTTTCAACATTCAATTTAACATACTGTGCTAAAATTTTAGACATTTCTGAATCATTCAAGTAAAACTGATTTTTGTTTCTATAAAGGAAGGTTAAAGAGTTCAAATAACTCATTTTTATATTAAATAAGGAATTGGGAAAAACAGAGCAGATTATTCATTGTAAAAAAAATGCTAAATTTCTATGGGCACAATAAATGAAACAAGACACAAGAAACAATCAAAGATCAACTGTGCTACAGCAGCTCGGTTAGGATAAGAATCATATAAGCCAGATTTACACCTGGTAGGAAAAAACATGGATGCTGCAGAATTATTATATATATTAACTTTTTCCATAGCTCAACCCTCTTTTCATCCAAAAAGACCACTGAAAACACAATCCTATTTATATCCACAAAAGAAAATGAGGTTAGAAAAACTGAAATGGTTACCTATAAAAGTCTGCTGGGCTTGAGAATTTCCCCCTATCCTCGGGGAACATGAATGAGGATAGCTAGATGCATTAGCACCCATTTTCTTCAGTCACTCAGGCATTCCATCTGCTGGTTCTTCAGAGTATGATCCCAGAGGCCTTTACGAACTTTCAACCCTGGATCCAATAGCCTCTTTTCATCCATTTCTTGATATGAAACAAAAATAATTTTATTGTTTCAAATGTATCTCAAATTGCACAGCTAAAAAAGAAAAAGTTATTGAAAATGGCTTTTATTTGCAAGTAATAACATACTGTCAAATTCACATGCAAAAATTTCAGAAAATGTAATTAAACAGCTAAATTTGACTTATGAATCAGTGCCACTTGCAATTTTAGGCCAGAAAATGTACCAATTATATACATTCTAAGAAAGCAAAAAGTACCATATCAGATTTATTCCGGCATTTTGCTGAAAGAGGGGGAAGGAAAGATAGTTCAAACTAAATTATCTTTAGGTTACTTGTTCTGTAACAATTTTGAGGAAATTATAATACAATGAGGAGATACAAGGAACAACAAAAACTTTCATCTTTCCTCCTCATAAAGTCCTGAAATAAAAACACTACTTTCTTTTACCTGATATATGGCTTAGGAAGGATAGGGCAGTACCAGTAAGAGATAATTTTAACAATTATAGAATAAATTCCACATTACAGAACCTTAACTCTCAGAGCTGCAAGCTGAAGATATAAGCACAAAGAGAAGAAATTCTAAGAGAGAAGAGTGTTAATAGGATACTTCTAAATCTTTATACCATACAGATATATAAAAATTTGACCAAAAGCAATAATGGTTTAAGAGAAAACACAATTTAAAATCTATTATTGGAACTGTTAGGAAACCAGTCAGTAGGCAGTTAATATGGCCTCATAACGAAGGATGAAATTTTTTAACAGTTAAGAGTTAAACACACACATCACAAAAACCTTGCTATAAAATAGAATTATGTCAAGATTCTTGGCATTTATTTTCATTTCTGCTACATAGTGTAGGGGCTTCCCTGGTGGCTGAGATGGTAAAGCGTCTGCCTGCAATGCGGGAGGCTCGGGTTTGATCCCTGGGTCGGGAAGATCTGGAGAAGGCAATGGCAATCCACTCGAGCACTGTTGCCTGGAAAATCTCATGGATGGAGGAGCTTGATAGGCTACAGTCCATGGGGCCACAAAGAGTCCGACATGACTGAGCGACTTCACTCACTCACTCACTCACTCACATCGTGTAACCTTAGGAAATCAAATTTAAGAAAATCACTTAACATCTGTGCTTTCCTTCAATCTTTTCCCACTATGATCATATGGAAGTTTGTTTATCTAATAAGCATAGAATTACCTGCCTACAGTGTTCAAGAGACTGGGAAACTCTAACTAGATACTATGCAAAGTAGCTGTAACTTCAATCAAATCACATGCTCACGAGTAAATTTAATTTCCTATTTGAAATTTACCTACCACAGAACACAGCACATTAGACTTTTTGTATATATACACATTATATGTATTATATATAATGTAGAAATATGTATGTATATATGTAATATATATATTGTATATATAATGTAGAAAAGGCAATTTTTTGTGATTCATTTTGAATGCTGTCAATTTTTATAAATAGAAACTAAATCTGCTTGTGTTAATTTCAGTTCAAACTTCAAAAAACAGTAAGTTTAAATAACGGGCTTCCCTCATGGCTCAGTCAGTAAAGAATCTATCTGCAATGCAGGAGATCACCTACAATACAGAAGACCAGAGTTCAATCACTGGGTCAGGAAGATCCCTTGGGGAAGGAAATGGCAAGTCACCCCAGTATTTCTGCCTGGGAAATACCATGGAGAAAGGAGCCTGGTGGGCTACAGTCCATGTGGTCGCAAGAGTCAGAAACGAATTAGCAACTAAACTACCACCACTACCAAAGTCTAATTAATAAATCTTAGTTTTTGAATTCCTTAAAAGCCTCAAGATTCTATTGCATTTTTACTGGTTCTTTAAGAGAAAACAGGCTTTCTAAAAAAAAATAATACAAATCAACTTATTTACAAAACAAAGATTGATAGACATAGAAAACAAATTATGGTTATCAAAGAGGAAGGGGAGGGATAAAGGATTAACAGATACACACTACTATATACAAAATAGATACACAGCAAGGATTTATTCTACAGCACAGGGAACTATATTCAGTAGCTTGTAGTAACCTATAATGGAAAGGAATCTGAAGGTGTACACCTGGAACCAGCACAATGCTGTCAATCAACTATAAATATTACAACAAAAAAGAAAGAAAAAACAGGATCCTGGAAGCCAAGTTTGTGGTCTTATTTTCAAGTCAAGTCCTATTCTCAGTCACTAAAAATTTGTATTTAAAACATAGAGACAGCATAAGCAATACTATGCGAACAAAGAAGTCTGAAATATACTAAGAAAAAATCCAGAGTAAAAATATGCAGAATAAAAGCCTTTACCAAAATGAGAAAAAAAGATAAAAAAGACGCGCTCTGAATATGGACGTAACGGCAGATGATGGAAAGTGCTGGTAAAGTGTCACTCCTATGGTAGCCTTCTTCTCACTTCCTTCTTTACTCATTCTTGAAGTTCCACGTCGCTTCGTTTTGTTGTTTTGCTTTTTGATTTTAATGACTGCAGAGTAAATTCACTAACACAGCACAAAGTATGCTGAAGAAGTAAACCAAGAACGGAGACTTGCGTCCAGATGAAAAAAGCCGGAGTGTCTACAGAAATGGACAAAGTTAACCTGTTCTCACTCCATCACAAAAATAAGATGAAGTTAGCTGTTCTCTCATCTGTGTGTGCATGTGCACGTGCACACGTGTGCACACACACGAGAATTATCTTCATCAGAGAATTCTGCAAAGTTTGCAGGGACAGAAAACATTTCTACACTGGTCTGTTTGAGATTTAAACCAGGCCAAAAATGATTTTTTTTTAAAAATTCAATTTTATGATTAGCACAATTAGATACTCTATAAGGTATCCACAGAAAGGTTAGAGAACCTCACCAGCCCCAATGAAGACACAAGAACACCTAGCAAACACTAGAGAAGTCACAGCTGAGATACTGATGCTTGGCCATTTGCCACTATAATTAGCACCAGAAGGACAGCTGGGGTCTCTGATGAAGTGACTTGAGGACTTGGGGACAGTGTCTCTTCCTGGCAGCATCTAGTCAATGGAAATCCCCTTCAAGATGAACTGCTTTGGGTGACATTCATATCTCCTATTAGAGCTCTGAAACTAAAGTACAAACGCCTTGGAAAGACTTGATGGGAGAGACTTTTTCTGGATCAGATATAATCCTTAAATCCCTCCTGCATCCCCAATCCCAAATCCTAGGAGTCACTAAAGTTACTAAAGCCATATTTCTCGAAATTCTCAGGAAATGATTTATTTCTTAGGTAACCAAAAACTCATGCCAAATGGAACACAGCATCTTGTTATTTATTTCTTAATTGAATCTGCTGCCTTTAGATGCTAGAAGTGAGAGTTCGTCACAGTCTTAAACTCTTCAGGGATATTTTCATTCTGGGCCAGCTCTGACTGTCTCCTACATAAAACAGGATGAAATGTAACCTTTGGATGATAGACAGGAAAGGGAAAGGGAGGGCCTCAGGGAGAGGCCCACAGGATGCAAATGGTCTAGAAAGCTGATAAATCATTTTCCCAGAGTCACCTTTCTGGGAGAGCTCCTGCTAATTGTTGACATGACCAATCTCAATCAGAGGATCCAACTGGCTTAAAATAAGCTTCAGTGATTGTAGCATATCCAACTATGGGAGAAAAAAGTCATGCTGAATGCAAGAGAGAAAATTTACAACCCAATGAAAAAGAACTGAAAACGAAAATCAACCTCTCCCCTAAAACCCCCCCTCCCCAAAATCCCTAGGCCAGTATTTCCAAAGAGTTTTCCCAATGTTTTAGAAAATGCAGAATTAAACAAAGCTTTACTTTTCCTTAATTCAGAACTTTTTTTTTTTTAGCATCTTTGAAGTGCTAAGGTGCATTGTGAACCTCCAAAAGGAAGTATTCAGCTTAAGCTAAAGGAGCCCTTTTGCCCCACAGAACAGTAAATTAGACTTGCATAACACACTTGGAAAACTCTGACCTTTGCCATAAAAATGTTTTTACCTTTTAGGCTGCAGACAGAACAATGAGTGTCAGGTACAGTAAGTCCCACACCTGAAAGCCTTCAAGTGTATGAACGTGTGTTCCATCACCACTAGGCACGAGTGAAACATCTATCCTTCGGCTCTACCATCTCCCGCCTCCTGCCCCTCCACCAGTCAGGACCCTTCTTGCCTGTTCACTTGATGCCAGCCTCTGTATGCCAGCTGTTGTACTGTACCACTGTGCTTTTCAAGGTACTGTACTTTAAGATTAAAAACGCTTTATTTTTGTGTTTGCTTTCTATGTAGTATCTGTGTGAAAAGTATTATAAATCTATTCCATATTCCAGTACAGTACTATATAGCTGACCGTGTTAGTTGGGTACCTAGGTTAACTCTGTTGGACTTAACGAACAAACTGGACTTAACAAACGCGCTTTTACTGAATCTGAGATAGTTCTCTCTCATAACTAATTTATCACTTACACGGGATAAGTACATTTAACTTCTATGAATTTCAGTTTTTATAAACCAAAGTTGAGATGTATGGGCCAATGTATAAAATAAGTCAAAACAGGGTTCCTAAAATTCACTGAAGTGTAAGACTTATTGATTTGTAAAATGAGGATGGGGAAGGGAGTTATTTCTATATTAAACGTTATTGTTTCAACGAAAAAAATGGGCAACTGAATTTTGAATTTTAAACATGTTTTCCACTTCGTCCGATTATTAGGTATAAAGAAGAACAGGAACGTGGGACACATGTGACTATGAAAAACAATTCATAATTAAAAAGAAATGCAAAACTAGAGTAATATTTCACTTCTGTCAAATCTAAGAGGACTACATCATTCAAATCAGGATATGTGAGAGTGAAAAAGGGTACCACCCAGGCCTAATGAGGCAAAGCAGGATGAATGATAGCTTCTATAGTCAAATCTCACATTTGTAGAACAGCTAGAAAAAAAGTTTAAAAGAAAAAAACAAAACCTAAAAGTTAAAAGAATATGATGTCCTACGTCCATTTTCATTCCCAAGCATGTTTCACCCAAAATCACAGCTATCATTTATATACCAAACTCTGCTTAGAGCCTTTATATGTGTTAAACCCACTTGATTCTCCAAATACCTCTCAGATAGAACCTTCAGTTCTATCCTCAGACACATAAGAACAACAAAGCAAAGAGACTGTGAATAGTAAGTCAGAAGCAGTCAGCAAACCTTTGCCTTTTGAAGGCATCTTTAAATAGATAAGATCAGAGTGGAAGGGGGTTTAGACCCTTGTCTGGGTCTCTAGCAGAGGTTAAGTGAGACCCAATGGGGCAAGCTGGATCAGAGCAGCTTGGCTCAGCTATCCCCCAAACCAAAGCTTCTGTTGTCTTCTTCTTAGCAATAAACTGTACTTCCCCTAACTAAGGCAGCTCTAGAAGCAGCAGGATAAATTTTCTCTAGCAGGTAGGAATAAGGGCATACAAACAGAGGGTGGAAAAGGATTATGAAGCCCTCTAAGAACTTGCTCAATCAACTTTTATGGTAAATGGTGCTGTTTGGAACTTTTGTGTTCACAGTAGGAAGATAGTTTTGAGCCAGGCACACATTATTTGAATGAATAAATGAAATCACTTTTCTCATTGGGGACAACTGTTTTCACTGCTGGTTTGTGGGCTTCCCTGGTGGCTCAGACGGTAAAGAATCTGCCTGCAAGGCAGGAGATGTGGGTTCGATCCCTGGATTGGGAAGATCCCCTAGAGAAGGAAATGGTAACCCATTCCAGTATTCTCACCTGGAGAATCCCATGGATAGGAGCCTGGTGGCTCCAGTCCATGGGGTCTCATGAGTTGGACATGACTGAGCAACTAACATTTAGTGCTGTATAGAAAAGCAGCTCTGGATGATATGGAGAAGGCAATGACAAATCTGAGTGTAGATAGGAACCTACAGGAGATCAGTAGAGAGAACTATAGCTGAAATCAGAGAACATGTTCAAAGCAACTGAATTTGAAGGAAAAACATGGAATTTCTCATAAACTTCACTCAAAGACAAAGTTTAGATTTTCTGACACCAACTCAGTGTATGTTAAAAAACAAAATACAAGAGGATATTTCTTGTTGATGAGTTTCTGTGGGCTCCCCTGGAAAATCTGGAGAAGAAAGGAAACGTCCCGGTGAAGCTGACAGTGAGCCTGACACTATGGCTGCAGACGGAGAAGGAAAGAATAAGAGCAAAAAAGAAACAGGAATGCAGCCCTCAAAGGCCCCTCATCCAGGACAGTCTCCATAAGGACATCGAGTGCTTAACTGTAACTTATGATCATCAGGAGAATCAGCATGTGAATGGTCCTAGGAATTATTCAAGTTCTCATAAATAGGAAGATAATAATGGTTTAGGGGCTGGAGTTAATTTTGTACTAAAATTCTATTTTTCCTCCCATTGCCTAGAGTAGAAGAGTCCAAACAGATATGAGGGAAAACCCACTAGTTTATATTTTCAGCCAAGAGTAAGATATATACAATATGGCCCTCGCCTTAATAATGGTCACTCATTCCATTCTGATAGGCTTCTGCCCATCAGAATACCTCTGATACTCACAGACTCTTGTTAGGATGTCAAACGAAGAGGTATTTCTCCTCCTACAAGTCTCCTGAAGTTCATAGTTAGAAAGAATCTTGCAGACATAAGTCCTAGTAAATAAGTAGGAACTTCTCAAACTGTAGGTCTAAGGATGAACAAGTTTTAAGAAACCTCCATTATGAAAGACCCCTCTTACAGAGACAACACCACCTCTTAGGTAAAGTGAGAAGTAGAAAGTCAGACAAAACTCTTCCCCTCCTAAGGTTTTTATGAAGCCTTTCTTGGATAAATGATAAAATATCTTCCCCTTTCTTTCCTCAACTCCACTGCTTATCCTGTGCTACTTACTCGTAGCTGAAATACTAGGCGAGAATATTATAGTCCAAACAAATCAGACCAGAACACAAATTCTAGGTCCTGTTTATGTAATACAAGTCTGCATCTTAAAATACTATTTTGCATTTGTTTAGGGCATCTATAACAAAACACTAAGACAACCCAGATGAAATCTTTATCACAGAACACATAGTAAACACTTACCTAACTGGTGAGGGAGGTGGTGGAAAGGAAGAAGTGGGAAGATGATAAAGTCTACTTTGCAATGTGGTTGGCAATGCTGTGAACCAAGAAGAAACACAGTACAAGCAATTTGTGGGTGAACTGGGAGTAATAAGGACAATGTGCTTGAGGTCCCAGAAAGACGTACCAAGGAAGACAATGCAAACAGAGAATACATTAAAGGAGAAACCTATAAACAAGAGTTTCCTAATATAGTTGACCTTCTGTACCCACAGGTTCTGCATCTGCAGACTGACCCAACTGTAGATAGAAACTGTTCAGAAAAAAAAATTTCAAAAAGTTCCAAAAAGCAAAACTTGAGTTGTACACATGTTCTCAACTATTTACATGGCATTTATACTGTATTAGTTATTATAAGTAATCCAGAGATGATCTCAAGTATATGGGGGATATGTACATGTTACATGTAAGTCCTATGCTACTTTACATACGGGACTTCAGCATCCACAGATTTTGGTATGTGCGAGGACTTGTAATCCACCCCTCTTGGGTACTGAGGGATGACTATGATATTTTCACTGCTCTAGAGGCTTAACACTTGAACATATAATACAGCATTATCTCAATATGATAATTCATCTACTTCTGATGGAAGGTATCATTTATAAATGTCCTGTCAATGTTTGCAAAAGATAACAAAGAGTCTCAGAATGACAGAAGGACTAATATTATGTGATGCTACTTATATGAGGCACGTAGAATAGTTAAAGTCACAGAGACAGAATAATGGGGGTTGCCAGGGGCTGGGGTGCCACTGGCGAAAATGAAAACGTCTGGAGATGGATGGTGGCGGCAGCTGCACAGCAGTGTGAATGTACACTCATAACTGGTTCAAACGGTAAATGCCATGTTACCTGTACCTTTAATCGTAATTTTTGAAAAGTAAATGGAAAAAAGACCTACTAAGACAGGAAAGTAACGACATGAGCTCCCCCTTTTTACATTCTTCTAATGACTGTAGCAGAAGTATCTTCTAATAAGGATAAATAGTTTACAAAACACTTTTCCACACATGAAGTCATTTTATTCTCATGTCAAGTCTTCAATGTAGAGAGGACAGGTTTCATCCTCTCATCTCTGAATGAGGCAGTTAAGGTAGAAACACAAAGCGACTTATCTAAAGTAAAATATTGGGTTGGCCCCAAAATTTTATCCATAGAGTAGAAGGGCAAAGCCAAAACCAGATACCAGTCATTCTGACCCTAATCTAGTGCTTTTCCCCTCCACAAGGAAGCATCTCAAAAGTCCTCGGTCCTGTATCAACCTTTCCGATGGGAATAGCCATGTCTTCCCTATGCTTCTTTACATCTAACTGCACTGTTGATTTTGATACGGTTCTTAAACTGTTAAATTTCCTACTTTATCACCCAACTACGGTTAAAGGACAGATCTTAAATTAATCTCTAGTGCTTCGCATTGTTGGTGATCAATAAAAAAGTTTTTCAGATTGTGGATTACACTCCATAAATATCAAACCCCTTAGCATGCAAAACCAAAGACAATCACAACTATGGTTTTCTATTTTCATTTCTTCTTATCACTTGTTTTTTCCTCCTGTGCAGCAGTTACTTTTGTAGTTTCTATAATAAAGAAAAGAAAAACATAACAAAAGTAGAGACACTAGGAAGACAAAGCTCAACATTTACCAATTTGTAGCAGTCTTGGAGAAGGCAATGGCAACCCACTCCAGTACTCTTGCCTGGAAAATCCCGAGGACAGAGGAGCCTGGTAGGCTGCAGTCCATGGGGTCGCAGAGAGTCGGACACGACTGAAGCAACTTAGCAGTAGCAGCAGCAACAGCAGTCTTGTATCACTATATCCCAACCCACTTTCTGTCTAATCTCTCTGGATTATTTAGAAGCAAATCCAAGACAGCATATTATTTCATCTGTAAATACTTCCTTATGAATCTCTAAAAGAAAGGATACGAGAGCAACTATAGTACCATGATCACATCTAAAATTATGAACAATAATTCCTTAGTATGAACTTCCCAGGACAGTGCTGACATTTCCATCACTGGTTTATTTTTTCTTAGTTTGTTTGAATCAGGATCCAAATAAGGCCCATGCATTGTGATTGAATGACTATGTCTCTTAAATTTTCTTTAAAAGATCCCTCCCCAGCCCTTTCCTCGTAGTTTTTTTTTTTTTAATTGAAGAAATCAGGTTATCTGGTTGTTTCCCATAGTCTGAATTTGCCAAATGTATCACTATGGTGTACCTTAATATGTTTTTCTGATCCTTGTAATTACAGTAATTGACAGATCTAATGACTTAATCAGATTTAGGGTCATTTTGGTACTTTTAAAGTTTGTCAAGATTGCTTCACAGGTGGTGATGTATATTTCCAACATAGGTATCAAATGTCTAGTTCTCATTCTCAGTAATCACCAACTAGAGTTATTAATTCACTAGGGGTTGCAACATGGTAATATTCTATCATTCCTTCTTTAATCATTGGCTAAAACACTTTTGTAAGAGAAACGCATCCATCAACAATTCCGTTGTTTGACAGAAAGGTCAGAATAAATGATTCTTTACCTTTATTTATTAATTTTCTTTAGCTTCAAAATCACTATAGACAGTGACTGCAACCATGAAATAAGAAGACTCTTGCTTCTTTCAAGGAAAGCTACAACAAACCTAAACAGCAAATTAAAAAGCAAAGATATCACTTTTCCAACAAAGGTCTGCATAGTCAAAGTTATACTTTTCCCAGTGAAAGTGAAGTTGCTCAGTCGTGTCCGACTCTTTGTGACCCCATGGACTATAGCCTAGCAGGCTCCTCTGTCCATGGGATTTTCCATGCAATAGTATTCGAGTGGATTGCCATTTCCGTCTCCAGGGGATCTTCCCAACCCAGGGATTGAATCTGGGTCTCCCAATTGTAGACAGATGCTTTACCGTCTGAGCCACCAGGGAAGTCCTGTAGTCATGTACAGATGTGAGAGTTGGACCATAAAGAAGGTTGAGTGCCAAAGAATTGATGCTTTTGAAATGTGGTGCTGGAGAAGACTCTGCGGAGTCCCTTGGACAGCAAGGAGATCAAACCAGTCAATCCTAAAGGAAATCAACCCTGAATATTCATTGGAAGGACCATTGTTGAAGCATACTTTGGCCACCTGACGCGAAGTGTCAACTCACTGGAAAAGATCTTGATGCTGGGGAAGACTGAAGGCAAAAGAAAAAAGGGGCAGCAGAAGTGCTTAGATAGCATCACCAATTCAACAGACATGAATTTGAGCAAACTACGGGAAATAGTGAAGGAGAGGGGAGCCTAGAAGTGCTGCAGTCCACGGGGTGGCAAAGTGTCAGACATGAATTAGCAACTGAAAAACTAATTTTCAAAACAATTAACATCCCAACATTTCTCTAAAGATGATCAGCAAGTTAAAAACAATTGTGTTCACAGATTTAGACATATTTGATGGGTTTCAATTATTTGTAGTTATCCCTATTGACACTCAAATTGTACCATATTTGGACAGTGGAAGCTTATTCAAATTAGCTCCCAAGACTTTGTAACCATCGCTGTGGTCTCAGAGAGCTTCTTTGCTTTCTAGGGTTATACCTTAGTCTAGGCATATCTTATCTTTTTCTTGTCTTAGACCTGTAATCAGCCATCTATTTAAAGGAGCCCTAATTCCTTTCCTTTCAGTGGGAAATGGTATTTAGAAACCACAATCTGGGTGCTAAGGGGTGCTGACTAACTTTTTAGTACACAGAGCTAGGAAATGTCATATACACGTGTATATACACACACATACATACATGAATATATACTGATGATTCTAATTCAAACTCAGGTTTAGAGAGCTTTTACATACATCTCATTAGTTGTATATCTGTTTCTCCTTTCTCGCATGCCAAAACCCTATTTTTAAAGCTGCCTTCATAACTGTTCTTTTATTTTATCTGACAATATACACACAATAGCCAAGACTTAAAATGTTAACACTATCACCAACAATATGATAAACAAAAATTTTTCTGAGGGGCAATTCTTTTTTACCCTCAGAATTAACCAACTCAAGATACCTATACATTATGGTGTACGTAAGTCATTTGGAACAGTCTGCTTTGGGTGATTACATCACTAACTGGAAGTATACTTTTATTTCACTTTTGACTTTTAGGCACTATATTTTTAATTAATGTTGTTATATATGTCTGCAAAATGTTTAGATGAATCTAAAGTCAAAACCACAAAAAAAGATATACTCAAAGACTAGTTGCTCTTCCTGTCTACTTTAACCTAGTCTCTCCCTATCCCACAGGTAACTTTAATAATATTTTTATATAATATGCTAAATTCTCTCTTTTTTGGCTACTATCCACTGGCTCCCTACTAAAAGCATACTGAAATTGCTAGTATCTTCTTCCTCCTATCTCAATCCTCCAGTATCTATCTAATTTTAAGTAACATATTTATTTACAGTTGGTATCTACAAAGTAATCAGTGAGCTTTTCTACTTTTCACAGTCTTCCCACATATTTGGTAATTAAGCTCTATCTATAGAATTTAACAATAAAGTACTACATACTATATTGTCTCCAATTTTAGTTTTACCAATAAAATTTTAATGTTCACCACCAATTCAAAATCTTCCATTGGGAAGATCCCCTGGAGAAGGAAATGGCAGCCCACTCCAGTATTCTTGCCTGGAAAATCCCATGGACCGGGGAGCCTGGTAGGTTACCGTCCATGGGGTCGCAAAGAGTCGGACACGACTGAACGACTTCACTTTCAACCAATTCAAAATACTAGTTTAAGAGTGTTATTCAGAACACAAGTCGACTTCATTTTCAACCAATTCAAAATACTAGTTTAAGAGTGTTATTCAGAACACAAGTCCATAATCCTTTATCAGACAGAAACCTTTGGAGCTAAACATATTCTAAAATTCAGACTACTTTCCTTCTGTTTCTCTCTCTCTTAGAAGAAAATAATATGGTATATGAAATATTTACCGTATACTATGGAAACACCCCAGAGAGGTTTGTCATATTATCCCATATTTTGCAAAATTATCATCCCCTATTTTGCAATAACATATATTAAATATTTAGACTAAGCTATGTTACTTCAGGTTAGGTTTTGTTGTCAAATCAATTCAGGTCATATTATCAGTGTTTGCCATTAAATGAGTCTCTCTAAAAAAAAAAAAAAAGGCTTTGAGTACTTTTAGAATTTCAAATTATAAATAAGACATTGTGGACCTGTAGTTAATAGCTTAAGATCATGTCTAAAAATAGTACTTTCCTTACCTACCTACCACCAATAAAAGGACAAGTAAGAAAACATTTCTACTCATTTTAAGTAAAGGTATCTGTTAAATTGCATTTTATTATAAAATTAAATTATGTTACTACAAATAGAGATTATTTGTTCGAGTTTGGCTTAGGAGCATCTTACTAAGACCATGTGGCCTTCTTCTAATATAACCTATTATAATTTAAAACAGCTTGTTAGTCTCCTTCTGCTACTTTTTTTTTCTATTAAAAATGAATTCTTAAAAAGGATATTTTTAAAAGTACATCCCATTCCACCAGTCTATGCAACATTCTTTTAAGGATACAATTAGAATTTTTAAAACTAGAAAATGAGGGGAAAAATGCTGATAAACGAGGTGAGTCTGGTTCTTAGACCTCTCACTATAGTGCAGATTCATACTATATATATTCTTGGTATTCTTAATATTTCTTGTTATAAATCATTTCTTAAATAAAATGTCTGCTTTTTAATGCATATTCAGCATTGTCTGAAATATGTTAAGCCTTAGTTTTTCAAATGATTTTATTTTTTTTTATTTTTTATTTTTTCAAATGATTTTAAAAAGATCATCTTCAAGGAATCATGAACATAGGAATAATCACAAGAGAAACTATTGATCCTCATTTTAAATAGGTTAAGAAAACCAAAACCAGTGAATGATTAAATGAGATACTAAATTATTAGAAATAATGTTAAATGTAGTAATTTTCTCATTTATGAAAATTAAATGTATATTTAATCTTCAAAATTATTATGCATTCAGATGTGCATTAAAATGTAAAATTAATATCAATATTTAAGTAGGTTAGACAAGAATAGAAATGGCATTTAGTGAGAATAGTCAACAAAAAACAAAAAGTTGAAGTGAACCATGTTACAAATATTTTACTCCTAGACATCAAGCATGCAAATTATTCTGAATTTAAGCACAATATTTTAGGGGGCTGTTTCCAAATTTGACCATTAGCTACAGGACTTCCATATTATTAATGTAATTATTTTTCTCTATACCCACACATTTCCTTTGCATAAAGAACAATTAGTTTTGTTGAATTTTAAAACCCTAAATAATTATTCAATGCTTATGTTTAACTGTTGCAGGAAGGGGGATCCCTTCCAGGGCACGAAAGTGGGCTCCTGTCTAACACTCGGAAATGAACTGTCCAAGGAGACACATGTGTTGACAGAGTAAGAGATTTTATTGGGAAGGGGCACCTGGGCAGAAGGCACTAGCCTAAGAGAATCAAGGAGAACTGCTCTGCCATGTGGCTTGCAGTCTTGGGGTTTTATGGTGATGGGATTAATTCCAGGTTGTCTTTGGCTATCATTCGGACTTAGACTCCTTCCTGCTGACCAACCTGGACAGCATAATAAAAAGCAGAGACATTACTTTGCCAACAAAGGTCCATCTAGTCAAAGCCATGGTTTTTACAGTAGTCATGTATGGATGTGAGAATTGGACCATAAAGAAACCTGAGCGCCGAAGAATTGATGTTTTTGAACTGTGGTGTTGAAGAAGACTCTTGAAAGTCCCTCGGACTGCAAGATCAAACCAGTCAATCCTAAAGGAAATCAGTCCTGAATATTCACTGGAAGGACTGATGCTGAAGCTCCAATACTTTGGCCACCTGATGCAAAGATCTGACTCATTTGAAAAGACCCTGATGCTGGGAAAGACTGAAGGCAGAAGAAGGGGACACAGGACAAGATGGTTGGATGGCATCACCGACTCACTGGACATGAGTTTGAGCAAGCTGCAGGAGATGGTGAAGGACAGGGAACCCTGGCGTGCTGCAGCCCATGGGGCTGCAAAGAGTCGGTCATGACTGAGCAACTAAACAACGATCTAATTTAAATAGAAAACTAATCATGCTATTTGGTGACAGCACATATGCACTGCCATCAAACAGTGTACACCCACCGCCCTCTTCAGTTAAGTTCAGTCGCTCAGTCGTGTCCGACTCTTTGCGATCCCATGAATCACAGCACGCCAGGCCTCCCTGTCCATCACCAACTCCTGGAGTTCACTCAGACTCATGTCCATCGAGTCCATGATGCCATCCAGCCATCTCATCCTCGGTCGTCCCCTTCTCCTCCTGCCCCCAATCCCTCCCAGCATCAGAGTCTTTTCCAATGAGTCAACTCTTCGCATGAGGTGGCCAAAGTACTGGAGTTTCAGCTTTAGCAGCATTCCTTCCAAAGAACACCCAGGACTGATCTCCTTCAGAATGGACTGGTTGGATCTCCTTGCAGTCCAAGGGACTCTCAAGAGTCTTCTCCAACACCACAGTTCAAATGCATCAATTCTTCCGCGCTCAGCTTTCTTCACTGTCCGACTCTTGCATCATACATGACCACAGGAAAAACCACAGCCTTGACTAGACGGACCTTTGTTGGCAAAGTAATATCTCTGCTTTTGAATATGCTATCTAGGTTGGTCATAACTTTTCTTCCAAGGAGTAAGCGTCTTTTAATTTCATGGCTGCAATCATCATCTGCAGTGATTTTGAAGCCCCTAAAAATAAAGTCTGACACTGTTTCCACTGTTTTTCCATCTATTTCCCATGAAGTGATAGGACCAGATGCCATGATCTTCGTTTTCTGAATGTTGAGCTTTAAACCAACTTTTTCACTCTCTTCTTTCACTTTCATCAAGAGGCTTTTTAGTTCCTCTTCACTTTCTACCATAAAGGGTATATATATTTCTGATGTGGAGATTGGTCAGAAAAGTTGCAAATTTACATTCCTATCAACTCTGCATGAGAACATCAAAACTCTGGTCATTAATAATGTTTGTCAATCTGATGGGGGAAAATGATCTTATTATTTTAAATCTTCATATTAAAAATTATAAGAGAAACTGAATCTCAATGTATTTACTAGCCTCTTTATAATCTTTGGCTATTATTCTATGTAGCTGTTTTTTTTATTAATTTGTGGCACTTTTTAATGTTAAAATATCAAGGCAGAATATTTGTATTAGTCTTTTAAAACTATGATGGCTTTTGTCATAAGTGTTTAAATTTTTTATATAGTCACTTTTTTCAAACTTTTCTTTTTGTAACATCTGGGTTTCACGTTCCCTACTGTAAACGTTTTTACATCAGATACAAAAAAGTTCTCTTAATCTTTGTTGTCTTCTCCAAATTAGATTATATAGGTAAACACACTCCTCAACCACAGCAGAAAGCTGACATTAGATAAAGAGTTTTACAGAACAGCTATTATTAAGTAATTCAGTGTGCTGATTTTAAGAAATTTATTAATTCCTAATATGATGATAATTAAATTAACTGGTGTTGCCTGGAAACAAAATGGATATTTTTTCAGATTAACAGGAGGATGCTTTTGGGGAGAAGAAACCCAATAGTCCTATCTATTCATATGTTGTTTGCTGAAGACATCTGGACATCCAGTGTCAAAACTGTAGGCATCTTTCCCTCGTCTTTCTCCACTATAACAAAGTGGTTCACCAATCCCACTGCAAACCACTTAGACTAAGTCACAATTTATTATCTTCCTTGAATTGTCACAAATCAATCTTGGTCTCTCCTTCCAGTCTAATTAATCCATCACACCAACAGTGAATTAATCTAACAGAGGTTCAATCAAACATATACAATAAGTACAAACTCCTGGCCACAAATTCTAACTATGTAAAGTATTTTACACTTAAAAGTGCCAACTATGTGCCCTATGCTAAGTGTTGATGGTTATAGTTATTAACAAAATATCTTGGTTCTCATATTGCTTACAATCAAGTGAGAAAAATGGACATTTAAACAATCTGTTGTTGCTGTTTAGTCAATAAGCGTCCAACTCTTTGCCACTCCATGGACTGTAGCATGCTAGGCTTCCCTGTTCTTTCACCATCTCCCAAGTTTGCTCAAACTCATGTTCACTGAGTTGGTGATTCCATCCACCCCTCTCATTCTCTGTCACCCCCCTTCTCCTCTTACCCTCAATCTTTCCCAGCATCAGGGTCTTTTCAAATGAGTAGACTCTTTGCACCAGGCAGCCAAAGTATTGAAGCTTCAGCATCAGTCCTTCCAATGAACATTCGGGGCTGATTTTCTTTAGGATTGACTGGTTTGGTCTCCTTGCAGGCCAAGGGACTCTCAAGAGTCTTCTCCAGCACAATCTGAAAGCATCTATTCTTCAGCACTCAGCCTTCTTTATGGTCCAACTCTTACATCCGTATATGACTACTGGAAACACCATACCTTTGGCTATACAGACCTTTGTTAGCAAAATGATGTCTCTGCTTTTTAATATGCTGTTTAGGTTTGTCATAACTTTCCTTCCAAGGAGCAAACGTCTTTTAATTTCATGGCTGTAGTCACTATTGGCTGTGATTTTTGAGCCCAAGAAAATAAAATCTGTCACTGTTCCACTTTTTCCCCTTCTATTTGCCATGAAGTGATGGGATTGGATGACATGACCTTAGATTTTTGAATGCTGAGTTTTAAGCCAGTTTTTTCACTTTCCTCTTTTAGTGTCATCAAGAGGCTCTTTTTTTCTGCCATTAGGGTGATAACATCTGTATATCTGAGGTTGTTGATATTCCTTTTTATTTATTTTAAAAAAATTATTTAATTGGAGGCTAATTGCTTTACAATATCGTAGTGGTTTTTGCCAAACATCAACATGAATCAGCCACGGGTGCACATGTGTTCCCCACCCAGAACCCCTCTCCCACCTCCCTCCCCATTCCATCCCCCAGGGTCATCCCAGTGCACCAGCCCTGAGTGCCCTGTCTCATGCATCAAATCTGGACCAGCGATCCGCTTCACATATGATAATATACACATTTCAATGCTACCCTCTCAAATAATCCCACCCTCGCGTTCTCCCACAGAGTCCAAAAGACTGCTCTTTACACCTGTGTCTCTTTTGCTGTCTCGCATATAGGGTCATTGTTACTGTATTTCTAAATGGTTGTTGATATTTCTCCCAGCAATCCTGACTCCAGCTTGTGCTTCATCCAGCCATGCACCTTGCATAATGTTCTCTGCATGTAAGTTCAATAAGCAGAGTGACAATATACAGCCTGGTCATACTCCTTTCCCAACTTTGAACTAGCCTGTTCCATGTAAGGTTCTAACTGTTGCTTCTTGACCTGCAGTTTCTCAGGAGATAAATAAGTCATCCGGTATTCCCACTGCTTTAAGAAGTTTCCACAGTTTGTTGTGTTCCACATAGTCAAAGGCTTTAGCAAAGTCAATGAAACAGAAGTAGAGGTTTTTCTGGAATTCCCTTGCTTTCCCTATGATCCAACAAATGTTGGCAATTTGATCTCTGGTTCCTCTGCCTTTTCTAAATCCAGTCTGTACATCTGGATGTTCTTGGTTCACATACTGCCGGAGCCCAGCTTGAAGAATTTTGAGCATTACCTTGCTAGCATGAGTAAAATCACTCAGTTGTGTCTGACTCTTTGCAACCCCATGGACTGTCGTCCATGGAATTCTAGAGGCTGGAATACTGGAGTGGGTAGCCTTTCCCTTCTCCAGGGGACCTTCCTAACCCAGGGATCGAAACCAGGTCTCCCACATTGCAGGCAGATTCTTCACCAGCCTAGCCACGAGGGAAGCCCTGCTAGCATGTGAAATGAGTGCAACTGTGTGGTAGTTTGAATATTCTTTGGCATTGCCCTTCTTTGGGGCTGGAATGAAAACTGACCTTTTCCAGTCCTGTGGCCACTGCTGAGTTTTCCAAGTTTGGAAATAACTACAAAAATAAAATTATACCCTGGGATAAATGCCATGAAAGGCATGGCTGCTATGAAAAAGAATAAGTTGATTTATTGACATGAATAAGCCCATAAGACATAAAAAGAACACATATAGGATACAGAAGAGAGATCTTAAACACATCAATATAAATAATACAGAAACACAAACAACACTTGACATTATTTACTGACAGAGATAGGAAATACTGACAGTGATGTGATGCTGGATAGTTAAGGCAGAGTCAACAGTTTAGCAAATTCCAGAAGAGCAAGAAGGCCACGTGGGGAAGCACAATATGGGAAGACAGGTAGGAGGAGGCCAGGCCACATCCATCACTCGAAAAGGCCGAGAGCCCTGTGGAAGTTAACCTGTTTAATTGCTTAATTCAGTCTTTCTGAACCTTAATTAATTGTGAAAATCTTTCTAAGAAAAATCAGTAACAGGCCATGTACAGTGTTCCATAGAACATACTTTCAATCATATGATAGCAGGGGAGTATGAAGTAAAGGTTTGCACTCTGCTAGTGCAGATACATTTTAAGAGAAAATAATACAATATGAAAACTGAGTTTTCATTTATTTAAATTTTGAATTAAAAAGTATCAGGCAGAAAAAAGCACAACAGGCTTAAAAACTGCTTGAAAGGCTGGCCCTGGCTGGTCTTCAAGACCTTGGACTTTCTGTGTTTCTACCATTCCTTAACGATAAGGGCAACTCTGTATACTTGTCTGCACAAACAGTATGGTTTATGCTCAATATCTGCTTTCCTTCTGGGAGCCTGGAATTTTGATACATGTTAGATAGTGGATGCCTACTTGACCAGCCATCAATAAAAACCCTAGGCACTCCACTGAGACTCTAATGAGCTTCCCTAATAGACAGTATTTCACTTGTGCTGTCACAAGTCGATCCTGGAAGTACTAAGTGTGACCTCTGTGACTCCAGCAAAAGAGAGCTCCTGGAAACTTGTGCCTGCTTCCCTTTGGACTTCGCCTCATGGGCCTTTTTTCTTTGCTGATTTTGTTTTGTATCCTGTGCTGCCATAAATGATATCCATGAGTATCACTAGACTGAGTATATACTCAGTCTCCTAGTGAACCCAGGGATGTTCTTAGGGATTTCAATGCAAGAACAAAATGGAATACAGCGAGATCCCTCCCTCCACCACTGTCTTCCAGTCTTTCAAAATGAAACTATATTGCTTTGGAAAAAATATATAGTTAGTATTCAGGTATAGCGGAGAAGGCAATGGCACCCCACTCCAGTACTCTTGCCTGGAAAATCCCATGGGCGGAGGAGCCTCCTAGGCTGCAGTCCATGGGGTCGCTAGCAGTCAGACACGACTGAGTGACTTCACTTTCACTTTTCATTTTTCTGCATTGGAGAAGGAAATGGCAACCCACTCCAGTGTTCTTGCCTGGAGAATCCCAGGGACGGTGGAGCCGGGTGGGCTGCCGTCTATGGGCTCGCACAGAGTTGGACACGACTGAAGTGACTTTGCAGCAGCAGCAGCATTCAGGTATAGAGAATCTTTTCCTTTTTTTTAATAGAAGCAATTACCATTAAAAAGCAGAATGGCAGCTAACTTTAAAGTGATGATTGTGACTGAGACGAAGCACTGAGTGAGGCTTTGCTCATGTTTGTGCTGTGCTTAGGTGCTCAGTCATGTCTAACTCTTTGCGAACACATGGACTATAGCCTGCCAGGCTCCTCTGTCCATGAGGATCTCCAGGCAAGAGTACTGGAGTGCTTTGCTGCTCCTCCAGGGGATCTTCCCAACCCAGGTCTCCTGCACTGCAGATGGATTCTTTACCAGCTGAGCCACAGGGGAAGCCCAAAAATACTTGGAATGGGTAGCCATTCCCTTCTCCAGGGGATATTCCTCACCCAGGGGTAGAGCCCAGGTCTTCACACTGCAGGCAGATTCTTTACCAGGTGTGCCACCAGGGAAGCTGACTTATGCTTACACTGCTCTATTTCATGACTATGGCAGTGTCAGATTTAAAATAACTTAATAAAAAGGTAAGTTTAAATTGTTCATATGCTTGTCTATTATTTCACAACAGAAAATGTTCTGTTGTAGCTGGTATGGATTTGGAAGTTGTCAGCTGAAGTCTTGAAGCTATCAATATATCCATTTCCTGAAGAAAAGGATATAAAAGAATGAACGGAAGGCTAAGTACTGAGGCACAGGAAATGCCTATGATTGGGGAGCTGGGAAAGAACACAGTTAAGGAAACCATGGAAAACACTAATCAGCTGGGCAGTGACCAGAAGAGGTTGTGTGTTAAGAAGTGGTCTATGAATGAGGTTTACTTTGAAATGAGAAGTCACCCCTTTCCTCTGTGTGATCAGAAAGTTTTGGATACACTTCAGTTTCAGTACTTACCACTCTTTAAGGGCAAATAATTGCTAACATTTCTACATCCTCAAAGAGATTAAGTTCCTACAGTACTGACACTGTGTCCTTTTCAAATAACTGTATTCCAATTACCTTGAAGACATCCTGGCTCATAATGGGTCCTTAATAAATCAGGTGCTTGGAATGGAGAATGAAATCAGGCCCATATCACAGAAACCATGAAAGGAGAGAATGTAAAGTATTCTATGATCAGTTTTAAATTTTCTTCATTTTTCTTCTTTTTCTCCTACTTTTGGCAACCTTTCAGGTCATTACTGTTTTTTCACTAAATCTTTTCCACTCTACTGCTACCTCCTCAGTGTTGCTTTAACAACTGTCTGAGCACGACTATGTGCAGGGCACTCAGCCAGGTACTGTCAGAGATACAAAAATGAGCTTACTGTCGAGTGCAGGACGTATTCCAGTACATGAATAACACAAAGCTGTAAGTGGAATACACACAGAAAGAACAGGATCATGGCGTGGAAGTTAGAGGAGGGTGATTAGAAATAGCTTTCATGGGAAGATGACATCTGCTTTGGCTCTTGAAGAATGTTAGAATTTAAACAGAAAGAAGAACAGGTAAGGGTGTTTCAATAGAGAGAACAGCGTAAGAGTTAATAGGTATATGAGAGATGACACACAAAGAAATGAAGCGAGAAAGGCACGAGTAGACTAGATCAGAGAAAGGAAGAAAGAAGCAAGAATTACGTCACCGTCCAAGTGAGTAGAGCCGATAAAGGAGACCAAAACGGAGCTGCCAGAGATGTAAAGGAAAACCAGAAAAATGTGGTTGCATACAACTGCAGAGACGAAACTGAAGCGGAAGCAAAAACTTGGAGTGAGCAGATGTTTTATAACTCTTTTCAAAGAGAGACTGTAAAAAGGCGCCAAGGAGTGAGGTAGTGGGAGAGAGGATGTGAAAGTCTGGAAAGGTGTGCGTGTGAAAAAGAGGGAGACATCATAACAGAGGAGAGGGGAAGATGCAGTAAAGCATCAGTTTTCAGCTGGGTGACTTTGCCCCCCCAGAGATATCCGGCATGCCTGGAGACATTTTTGGTTGTCACAGCTAGGGATGAGAAGGGGCACTACTGCAACCTAGTGGGTAGAGGCTGAGGATGATGCTAAACATTTTGCAACGCACACGACTGTGCCCCACAATAAAGAATCATCTGATCCAACAAGTAAGTAGTGCCAAAGTTGAGAAACCTTATACTAAAGCATAGCGGATACAAAAAAGAGAATGATTAACCAAAGCAGCAAAGTCTTTGGTAAAGTGAGAACATTCAGGGAGAAAGAAAACTTTTCTGGTTCTCCATCCTAGTGACCCTGATTATAGCATGAAGCTAGATAGCTTCAAGACACTACTATTTGAAAAAGTATACTGAAATACAACATTCCAATTTTCCCCATATACATGAATGACAATGTGCGTGCATTAAATCATTATTTACCCTGTGAACAGATAAACCATTTATCTTTTGGGATACCACCAAGGTTTAAAATGTGGGTACTTCTATTTTTTTCTAAGTTCCAAATATGTACAGCAATCACACCCATTAAAAAGTTAATAGATATAAATGATTAGAGTCCATGTACTAGTTATAAAATTTATAATTTATCAAATCTAATATGTACCATTTAGAAAGCAGGTACAAATAATCTATATCTTAACAGATCATTGGAATACCATGTGAAATGGAGGCCTCCAAAAGACAGTGCCAGTTTAAGAAGCCAAGTAACACTGCTATAAAGGACAGGAGTTAACAGTGACTATAAAAACGGAGCTTGAACTACCTTTGGTACAAAGTGCAAAATATTTCAAAGACACAATGAACTTGATCATACACTTTTCACTTTGTATCATAAGCATGAAAAGACTATTTACTGACATGCATTACGTGAAAAGTCCTAAGAGAAATTTAATTAAAAAATTCTGCTCTCAAGAGAATTTTCATTCACTTATATGTTTCCCAAGCATGAACTATGTGCTAATAATAGGCTTACAAGGATATAACAATTAAAAAAATAGACGTAATTTCTGCTTCAAAATTCTTTAGAGATAGGACTTCCCTGGTGGCCCGGGGCGAAGACCCCACACTCCCAATACAGGGGGGCCCAGTTTGATCACTGGTCAGAGAACTAGATCCCGCAGGCTGCAACTAAGACTGGGTGCAGTCAAATATTTTTTTTAAATTATATAAGGACAAGCTGGTAGATGACCCCAGGTGGCGCTAGTGGTAAAGAACCTGCCTGCCAAAGCAGGAGATGATGTAAGAGATGCTGGTTTGATCCCTGGGTCAGGAAGAGGCAACCCACCCCAGTCTTCTTGCCCGGAGAAACCCATGGACAGAGGAGCCTGGCAGGCTACAGTCCATGGGGTCTCACAGGTCAGAAATCACTGAAGCAACTTAGCACATACACACACAAGCTGGTAAATAGGTAATTACAATGTAGAGGAAGCACAAATCAGTGAAGATGAACTCTAGAGCTGAACCATCTGGGTTTGGATCCGGATCCTTTTATAAAGTTTGTGATCTTGGGCAAACTGTTTATCTTCTCTGTGTCTAATGATGAAGTATTCACTTTATGGAGAAAATAACATCTGAGATAAGATCGAAGACTGTAAATGTGAACTTTTTTCTTGGTGAAGGTAATTGGGGGAGGGGTTGGGATACCAAAATAAAGCTCTAAATAGCAAAGGAAATTGACTATATGGAAAGAACAAAACTTGGTTCACTAAGGAACTTAAAGCAATTCTATATGCAGAGTGCGAATGGGAAGGGGTTTGGCAGTAGTAAAGATATGAGCCCAGAGAGGCGGCAGAGGCTGGATAACAAAAAGCCACTTGACCCATGAAAGGGAGTTTGTACTTTATTTTAGAGAGTTTTGCTAAACATACACACACACCTTTGCTTAAACTTGGTCTCATTCAAGAGTTAATAAGCCCACACGATAGAAAGAATGTGCACATAAAGAAGAGAGTTCTTGGCTTCAATTCTCAAAAGTTGAAATCCAAACAGCATTAAAGACATTCACTTAATGTGGAAAAGTTGATAGAGAAAAAAAGAGATGCCTGAACATCTCTGTTCAGAACACTATATTGTGTTTTCACATAGACTGTTTTAATTAATCAAAGAAGAACTCTAGGGAAGGTGATACTATTCATTTTACAAATGCAGACACTAAGGTACAGAGGGAACAAGCAACTAGACACCAAAACACGAAGGCTGCGCACAAACCTGCCTAGCCCAACGCATGACACTACAATTTCTAATGTATACTGGACTCTCCTTTACCTCATTTCAGAAACAACCACAAACCACCATGTCAAAGTTTTCTCTGACTGAAGCCAACAGATGGAAAAGTATGCCAAGTTGGGAATTTTAACTCTACTTCCCCATCCTTCCTCTTTCTCACACTTTACTGCTGAAGCATGTGACAGAACTGTGACTCTGTAATCAAGGCTATGAGATCTCTCTGTCGTCAGCTATCACTAACATTCACTACAAACGCACCTAGTTCCGCCACAAAGCTTTTTTGCTAACCAGAAAGTTCTCATGTCTCGTCTTAAGCAAGCAAGAAATATTTTGGGAAAAGTCAGAAGACAAGAATAATTAACTCTTAAGAAGAATATTATAGAATTTTTCTCTAAAGTAAACTCTAGATAAAACAGAAAGTAAGTATAATTTCAGAATGGGCTTCCCTGGTGGCTCAGAGGTAAAGAATCCGCCTGCAATGCAGGAGACTTGGGTTCGATCCCTGGGTTGGGAAGATCCGCTGGAAAAGGGCATGGCAACCCACTCTAGTATTCCTGCCTGAAGAATCCCATGGACAGAGGAGCCTGGCGGGCTACCGTCCACAGGATCGCAAAGAGTCGGACACGACTGGAGAGACTTAGCACACAGCACAATTTCAGAATTCAGGGGAAAAGATACACTGTACTTGAAGTTGTTTTGGCATTCAGTCTCCCCCTAAAGAAGAAAGGAAATTACACACTAACAACACAATTCACTATTGTTCACTCTATGATTTCTGCTTTAGTAGGTAAGATTTTCATAAAATTTAAGGAACTGTAGCCAGAGAAGATTGTCAAACTTTTAACCTTCGTCAATATTTTTAGAAAACAAGGGCAAGCAAAGAACACCTTGCATGCCTGGCCTAATTGATTTTTCCATCTCACTTTAGTTTTAAATACAATAACATACCTCAAATTTACTAAAAGATTGTTTACAAAGCACTTTCTCATGCTATTATTTCATCCCAATAACTCACTCTCTACGATTTACCAGACACTATGCCACACCCTACAGGCTTTTGCTCCAAGTACAGGGAGTTATGTGGAGGAGTCAGACATACAAGCAACCGGTCATAGTACAGTACAATAAGAACTGGAAGAAAGGTCCAAAGTACTAAGGGAATGAGTATGTGATTCTGGTAAAAGTAACTTTTGAACTGGGTCTTGAAAAATAGAGATGGCTGTAAGAATCAGGAGACTTTTAATTGCAAGTAACCCCAAATTGGCTTACACAGTAGGGATTTATTAATGAATAGAAATCCCACCATAGGGAAAGGCCCAGGCCCAGCTCAATAGGAGTCTAAAATGATATTATCATGGACCTGCATTCATCCTGCCTCTCTGTTCTGCCATCCTCAGGGCTTGCTTCATCATTCCCTGTGGTCACAAAACAGCTGCCAGTGGCCACTGGCACTGTTCTCTTGTTCACATACAACAGGGGAAAAAAAACCTTCTTCCCCAAAAATAGAATCTCTTTTTCCTTGTCCAGTTTAACTTGGACAAATAATAATTTACAGGGGAATGCCTTGAGCTGATTGGCTTGGTGTAATCAAAATCTACCGCTGAAATGGGTGATGAGTCATCTTCTCAGAGTCTCCTGGATGGCAATGAAAAAGAACTCCAAACACTGGGATAAACACACTAAAAACAGTACAGGGAACAAGAGAAACAGTTTAGCACGGCTGGAGTGACAGGAAATCTAAGGTTGGACACAGTTCATGAAACTTCTGTGAGTTGGGACTTTATCCAGTAGACAATGGGGACTCAACACAAGTTTTTTAGGTAGAAAAGAAACATCCTTCGATTGGGTTGTTTGTTTTTTAAAGTGTGGCAGCAGCAGCAATATAGAGAATTGCAGAGAAGGAGAGAGAAAGTGGGAGAACAAACAGCAGCGATTCAGCTGAAAGGCCATTCGACAAACAGTCCAGAGTGGTAAGGAAGTGGTAATAGGGAGGGAAAGAATGGAATAAAGAACACAAGGTGGCAAAGCTGCTGTGTAAACACTGCGTGTGTCCGTACTGCTTTCTTCTTACAGATGAGGAAATTAGGCTTCAGAAAGGTAAAATGGATGGCTTATGACCGCAAAACTTTCACCAGGCAGAAACTCAGCACCTAACACACTCAACAAACCAGGAATATAAGGAAACGAGCTCAACATATAAAGGTTATACATGAAAAATCCACTGCTAACATCATACTTAATGGTCAAAGACTGAAAGCTTTCTCGCTAAGATGAGGAACAAGACAAGGATATTCATTTTCATCATTTCTATTCAATATAATAGTGGAACTCCTAGCCAGAGCAATTAGGCAAGAAAAAGAAAGAAAAAGTATGCAAATTGGAAAGAGTAAAATTATCATTGTTTGATAATAACATTATCTTATATATAAAATACTCTAAAGATCACACACACACACACACACACAACCTATTAGGATAAATGAATTCAGAAAGGCTGCAGGATACAAAATCAACACATAAAAATGAGTTGTGTTCTGTAACAATGAACAATCCAAAAAAGAAATCACATTTACAATCACCAAAAAGAATATTTAGGAGTAAACCTAATCAAAGAGATGAAAGACTTTTATACTGAAAACTATGAAATGTGGGAAGAAATTAAACAAATAAATGAAAGACTTCTGTTGTTCACAGGTTGGAAGACTGGAAAAGATGTTAACACTACTCCAAAGAATCTATAGATTCAATCCAATACCTATCAAAAAAATCCCAATGACATTCTTTTTGCAGATACAGAAAAATCTATCCTAAAATTTATATGGAACAATCTTAAGGGACCCTAAATAGCCCAAACAGTTTTAAAAAAGAATAATGTTGGTGGCCTCATACTTCTGATTTCAAAAATTACTAGAAAGCTAGAGTAATCAAAAGAGTTTGGTACCAGCATAAAGACAGACTTACAGACAAATGGAATAGAAGATTTCAAAAATAAACCCCTGAATGTATGATTAAGTGACTTTTGACAAAGATGCCAAGACTATTCAATGAAAAAAAGATAGTCTTCTCAGCAAATGGTATTGGAAAAACTGGATATTCACATGTAAAGACCTAACTATAAGAGTTTTTTTGAGGGCAAAACTCTTAGAAGGGTTTTAAAAGGGGAAAGCTTCATGTCACTGGATTTGGCAGTAATTTCTCAGATGTAACACCAAAAGTATAACAAAGTAAAAGAAAAAACTAGATCAGTTGGACTTCATTAAAATTAAAACCTTTTGTGCATCAAAATACACACCACAGAGTGAAAAGGTAATGCATGGAATGGCAAAAATATTTGAAAATCATGTATCTGATAAGGGATTGGCATCCAGAATATACAAAAAGCTCCTACAACTCAACAGAAAAACAACTTAATTTAAAAAATAGGCAAAGAGCTTAAATAGATTATTTCTCAAATTCAAAAGGCTGATAAGCACAAGAGATGCAAATATAGTGAAATGCAAGTGAAAACCACAATGAGATATCACTTCACACCCATTAGGATGGATGTTATCAAAATAATGAAATGAACAAGTATTGGTGAGGATGTGAAGAAACTGAACTCTGACACATGCTGGTAGGAATGTAAAATTTTCTAGATCTATACCCAAATGAAACGAAAAGCAAGGACTCAGATACCTGCACATCTATGTACATGGTAACATTAGTCCAATAGCCAAAAAGTGGAAGCATACAAAGTATCAACTAACAGATTATATACAATGGAATACTATTCAGCCTTAAATAGGAAGGAAATTCTAACAAATGCTACAACTTGGATGAACATTATGCTAAGTGAAATAAGCCAGGACAAATATTGTATGAGTCTACTTATATTAAATACATACAGTAATCAAATTCATAGAGAAGAAAAGCAGAAAAGTGGTTGTCATGGGCTGGGCATAAAAGGAAGTGGGAGTTAGTGTTTACTGGGAACAGAGTTTCATTTGGGAAAGATGAACAGAGTTCTGGAAATGGGTGGTGGTGGTGGCTGCAATACAAAGTGGATGTACTTAATGCCACAGAACTGTACAATTAAAACTGGTAAAGATGGCAAACTTTATGTCATGTGTTTTACCATGATAAAAAACAACAACAAAATTATACTTGCTGTGCATCTTTCCTAGGGACTCTATCTTAGTGTTAGGATCTAATCTCTTCCTACCCAAGTATTGCAACAGCTACTATTTCCCCTGGTTCATTCACTCAACCTTATTCTAACTCAATCAATGCATCACTGACAGGTGCATCTTGGCAATTTTATCAAAATAATGTTTGGCCTCCAAAGTTTCAAAGACTCCCCATATCTTGCACAAGAGAATAAAAATCCAAATCTCCTCAATCTGGCACTCAAACCCTTCTACAGATACCCTTTCAATAGTCTAATGTCTTCCCAAGGAACTTCAGTGGTCAGCTCATCCAAGTTTTCTTCTTTTCCCCTCCCTTAAAACTAACCTCCACCTTATACTCTTCTTTTCCCTCACAAAGTAACTGCTCCAATCTCTCTGTAAATCTAAACCCTCACAGAAGCTAGCTCAAGTCTCAAGTGTTCCAGGAAGTTATTCAGACTCCTGAGGCCTCACTTATCTCCCTTTAACCAGAAAACGTACAGCATTTTTGTACCGAGAGAATTTTAACTAGATTGTTTTCTAGGCTCAGAGGGGTACATCTTATATTTTCTGAGGGCAAAGTCTATATATTACACTTGTTTCTTTCTTCTGCAGCACCTAATACTGCAAAATACAAAACAGATCTTCAATAATCACCTGTGTAAGTGAACACAAGGCACAACTTTGGTGTGTGAGTTTCAATGACTAGAATATGAAATCAGAATCATGTGACATGACTATCTCTGAAGGGTGATCTGTGACACACAACACAGAAATTGCTGCGATTATGTGGAAACCAGGTGGTATAACACAGGTATTTTAAAGCCTAAAATGAGAGTCTGATACAAAGAACCTGTTTAAAACCTGGTATTGCTGAATCAAACAATATAGTAGTTAGGTTTTGTGGGACAGAATGTGAACTTATGGTTTTACTGAATGCATGCAAACATGAGCAATGCTATAATTGGACAGAAATACAGTCACAGGCCTATGAAAACTCTAAATGAAATGTCAGTTGGTTTTTATTAAATTCAGGTCAGGAAAAAAATCTTTATCAGTTACTTGTGGTAACCGACAGCAACTGTCAAGAATCAGCATGAGGCGCACTCTCTGACTTTCCTTTCAACTCTATTGCACAAAGACCAGGGAGGATGGTGGTGAAGAATGCAATCAATGAAGAACAGGGGGTTCAGCAGTGAGTGAAAAGTGCTCTCTAAATGGGGAGGAGAGAGGCCTAGATCCCTTTTTTGGTCCAATCCCTGGCCAGCTGCAGGACCCACAGCGAGTAGCTCATCTCCCTGAGCCTAGTTTCCCGGCTCTAAAACAAGTCACACCAGATCGCTCAAGGTTTTTCTGACTTCAAAATTCTAGGACAAGTTTCGTCACAGCTGCCATTAAAGCGTATGATTCTTGCACTTTCAAATCTTTCTTCCACGTCTCCGGGAAGAAAGTAATAGATTTCAGCAATCTAAAAGAAATGGATGCCATTGAGAGACAAAAGGTTGTAAAAATGTCTATTTCTTTATCATGGTAAGATATTTTAGCAGAGGGAACAGATTTCTGGTAAAAACCAAGACTGCTTCTGCAAATTAGGCCTAATCTAGAGTATTTATTATCTGTGCTGGTATATGAAGAGGTGCTATTGTATTTCAAAAGAGGAGCAACACTGCTCAGAGCTTCCCCCTCCGCAAACTGTGAGAGAAAGTTCTCATCCTCTGGGCAAGGCTAGTAAATAAACATCTGTGCAAATGACGAGACGTTGAATGCACGCTTTTAGCCTTTCAAGTACTCCAAGCACAGACTTCTTTATCAAACACTCTGTATTGTCTCATCTCTCTCCCAACCTACCAAAGAGCCAATTCCAGTTCGATCCCGAAACAGTAACTTACCCGGACAATCTAACTTCTCCCCGGGAGCAGCGGTCCCCAGGCCTGCTCTCCCCGACCCCCGAAGCCGGCCGGCGGCTCTCACGCCCACCCCGGGCGGTCGCAGCCCGGCAGCCCGGGGAAACGCGCGCCCGGGTCTCGGGAGCGGTTTCCCGGCGTCCAGGGAGCGGCGGGTCCCGCCCCTCGGAGCCCCGAGTCGGGAGCCGGCCCGGCCGCTATCCCAGCTCGGGAGCGCCACACCTCGCGGCTCCAGCCCGGGGACGGCGGCGCACAGCCCAGCCCGCCCCTCGGAGCGCACCAGGACCGGTCAGTCTGCCGCCGCCGCCGCCGCCTTAGCCCCAGACGGACCGCTGCCTCCCTCCGCCCCGCGGCACCGCACGGCGGCCCGGCCCCAGCCCTGCGCCCCCGCCGCTCACGCACAGCCCCGTCCCCGCCGGGACGCCCAGCGCCGCGCCGGGCACAGCCTCGCCTCGCAGCCTCGGAGACATCGAGGGGCACACTCACCCCGGAGGCTCCTCCCGCCGCTGCTGCTGCTGCTGCCGCCGCTGGGACCGCGGCCGTCGCCCCCGCCGCGGCCACCACCAGCACCGCCGTCCGCACCGGCGCCAGCGCCCCGGGCCATCCTCCTCCTGCCGTCGCCGCCGCCGCCCCCCTCTCCGCTCCTGTCAGTGGCTCAGGCTCCGAGGCTTCTCCAGGTTCCCCTCGCCGCCATTTTGACGCCTGGAGCGGGCAGGAGGGGTCGGCTCAGCGCGGACCTGGCGCGCCTGCGCGGCGCTGCGGAGCCGGCCCCAGCCCCCGCCCGTCCTTGCCGTCGCCGCGCCCGGGGTCACGTGGACCACCGGCAGCGCGCGCGCCGGGGCTGGCCCAGGAGGCGCGCTCACGGGACCCGGGAGCGGTCGGAGTCGAGTGCGCGCGCATTATTCCCGCTCTCTGCTCGGCGTTGGATGCTCTTATCCGCTTATTCCGGGGAACTGTGGCAAATTGTTTAAATCTGTCAGAGTGGCACTATAATAACAACGTTACCGAACGACCGATTCTACCAATTTTTGTTTCCATTCGGCAGCCGGCATCCTGATCTAGAACTCACAGTGCATCTTTCTCAAAACGAAGGCTACGTCCGCGGAAATATCTTTTTTTTTTTTTTGTCTTGGCGTTTGGGTGACTTCTTGACAGTTTATCTTAAGCCCTGTCTGTATGATACTTTTACAAACACCATCTTGCTCGTTGTGTAGAGGATTTAAGTCAGACACTGAAAAGTTTTCCTTAGCAAGATACCCCATAAACCTGGGATAAGAACTGATGAAAGCTCACAGTCGCCACGTGGGAGAGCCAAATCACTCTCCCCAGATGCCCCTCGTCTGGGAGTTTCAGCGATGCATTAACAAAAACATATTTATGGAACACCTTACAGTTTGCAAAAACACTGTTAAATGCATGGCTTCCTTTGAACACCAAACCCCACCCTTTGAGGTAGTGGAGACAAGTATTACAAGTATCCTTTACAACCTTACTTTTACAAGAAAAAGGACAAGTATCCTTTTACGACTAAGGAAATAGACTCGAAAATACTAAGTCGTTTGCCCCTCGGGCGTACATGCTGCATTAGTAAGTGGACAAGCCAAGACTAGAACCCAGACATTCTCACCCTGATCATCAGACAAATTACCCCTCACAGTTCTCCGACAGGCTTTTCAATACGTCGTGTATTTGTCCTCTGGGAATTTATTTAAATCCCTCTTGAAAGTACTTGCTTTGTCAATCTCTACCCATCCTTTGAGAAACAAGTTTTCTAAATCATGCCTCCAAGTCTTGTTCTCAAACTATCTCTAAGTTTAAAAGACTAAGAGCACTTTCAAATTTTGTGATGTGTTTTTAACCATTTCTTGGTCCTTTATTATTTTATACATTTCACATTTGGTTGGAAGATTTAGGTTTTTTTTTTTTCTTTTTCTTTCTTTTTTTTTTTTTTCTTACAAGGAAAGGACTTTATGAATGTGATCATTGCTTTTCTCTGGACTTTCTTCAGATTAGATGTATCTTTCTTGTGCTCACTCATCACCTCCTTACTTCCTTGCAAAGATATTTCTTTCCAATTGATATTATTTCATTTTCCCTTCCCACAACCTTTCAACTCATGCATCTTTCCTCAACCCCAGTCCTCAAAGGTTTAGAGATTGTAGCATTCCATTGTCAGGAAAAAAAATATCGCTTCTAACTGGCAGGGGTTTCTTCAACTGAGCGTGTGTGTGTGTGTGTGTGTGTGTTTGGGAGGGGTGTGTGTGTGTGTGTGTGTGTGATGATAGGAGATAAATACATGGAAAAGTGAGAAAATACAAGGGAAATAGGCCCATCTAGTTGGAGCAAAGGTTTGGCTGTGGGTGCCCACATCCTCTTTCCCTGTACTGTTATCAGTTCAATTCAGTCACTCAGTCCTGTCTGACTCTTTGCAACCCCATGAACCTCAGCACACCAGGCCTCCCTGTCCATCATCAACTCCCGAAGTCCACCCAAACCCGTGTCCATTGAGTCGGTGATGCCATCCAACCATCTCATCTTCTATCTTCCCCTTCTCCTCCTGCCCTCAATCTTTCCCAGCGTCAGAGTCTACTTCCCGTAAATGCCTAAATGAATCTTATATAAATTCAAGACACCTACCATTATTTTCTATTATTTGGCCTTTGTCTTTAGCTGAAAAGGTGTGTGTGTGTGTGTGTGTGTGTGTGGTGATAGGAGATAAATACATGGAAAAGTGAGAAAATACAAGGGAAATAGGCCCATCTAGTTGGAGCAAAGGTTTGGCTGTGGGTGCCCACATCCTCTTTCCCTGTACTGTTATCAGTTCAATTCAGTCACTCAGTCCTGTCTGACTCTTTGCAACCCCATGAACCGCAGCACACCAGGCCTCCCTGTCCATCATCAACTCCCGAAGTCCACCCAAACCCGTGTCCATTGAGTCGGTGATGCCATCCAACCATCTCATCTTCTATCTTCCCCTTCTCCTCCTGCCCTCAATCTTTCCCAGCGTCAGAGTCTACTTCCCGTAAATGCCTAAATGAATCTTATATAAATTCAAGACACCTACCATTATTTTCTATTATTTGGCCTTTGTCTTTAGCTGAATATTACACTAACTGAAAGAACTATTATATGCAAAGTAAAAATTTCATTGTCCTAACCACCTTTTATTTTTCTGGGCTCCAAAATCACTGCAGACGGTGACTGCAACCATGAAATTAAAAGACACTTACTCCTTGGAAGAAAAGTTATGACCAACCTAGATAGCATATTCAAAAGCAGAGATATTACTTTGCCGACTAAGGTTTGTCTATTCAACGCTATGGTTTTTCCAGTAGTCATGTATGGATGTGAGAGTTGGACTGTGAAGAAGGCTGAGCGCTGAAGAATCGATGCTTTTGAACTGTGGTGTTGGAGAAGACTCTTGAGAGTCTCCTGGACTGCAAGGAGATCCAACCAGTCCATTCTGAAGGAGATCAGCCCTGGGATTTCTTTGGAAGGAATGATGCTGAGCTGAAGCTCCAGTACTTTGGCCACCTCATTCGAAGAGTTAACTCATTGGAAAAGACTCTGATGCTGGGAGGGATTTGGGGCAGGAGGAGAAGGGGATGACCGAGGATGAGATGGCTGGATGGCGTCACTGACTCCATGGGCATAGGTCTGGGTGAACTCTGGGAGTTGGTGATGGACAGGGAGGCCTGGCGTGCTGCAATTCATGGGGTCACAAAGAGTTGGAAATGACTGAGCGACTGAACTGAACTGAATTCAACCACCTTTCCATAATTTACAAAATGTTACATAAGATTGGTCCCCACTATTACACTTTCGGGCTTCCCAGGTGGCACGAGTGTTAAAGAATCCACCTACCAGTGCAGGAGATGTAAGAGTTCAATCCCTGGGTGTGAAAGATCCCCTGGAGGAGGCCATGATAACCCACTCTAGTATACTTGCCTGGAGAATTCCATGAACAGAGGAGCCTGGCAGGCTGCAGTCCATAGGGTTGCACGGAGTAGGAGATGACTGAAGGACCTAGCGTGCACATATTTACAGTTTCTCATTTATTCCAAATCTTCATTGCTTGACTTAGATTCTGCTTTCTAGACACAATTTAACAAACAAAAGTAACACAATACCAACAATAGCAGAAACATTACTTTGCCAACAAAGGTCTGTATAGTCAAAGCTATGGTTTTTCCAATAGTCACGTATGGATGTGAGAGTTGGACCATAAAGAAGGCTCAGTGCCGAAGCAGTGTTGCTTTTGAAATGTGGTGCTGGAAAAGACTCCTGAGAGTCCTTTGGACTGCAAGGAGATCAATCCAGTCAATCCTATAGAAAATCAACCTTGAATATTTATTGGAAGGACTGATGATGAAACTGAAGCTCCAATACTTTGGCAACTCATTAGAAAAGAGACAACTCATTAGAAAAGATCCCGATGCTGAGAAAGATTGAAGGCAGGGGAGACGGGGATGACAGAGGATGAAATGGTTAGATGGCATCGTCAACTCAGTGAAAATGAGTTTGAGCAAACCCAAGAGATGGTGAAGGACAAGGAAGCCTGGTATGCTGCAGTCCATGGGATGGCAAAGAGTTGGACATGACTGAGCAACTGAACAACAACAACAACAGCATTCTAAAATCTGAGGGTGGCACCATTTTTCTAAAAGCTTTTGACGTGGAAATCTATCAAAAGGCTTTTTGAAAAGCCAAATAAGTTCTGCTGGTTTCACCTTGTCCTTTTCTTTATCTGCATATTTGAAGAACTCTAGTAGACTAGTGTTCTTCTAGTGGGAGAAGGCATGGCACCCGACTCCAGTACTCTTGCCTGGAAAATCCCATAGATGGAGGAGCCTGGTAGGCTGCAGTCCATGGGGTCGCGAAGAGTTGGACATGACTGAGCGACTTCACTTTCACTTTTCCCTTTCATGGATTGGAGAAGGAAATGGCAACCCACTCCAGTGTTCTTGCCTGGAGAATCCCAGGGATGGGGGAGCCTGATGGGCTGCCATCTATGGGGTCGCACAGAGTCGGACATGACTGAAGCGACTTAGCAGCAGCAGCACTAGACTAGCTGGGTGTGATTTACCTTTACAGAAACCATGTGTAAGTGCTCCATGATTTTTTTCCACCCTTTAATTCATCTATCTTGTGTTTTCTTATTATACTATTTAATTGCACTTACAAAATGCTGAATATACTTGCTTTACACATCATCCATTAGAGTTTACATTTATCTATTTCAGTTCACTCCTACACATATTTTTCTTTTTTAAAATGCATCCAATGCCATATGCCAAGCACAGAGATAGATGCGCCAGGTAAAAAATAAATGATTCTTTGTCTTTGAGGAGCTTAGACTCTAATAAGAAGGCAGACTAAAAAATATATATGTATATATATATATTTAAATTCTAAGATAGTATTCAGTGGTGGCGAAGAGTATGCACTCTAGAGTCAGACAGACCTAGTGGGCCTGTGACACAAGTCAGCAAATCAGCATCTGTTCTGGAAATTTCTATGAAGTTATCCTAGGGGATTTTTAAAAAAATCTATTCTCTGGAATTTTGACCTTAAAGGACAATGTAAATTATCTTCCTTAGCTATGAGGAGAAAGACATGAACAATAGGAGAAAGAAGAAGCAGAAAGAAGCAGAGAAACTGAGAAAGGGAAGTCCTGACATCATTTGAACTCCTGGGCATAGCTTGCCCTAAACCAATCCATTCCTAGTCTTTCAGTTTTTATGAGCTGCTAAGTTGCACTAACTCTCCTTTTTTCATCTTAAACTGGTTGGAGGTGGATAAAAACAGTACATTTCTGTCTCTTGCAATTGAATGTTCTGTTCTTTCTCTCCGTGCTCCCTCCATCAATGTGTCACCCCATCCACCTGGTCACCTATGGCTAAAACCTAGATCCTTCCTTTTCTAACTGTGTATACCATATTCTGTTACTCCAATCTGAAACTTCATTTTTCTACCAAATGTAAGCATCCACCACAGCCCCTCCCTTGGCTCATCTTTCTAGAAATAGAATATAGAAGCTGAGTTTTATAATCATGAAAAAAAGGAAAATTCTGTTTTCTCCTATGTTTTGCAATAATGATACTGTTCCCCGTTTCCAAGCATTGTTCTGAATCTTCTAGAGTCTGAAAAATGAAGAGGAATGAAAACATATGTGTCAAAGTGCCCCTGACAGTGATCTTGAACAATGTGAAAGATATCTTGCCTATACCAGGAGGAAAAAAATATTCTCATCACCAGAGACAGTAATCAAGAATGAGGGAAATTTATACAAACATATCTTGTTAACCTTTATCTTCCTATTCACTTCTCCACTGTTAACTGCTCTGGTCCAAGCCGTTTTGTCTTGTCAGTTTCAACAATTTATTACTCTTTGTACAACACAAAGCTTAGTGTATAAACATTCAGCTCTAACTGCTTCTTTGGGTCTTAGCTTTCCTGTATATCAGCCACCTAGAGCCAGACATCCTGGAATGTAAAGTAAAGTGGGCCTTAGGAAGCATCACTATGAACAAAGCTAGTGGAGGTGATGGAATTCCAGTTGAGCTATTTCAAATCCTGAAAGATGACACTGTGAAAGTGCTGCACTCAATATGCCAGCAAATTTGGAAAAGTCAGCAGTGGCCACAGGACTGGAAAAGGTCAGTTTTCATTCCAATCCCAAAGAAAGGCAATGCCAAAGAATGCTCAAACTACCACACAATTGCACTCATCTCACCCGCTAGCAAAGTACTGCTCAAAATTCTTCAAGCCAGGCTTCAACAGTATGTGAACCATGAACATCCAGATGTTCAAGCTGGTTTTAGAAAAAGCAGAGGAACCAGAGATCAAATTGCCAACATCCACTCAGTTCAGTTCAGTTCAGTAAGAGATGAGAATACTAGACCACCTAACCTGCCTCTTGAGAAACCTGTATGCAGGTCAGGAAGAAACAGTTAGAACTGGACATGGAACAACAGACTGGTTCCAAATAGGAAAAGGAGTACTTCAAGGCTGTATATTGTCACCCTGCTTATTTAACTTATTATATGCAGAGTACATCATGAGAAACGCTGGGCTGGATGAAGCACAGCTGGAATGAAGATTGCTGAGAGAAATATCAATAACCTTAGATGTGCGGATGACACCACCCTTATGGCAGAAAGTAAAGAACTAAAGAGCCTCTTGACAAAAGTGAAAGAGGAGAGTGAAAAAGTTGGCTTAAAACCGAACATTCAGAAAACGAAGATAAATGGCATCTGGTCCCATCACTTCATGGCAAATAGATGGGGAAACAGTGGAAACAGTGTCAGACTTTATTTTGGGGGGCTCCAAAATCACTGCAAATGGTGACTGCAGCCATGAAATTAAAAGAAGCTTACTCCTTGGAAGGAAAGTTATGACCAACATAGACAGCATATTAAAAAGCAGAGACATTACTTTGCCAACAAAGGTCCATCTAGTCAAGGCTATGGTTTTCCTGTGGTCATGTGTGGCTGTGAGAGTTGGACTATAAAGAAAGCTGAGCACGAAGCATTGATGCTTATGAACTGTGGTGTTGGAGAAGACTCTTGAGAGTCCCTTGGACTGCAAGGAGATCCAACCAGTCCATCCTAAAGGAAATCAGTCCTGAATATTCATTGGAAGGACTGATGTTGAAGCTGAAACTCCGATACTTTGGCCACCTGATGCAAAGAGCTGACTCATTTGAAAAGACGCTGATGCTGGGAGAGATTGAAGGCTAGAGGAGAAGGGGACGACAGAGGGTGAGATGGTTGGATGGCATCACCGACTCAACGGGCATGAGTTTGAGTAAACTCCGGGAGTTGGTAATGGACAGAGAGGCCTGGTGTGCTGCAGTCCCACGGGGTCGCAAAGAGTCGGACACTACTGAGCGACTAAACTGAACTGAACTGAGAGGTTCCCATGCACATGTAAAAATCTGTATGCCTTTCCTTGTTAATCTGTGTGTGTCAATATACTTCTCAGCCCTGTCAGAGATCTTAAGAGGATAGAAGTAAAGTTTTGCCTCCCCTACACATAGATTCAGCTACATTTAAAACATGAGCTTCAGTTCATCAGAACACACAATAAGGATAGTGAAAAGACAAGTCACACATTGGTAAAAAATATTTGTGAAGTAATTTTCAAAAACCCTGAACAAATGAAGAAATCAAAATAAAGCAAATTAAAAGGTGCTCAACCGGGTTAATATAATGGAAGTACAAATTATAGAGCTGCAATAAGATAATAATACTGGCTCATCAAATTGGTTAAAACTTTTTTTAAAAAGGGATAAGTCCAAGTGTTGATGAAGACGTGGGTTATTAGGAACTCACTGTACTACTGGTGGTGCTTCCCTGGTGACTCAGTGGTATAGTACCTGGCTGTCAATGCAGACACAGATTTCATCCCTGGTCAGGAACATTCCCCTGAAGAAGAAATTTGGCAACCCACTCCAGTATTCTTGCCTGGTAAATTCTATGGACAGAAGAAGCCTGGTGACAGTCCATGGAGTCACAAGTTGACTTACAAAGTAAAGAACAACAACAAATACTATTGGTGAGAGTAGAAATAGGAAGAACCATTTGGGAAAGCAGTTTGATATTACCTAGGAAAGAAGAAAACTGGCTTGTCCTGCATCCAGCAAAAATCCACTATTGGTTATATAGAGAAACTTGTGCCCATGTGCACCAGGAGATAGGAACAAAAAGGTTCATAGCAGCACTGTTTATATCAGTCAACTGATAACAACCCAAATATCAATAATATAATGGATAAAAACTGGTATATTCATGCTTTCACTGAATTTGAGCTATGAAAAACATTGATCTTAAAAACACAAAAGTAACATACAAGATAATTCCATGTATTATGAACCGTGAACTCCCTGATGTTCAAGCTGGTTTTAGAAAAGGCAGAGGAACCAGAGATCAAATTGCCAACATCCGCTGGATCATGGAAAAAGCAAGAGAGTTCCAGAAAAACATCTATTTCTGCTTTATTGACTATGCCAAAGCCTTTGACTGTGTGGATCACAGTAAACTGTGGAAAATTCTGAAAGAGATGGGAATACCAGACCACCTGACCTGCCTCTTGAGAAATCTGTATGCAGGTCAGGAAGCAACAGTTAGAACTGGACATGGAACAACAGACTGGTTCCAAATAGGAAAAGGAGTACGTCAAGGCTGTATATTGTCACCCTGCTTATTTAACTTATATGCAGAGTACATCATGAGAAATGCTGGACTGGAAGAAACACAAGCTGGAATCAAGATTGCTGGGAGAAATATCAATAACCTCAGATATGCAGATGACACCACCCTTATGGCAGAAAGTGAGGAGGAGCTAAAAAGCCTCTTGTTGAAAGTGAGAGAGGAGAGTGAAAAAGTTGGCTTAAAGCTCAACATTCAGAAAACGAAGATCATGGCATCTGGTCCCATCACTTCATGGGAAATAGATGGGGAAACAGTAGAAACAGTGTCAGACTTTATTTTTTTGGGCTCCAAAATCACTGCAGATGGTGACTGCAGCCATGAAATTAAAAGACGCTTACTCCTTGGAAGAAAAGTTATGACCAACCTAGATAGTATATTCAAAAGCAGAGACATTACTTTGCTGACTAAGGTCCGTCTAGTCAAGGCTATGGTTTTTCCTGTGGTCATGTATGGATGTGAGAGTTGGACTGTGAAGAAGGCTGAGCACAGAAGAATTGATGCTTTTGAACTGTGGTGTTGGAGAAGACTCTTGAGAGTCCCTTGGACTGCAAGGAGATCCAACCAGTCCATTCTGAAGGAGATCAGTCCTGGGATTTCTTTGGAAGGCATGATGCTAAAGCTGAAACTCCAGTACTTTGGCCACCTGATGTGAAGAGTTGACTCATTGGAAAAGACTCTGATGCTGGAGGGATTGGGGGCAGGAGGAGAAGGGGACGACCAAGGATGAGATGGCTGGATGGCATCACGGACTCAATGGACATGAGTCTGAGTGAACTCCAGGAGTTGGTGATGGACAGGGAGGCCTGGTGTGCTGCGATTCATGGGGTCGCAAAGAGTCGGACACGACTGAGCGACTGAACTGAACTGGCTTAAGAGATCCATTCAGGGGAAAATATGTAACCCCTCAAGAGCCAGGATGTGAGTAAGACTTCTGGAAAAGAAAATATCTCCTGCAGAAGATGCTGGAAGACTTTCCTCTTCTATTAAACACGATTGAACCTGGATGTAGCCCCAGAAGCTCTTGGCAACCATCCTGCTACCAGAGGGGAGCCTGACTTAGGGTACAGCTAACTTGTGCCCTAAGGAAAAACGAGTCCCTGGTGACACCATTAGAGATGTTTAAATAAGCTTCCTCTGAAATCAACTATTTCTGGCCTTTCCACTTATGTGACCCAATCAATTTCATTTATTATTATGTTTTCTGTAACACTGAATGAGGAACATTTATCCAGGTTGTTCAGTGGTAAAGAATCCAACTGCCAATCCAGGAGATGTGGGTTCTATCTCTGGGTTGGGAAGATCCCCTGGAGAAGAAAATGCCATCCCACTCTAGTATTTTTGCCTGGGAAGTCCCATGAACAGAGGAGCCTGGTGGGCTACAGTCCAGGGGGTCACAAAAGAGTAGGACATGACTTAGCTACTAAGCAACAATCTTAACCTGTATGTATATATATAAGTGTATATATATATATATATATACACACACACACATACAGGTTAATACATATATACACACTACCTCATTTAAGCTCTACATCAGCATTCTAAGAGACATATTATTATACTTATTATTATACTTACTTTATTTGAATAAAGCTCCACAGCTAGTAAAGGATAGTACTGAGGTCTGATCTTTGATCTGTTGGCTCTAACTGCCAATCTCTCTTCGCTCCAGTATAAAAAAATCCATTGAAGAATATCTGGATGAGATAAATCTGCAAATATCTTGCAGTTTAGGAGAGGAAAAGGAATTTCAGATTTAAAAATGAAAAAGTGATATAAGAAAACTAAAACTGTTTTCATTGCCTACAATTTTTTGAAGAAACACTCTATTTAAAAAAATAAAAGTACAAATTTGAAAGAGTAAACTTGGAACATCAAGATTATCTTGTGAACAGCAGAAGGGCAATTCTTTCTCAGGATACTTTGAAATGATGGATGGCCACTCTTACTGGATCTCATATTAGCAATGTGTGTTCAATTCAGGAGTGTGATACTGATGGTACCAGTTGCATAACTCTGAATGTTTTCCCATCCTTTGCAACTCTCTGCTGTTGCTGCCTTCTTGAATTTCTTTCTTTGAGGTCATGCAACTGTAAAGATAGACATAAATAGACCCAGAGAGAGTCACTGCATTCCTCAAAGAACTTTGGTACTTGAATGGAAATTAAAAGTGTTTTCTAGAGAGGAGAGAATTGAAGATATTTGAGCCTGAGGTACCACAGTCTTAATACATTGTACAATTTTCTAGAACTCTAATACCAGTTTATTTAGAGCATGAACACTTATAAAAATCACATTGAAAAGAAGCAAGTGGGTGAGTGTGCCTTTCTTTTTCATTGTATATACAGAGCTCAAAAAACCTGACCTCTAGGCTATAGCTCTAATTATCCCCTTAACATAACTGTAGCAGGAAGGTTCTGCATTACAGGTCACTGAGAATATATTGAATCTGGGGCCCATTAAGCCCTTTATTGAAAATTGGAGAGGTTTGAGTTAACAGTGCTAGTCTTCTGTAACTTGGAAATACTAAAGGAGCTACTGCTATTTGTACCTGCAATTTGAGAAGCTGAAAGTGCTACCTCCAGGGGTGCAGGTGGGCGGCAGGAGCTTAATTGTGTTGTGGCTGAATTTAGAGTCAGATTTACTGACACTGTCAAAAGTAATTTATGGGTTTTTAATCACAGAGAAAGACCTAAAATGCTTGATTCTCACATCAGTGGCATACTGTCTAAACTTCTCATAATTTGGATTAGTTCAACCAAGCTTGTCTCTCACAGAGCTCTTAGTTTACTGCAGCATTTTTGATATCTTTTTTAAATTTGAGGGCAGGGAAAACTTGAGGGAAAAAAAGACTTGACTAACAGAGTCTTTGTTAAGACCCTTTGGGTTGCAAGTGATAGAAATCCAGTTTTGACTCATTGAAGTCAAAGGCAGGATCTGTCATTAAGAAAATAAAAAGTGGCCCAGAACTCAAGGACAGAAAATACCAGAGCTTCAGAACAATGAGAAACAGGGCAGGATGCCTTCCATCGCTTATCTCTGCTCCGTTCAACAGCTTGGCTTCATTATTGACTCACCATGGAAGGGCTTTCTCTGTGGGTAGGAAAAAACAGGGCTCCCAAGTTAGACCACTCATCCTATAAAAGAAACAGAGTTTCAGCCTGCTGATCCCGTGTAATGTCCCTGGAGTGGGATGATTTGGCCTGTTCAGTTTAGTTCAGTTCAGTTCAGTCGCTCAGTCATGTCCTACTCTTTGCGACCCCATGGACTGTAGCACGCCAGTCTTCCCTGTCCATCACCAAATCCTGGCGCTTGCTCAAACTCATGTCCACTGAGTCGGTGATGCCATCCAACCATCTCATCCTCTGTCGTCCCCTTCTCCTCCTGCCCCCAATCTATCCCAGCATCAGAGTCTTTTCCAAAGTGCCAGTTCTTCGATCAGGTGGCCAAAGTATGGGAGTTTCAGCTTCCGCATCAGTCCTGTCAATGAATATTCAGGACTGATTTCCTGTAGGATTGTCTGATTGGATCTCCTTGCTGTCCAAGGGACTCTCAAGAGTCTTCTCCAGCACCAGAGTCCAAAAGCATCAATTCTTCAGCACTCAGCTTTCTTTATGGTCCAACTCTCACATCCATACATGACCACAGGAAAAACCATAGCCTTGACTAGACAGACCTTTGTCAGCAAAGTAACATCTCTGATTTTTAACATGCTGTCTAGGTTAGTCATAGCTTTTCTTCCAAGGAGAAGCGTCTTTTAATTCCATGGCTGCAGTCACCATCTACAGTGATTTTGGAGCCCCCCAAAATAAAGTCTTTCACTATTTCCATTGTTTCTCCATCTATTTGCCATGAAGTGAGGGGTCCAGATGCCATGATCTTAGTTTTCTGAATGTTGAGTTTTAAGCCAAATTTTTCACTCTCCTCTTTCACTTTCATCAAGAGATTCTTTGGTTCCTCTTCACTTTCTGCCATAACGGTGGTCTTATCTGCATATCTGAGGTTATTTAATATTTCTCCTGGCAATCTTGATTCTAGCTTGTATTTCATCCAGCCAAGCATCTCACAAGATGTATTCTGCATATAAGTTAAATAAGCAGAGTGACAATATACAGCCTTGATGTACTCTTTTCCCAATTTGGAACCAGTCCATTGTTCCATGTCCAGTTCTAACTGTTGCTTCTTGACCTGCATACAGATTTCTCAGTAGGCAGGTCAGGTAGTCTGGTATTCCCATCTCTTTCAGAATTTTCCACAGTTTGTTGTGATCCATATAATCAAAGGCTTCAGTCTAGTCAATGAAGCAGAAGTAAATGTTTTTCTGGCATTCTCTTGCTTTTTCTATGATCCAATAGATGTTGGCAATTTGATCTTTGGTTCCTCTGCCTTTTCTGAATCCAACTTGAACATCTGGAAGTTCTTGCTTCACGTAGCATTGAAGACTACTAGCTTGGAGGATTTTGAACATGACCTTGCTAGCATGTGAAATCAGTGAATTCTGCAGTAGTTTGAACATTGTTTGGCATTGCCCTTCTTTGGATTGGAATGAAAACTAACCTTTTCCAGTGCTTTGGCCACTGCTGAGTTTTCCAGATTTGCTGGCATATTGACTGCAGCACTTTCATAGCATCATCTTTTAGGATTTGAAATAGCTCAACTGGAATTCCATCTCCTCCAGTAGCTTTGTTCGTAGTGATGCTTCCTAAGGTCCACTTGACTTTGCCCTCCAGAATGTCTGGCTCTAGGTGAGTGATCACACCATCATGGTTACCAGGTCATTGAGATCTTTTTTGTGTAGTTCTTCTGTGTATTTTTGTCACCTCTTCTTAATATCTTTTGCTTCTATTAGGTCCATACTGTTTCTGTCCTTTATCGAGCCCATCTTTGCATGAAATGTTCCCTTGGTATCTTTAATATTCTTGAAGAGATCTCTAGTCTTTCCCACTCTATTTTTTCCCTCTGTTTCTTTGCATTGTTCACTTAGGAAGGCTTTCTTATTTCTTCTTGCTATTCTCTGCATTCAGATGAGTATATCTTTCCCATCTGAATTTCCCAAAGAAATTCTTTGTCTTTTGGTTCTCTTCTTTACCCAGCTATTTGTAAGGCCTCCTCTGACAACTATTTTGCCTTTTGCATTTCTTTTTCTTGTGGATGGTTTTGGTCACCACCTCTTGTACAATATTACAAATTGCCTTCCATATTTCTTTTGGGACTCTATCAGATCTAATCCCTTGAATCTATTTGTCATTTCCATTGTATAATCATAAGGGATTTTATTTCTGTTCTACCTGAATGGTCTAGTAGTTTTCCCTACTTTCTTCAATTTAAGTCTGAATTTTTCAGTAAGGAATTCATGATCTTAGCCACAATCAGCCCCTAGTCTTGTTTTTGCTGGTTGTATAGAGCTTCTCCATTTTCTGCTGCAAAGAATATAATCAATCTGATTTCAATATTGATCATCTGGTGATGTCCGTGTGTAGTTGTCTCTTGTGTTGTTAGAAGAGGGTGTTTTGCTGTGATGAGTGCGTTCTCTTGGCAAAACTCTGTTAGCCTTTGCCTCGCTTCACTTTGTACTCCAAGGCCAAATTGCTGGTTACTCCCACTATCTCTTGACTTCCTTCTTTTGTGTTCCAATCCTTTATGATGAAGACACTTCATCATACTAACACTTTTCAAAAAAGATATTGAAAAGTGTTAGTTCTAGAAGATCTTGTATGTCTTCATAGAACCATTCAACTTCAGCTTCTTCAGCATTACTGGTTGGGGCATATACTTGGATTACTGTGATACTGATGGTTTGCCTTGCAAATAAACAGAGATCATTCTCTTGTTTTGAGATTGCACCCAAGTACTGCATTTTGGACTCTTTTGATGACTACGATGGCTACTCCATTTCTTCTATGGAATTCTTGCCCACAGTACTATTTATAATGGTCATCTAAATTAAATTTTTCCGTTTGAATTCCCATCCATTTTAGTTCACTGATTCCTAAAATGTTGATGTTCACTCTTACCATCTCCTGTTTGACCACTTCCAATTTACCTTGATTCATGGACCTAACATTCCAGGTTCCTATGCAGTATTGTTCTTTCTAGCATTGGACTTTACTTTCACCACCAGACACAGCTACAACTGGGTGTTGTTTCTTCTTTGGCTTAGCCTTTTCATTCCTTCAGAGATATTTATCTGCTCTTCCTCAGTAGCATATTGGGTACCTACTGACCTGAGGAGTTCGAATTTCAGTGTCATATCTTTTTGCCTTTTTATACTGTTCATGGGGTTCTCAAGGCAAGAATGCTGAAGTGGCAAAGTGAAATTTGCCATCCCCTTCTCCAATGGACCACGTTTTGTCAGAACTCTCCAACATGACCCATCAGACTTAGGTGGCCCTGCAGGGTATGGCTCATAGTTTCACTGAGTTAGACAAGTCTGTGATCCATGAGATCAGTATGGTTAGTCTTCTGGGATTGTGGTTTTCATTCTGTCTCCCCTCTGATGGGTGAGGATAAGAGGCTTGTGGAAACTTCCTGGTGGGAGGGATTGGCTGTGGGTAAAACTGGATCTTGCTCTGGTGGACAAGGCCATGCTCAGTAAATCTTTAATCCAATTTTCTGCTGATGGGTGGGGCTGTGTTCCCTTCCTGTAGTTTGAAAGTGAAAGTGAAGTCACTCAATCTTGTCAGACTCTTTGTGACCCCACGGACTGTAGCCTACCAGGCTTCTCTGTCCCAGGCAAGAGTACTGGAGTGGATTGCCATTTCCTTCTCCAGGAGATCTTTCTGACTCAGGGATTGAACACGGGTCTCCTACATTGAGGCAGCCGCTTTACTGTCTGAGCCAGCAGGGAAGTCCTGAAGCTAAACTATGATAGGGGTAATGATCCTCTTTCAAAAGGACTTATACCAGCATACTGCAGCTCCCAGGACAGTTGTAGTCAGTGCCCCTGGCCCCACAGCAGGTCACCGTCAACCTGTACCTCTGCTGGAGACTCCAGGACACTCACAGGCAAGTCTGGCTCAGTCTTTTATGGGGTCACTGTTCCTTTCTCCTGGGTCCTGACGCTCACAAGCTTCTGTTTGTGCCCTTCAAGAGTCTCTGTTTCCCCAGTCCTGTGGAAGTTCTGTAATCAAATCGTACTGGCCTTCAAAGTCAAATTCCCTGGGGGATTTTGGTCTCTTCGGAGAAGGCAATGGCACCCTACTCCAGTACTCTTGCCTGGAAAATCTCATGGGCGCGGAGCCTGGTAGGCTGCAGTCCATGGCGTCGCTCAGAGTCAGACACAACTGAGCGACTTCACTTTCACTTTTCACCTTCATGCACTGGAGAAGGAACTGGCAACCCACTCCAGTACTCTTGCCTGGAGAATCCCAGGGATAGAGGAGCCTGGTTGCCTTCCATCAATGGGATCGCACAGAGTCGGACACGACTGAAGCGACATAGCAGCAGCATAGCAGTTGCGGTCTCTGCTGGATCCCCAGGTTGGGAAATCTGTTGTTCGCCCTAGAACTTTCACAACAATGTGAGAATTTCTTTGGTATATTTGTTCTCCAGTTTGTGAGTTGCCTGCTCAGCAGTTTTATTGTGGGGCTTCCCTGGTGGTACTAGTGGTAAAGAATCTGCCTGGCAATGCTCAGCTCAGTTCAGTCGCTCAGTTGTGTCTGACTCTTTGTGACCTTATGGACTGCAGTACACCAGGCCTCCCTGTCCATCACCAACTCCTGGAGTTTACTCAAACTTATGTCCATTTAATCAAACTCCTGCCTGCCAATGCAGGAGACATTAAATGACACATGTTCGACCTCTGGATCAGGAAGATCTCTTGGAGAAGAGAATGACACCCACTCCAGTATTCTTGCCTGGAGAATCCCATGGATAGAGGAGCCTGTCTGGCTGCAGTCCATGGAATCACAAAGAGTAGGACACAACTGAAGCGACTTCGCAGGCACGCACATGGTAAGGCTAATTACGACCTCCTCCCAGTTATGCCACGTGCTGCGCCTCCCAGTTCTGCTGTTGCCAGAGCCTCTGTGCCCATGGCAGGCCACTGCTGACTCATTCTTCCACAGGAGACACTCAGACACTCACAGGCATGTCTGGCTCAGTCTCTTGTGCGGGAATCATTGCTCCTTTTCCCTGGGTTTTGTTTGCGCACGAGGTTTTGTTTGCACCTTCGAGTTTCTCTGATGGGTATGAGGTTTGATTTTAAACACGATTGTGCCCCTCCTACCATCCTGTTGCAGCTTCTCCTTTGCCCTTGGAGGTGGGGTATCTTTTTTTGGTGGGATCCAATAGTCTTCTGTTGATGGTTATTCAGCAGCTAGTTATGATTTTGGTGTTCTCTCTCAGGAGATGAGTGCATGTCCTTCTATTCCTCTATCTTGAGAATGGCTGGTACAGTTAAATAAATAAATATTAATTTAAAAAAATGAGTTCTTACAGGATTCATGTAGCCCAAGAATTTAGGAGTTCCCTAGACCCTTTTTGAGGCCCCACAATGGCACAGTTATTTTCATTAAAAAAAAAAAACACAATTAAACAAAAATTCTTTTCCTAATAACACTAAGATATTTGACTTTTTTACTCATTCTCAGAAGAATGTATGGTGGAATTTTCCAGAGACTATATAACATGGGACATCACAATAGGTTGAGAATAAAAGCAGATGTGAATCTGGGGAATTTATTTCTAATTTTTTTTCCAGGTAGTCTAATCTTCTATTATGAGCTTCCCACATGGTACAATGGTAAAGAATCTTCCTGCCAATGCAGGAAATGCAGGAGCCTCAGGTTTGATCCCTCAGTCAGGAAGATCCCCTGGAGTAAGAATGGCAACCTGTTCCAGTATGCGTGCCTGGAAAATCTGTTAGGTAGTTAGAATAGGGAAAAGGAGTCCAAAATGGCGGTGGCTAAAAGACAAGGAAGGGAAAAGCCTGCGAAAGTAGAACAGAGAAAGTTTAAAGGAAGCTCTGAGGACCTCAGGTAGAACAGCACTCCTGACTAAGCCCAATTTGCATAGGGCAGGCCCAGGGGAAGAAAAAGTCATGCAAAAAGAGGAGCCAAAGGGCTCTCTCTCTCTCTCTCTTTCTCCTGCACGCTGGGGCATTCTTCTCTTCATGTCTTTGGCTCAATGTGCCCTCACACCTCGAAGATGGATTTTCCTGCTAACTTCTAAATAAAATAGGGCTGTAATACTGATTTGTCTAAGGGCAAAAACACGGTCTGTTCAAGATCTGAGAGCTATAACACGGTCTGTCCAAGACCCGAGAACTGAGAAATGCAGCAGAGGCGTTAATGTCCATCACTCCAAATCTTTGTTGTGACGAGACAAAGAACCAAGGAACATACACTCGCCTGACAATTCCATGCACCAAGGAACCTGGCAGGCTACAGTCATGGGGTTGCAAAGAGTCGGTAACGACTGAGTAACTGAACATACATACAGCACAATTTTCTATTAAATCTGACAGTAAAGAGATACAAAAATGTAAAACAATACCATTCATCTCACTGTTTAAAAATACATATATTTATATTTCACTTAAATGTTATTTATGTGAGTATGTGATGGGTTTGTTACTTCTATTTTTAAGTGAATTAATAAATAAATATTTTAAGTATTTAAGTGTTTCTAGTGTCAGACTTTATTTTTTTGGGGCTCCAAAATCACTGCAAATCGTGACTGCAGCCATGAAATTAAAAAACACTTACTCCTTGGAAGGAAAGTTATGACCAACGTAGATAGCATATTGAAAAGCAGAGATATTACTTTGCCAACAAAAGTTCATCTAGTCAAGGCTGTGGCTTTTCCAGCGGTCATGTATGGATGTGAGAGTTGGACTGTGAAGAAAGCTGAGCGCCGAAGAATTGATGCTTTTGAACTGGGTTTTGGAGAAGACTCTTCAGAGTCCCTTGGACTGCAAGGAGATCCAACCAGTCCATTCTAAAGGAGATCAGTCCTGGGTGTTCATTGGAGGGACTGATGCTGAAGCTGAAACTCCAAAACTTTGGCCACCTCATGTGAAGAGCTGACTCATTGAAAAAGACCTTGAGGCTGGGAGGGATTGGGGTCAGGAGGAGAAGGGGACAACAGAGGATGAGATGGCTGGATGGCATCACCGACTTGATGGACGTGAGTTTGAGTGAACTCCGGGAGTAGGTGATGGATAGAGAGGCCTGGCATGCTGTGATTCATGGGGTCGCAGAGTTGGACATGACTGAGTGAACTGAACTGAACATAGTATAACCTACATAAACAAAAGCTGTTTGGAGCTTAATCTCTAAGGAGTTCCTGAGATTAAAAAACTTTCTGCACCACTAGTATACCTATGAGCAATTTGCTTAAATTTTCCTTGCCTCAGTTTCTTCATCTGTAAATGAGTATAATAACAATGCCTACCTTATAGGGGTATAGGAAGATTAAGAGAGTTAATACTTTATGTAGTGTTTAGAGGAAGTTCCAGGAACATAATATGTGCTTTATAAAGGTTAAATACTATGACTGCTACTAATTATAATATCAATAATAACAACTACTGCCATCATCACTTTATGAGGGAGAGGCAGTTCCCAGAAAAGAAAGGTTCACAGACTATGCCAGATGTCAACAACATTGGAACCCCAAAATAAAAAATATCAGAGAAAATTGTATGAAAATGTCTAGGATTTTGGGCTAAGGCAAGTACTACAGAAGAAGGCTTCCCTAGTGGCTCAGATGGGAAAGAATCTGCCTGCAATGCTGGAGACCTGGGATTGATTCTTGGGTCAGGAAGTAGAGCATGGCAACCCACTCCAGTATTCTTGCCTGGGAAATCCCATGGAGAGAAGAGCCCAGCTCTGCACAAAAATTGATGCGTTGTGTTTTCATTTTAATTCAGTTGAAAATCTTTTCTAATTTCCCTTGTGGTTCTTCTTTGACTAATGGGTCACTCGGAAGTGTATTGTTCAATTTCTAAATATTCTAGGAGTTTTTTCAGATACCCTTTTGGTTTTGATTTCTAATTTAATCCCATTGTTGTTAAAGGATATACCATACCATGTATGAGTTCAATCCTTTCAAACTATTGTGACTTATTTTATAATACAGAGTATATTCTATCTTGGTAAATATTGCATGTATACTTCAAAAAAAAGTGTGTTTGGGTATCATTAAATGGAGTGTTCTATAAATGTCAATTACTTCAATATTGATGGTGTTAAGTCTTCCATATCCTTACTGATATTGTCTACTTGTTTTATTGAAAACAAGCATTATTGAAAGAGGAGTTTTAAATTCTCAAACTATAATTTTAGATTTGTCTATTTTTTCTTCAAATATGTTGAAGCTTTGTTATTAAGTGCAAAAACATTTAGGAATTTAATATCCTGTAATGAGTTGACCCCTTAATCATTATTCCTTAGTCTTCATCTGTGTGAAAATTCCTTGCAAGGACATTTACTGTGAGAGTACAGCAACTTCAGCTTTCTGTAATTTACATTTGCATGGTTTATCTTTTCCCACCTTTTCACTTTTGTCTGTCTATACCTTCAAGTGGGTTTCCTTTAGGCAGCATATAGCTAGATCTTTAAAAAAAAAATCTAATATGACAACCTTTGCCTTTTATTATTCATTTACATTTTAATGTAAATTGCCTAAACATATAGTCTTATTGATATGAAAAGCTTATGAATATGTATAATAAAATATGACCTAGGGTTTAGATATGTCAATTGAAATATATACTTTGTCATCCCAAAACAGTTTCAAATTTTCAAGTTTTTAATTTCAGTTTTCAAGATATTCTAAAGGGGACACCAGTGCTGTGCTGTGCTAAGTTTCTTCAGTCATATCCAACTCTGTGCCATCCTATGGACTGTAGCCCGCCAGGCTCCTCTGTCCATGGGATTTTCCAGGTGAGAATACTGGAGTAGGTTGCTGTGCCCTCCTCCGGGGATCTTTCTGACCCAGGGACTGAACCTGTGTCTCTAAGCCTGCACTGGCAGGCAGGCTGTTTACCACTGGGATACATAGACTACTGCAATCCTTCTAAAACTTCCCTTTCATTTTTCTTTCTATTTTATTCACATAGTACAATTTTTTTTTTCAGCTCTTCAGAAAATTGCATCCAGTGGTGTCTTGAGCTTCCTGTCTTTTGCCCCTTCTGTTTCCTCTTGATTCTGCATTAGAAGAATTTAAAGGGATAGTTATGACACCTCCTTTTCTCCCATCTTGAAGGGTGAGGGAGAGAAAAAAAAAACTGAGTAGGCAAAACTCAAGTCCTCTTTGGCCCACAGAGGGAGAGAAATGTCTGGGAACAATTATATATTAGTACCCCTCCTCCAGCTGTGCTCTCCCATAATCTCATGGCTACAAATGGGTGACCAATATTTACAGGTGCCATCATGCATTCATTCCCTCTCTTCACAATCTAGTGCCTCCCTAGTTGGCCGTTTCTACTGTTGCAGAGGGTGTTTTCTCCAGAGAGTGTCTTTAGGTGGGAAGGAAAAGAGAGCAGGGAGACATGAGTATTCATTATTCGTGCATTCAACAAATATTTATTGGGTACCTACTGTGTGTGAGGTGCTTCTTGGGGTGCTTTGGGGTGCGCAAGTCAGACAAGCCTACTCTTGTAATGCTCACCTCCTAGTAAATGAGACACACAATTACCATGTTCAGATGGTCCTTATGGACCATACATAATGCAGAGAAGGGGAAAGAGAGCCATGGGAAATGGGTAAGTGGCCGGCTCAGTCACCAAGAAGAATGGAATTTTGTCATTTGCAGCAACATGGATGGATATTATATTGTAATACAATTGTAATGCTCATTGTAAGACATTAGCATGCTAAATGACACACCCACAAGCACCATGACAGTTCTGGGCAGGTTCTAAAAGACCAAAAAGTGAATGGTGGCTCACCCAGTTCCTGGAAATCCCTGCCCCTTCTTTGAAATAGTTGGAATGATCTTCTACTCACTAGCTTATGAAGTTACCCAGTCCATAAAAAGTAACCACAAGGTCCGCTGTCATCTTCAGAAACAGATCTTATTCTGTCTATGGAATGTGTATCTCTGCTTTCACTTTACTATGACTTGTTCTTGAATGCTTTCCTGCCAGAAGCCAAGGACCTGCATTTGGTGGCCTATCCTAGGAACTAGCCCAAGACCTGGGACATGACCATCCTTTCATGTCTTATGCTCTTGCAACTTCTTTACAAATATTATTAATACATTTACTTCTTATAACTTTGCCTCTTGCAGAATTCCTTCTGTGCTGAGACGTAAAAAACCTCAGCTTCATTAAGTCCTGAGATGAGTTGTGTGGTTTCTGTTGGAGGATTATGGGTTTGAGTCCCATCTGAGATGTGTGGTTATACATTGAGAAAGCATTCCTGCAATAAATATAATGAATATCTGTTACTATACACAGTTACAAAATTTTTTCTTGTGATAATTTTTAAGAACTAAAATTTTTTAATGAGAAGTTTTTGCACTCTTTTTTTCTTACTAAATGCAATGGACTGAATGTTTACATTCCCTCCACATTTATATGCTGAAGTCCTAATTTCCAAAGTGATGGTATTAAGAGGTGTAGCCTCTGGGAGAAGATTAGGTTAAGAGTAGATCCTAGCGATGGTGAAGGCAATGGCAACACACTCCAGTACTCTTGCCTGGAAAGATCCCATGGATGGAGAAGTCTGGAAGGCTGCAGTCCATGGGGTCACTGAGGGTCAGACACGACTGAGCAACTTCACTTTCACTTGTCACTTTCATGAATTGGAGAAGGAAATGGCAACCCATTCCAGTGTTCTTGCCTGGAGAATCCCAGGGATGGGGGAGCCTGATGGGCTGCTGTCTATGGGGTTGCACAGAATTGGACACGACTGAAGTGACTTAGCAGTAGCAGTAGCAGTTGACCCTAGTGAATGGGATTACTGTCTTACATAATAAAAAAGACCACAGACAGCTCTCTTGATCCTTCACCTCTTGTGAGAGAAGACAGACTAGAGAAAATAGAGGGAAGGACATAAATAATACACAGAAGTAGATCTCCCAGAGGTTAAGAAAGATCCAAGTCTTCAAGTTGAAAAGTCTCACTCACTGCTGATTTGTATGAATGAAGAAAGAACCTTATCTAGCCATAACTTGGAGAAACTTAACAAGTCCAAACACAAAAAGATTCCAAGAAAAAAAAAAAAAAAGAGGCTACGTCAGAGGAATAAGAATTATATTGGATCACAAGTAGCAGTTACACTAGCTGCTAGAAAACAAGGGACTAATGCCTTTAAAATTCCTTTAAAATGCTAGAAAACAAGGAAATAATTTTGAATCTAGCATTGTATACCCAGTCAAATTAGCAATTAAGTGTGGAGCGAAATATTTCTTTGACTTTTATGGATTGAAGAAACTTATTATTCATAGACCCTTCCTGAAAGAATTGCTTAAGGAATTGAAATAAGAATGAAACAAAAAATAGGAAACAAAATGAAATAGGAACCCAAAAAAGAGGAAGAAATCAGGTAGTAGAAACGAGCAAATCAAAAGAAACCCTAGAATGCTAGTTTCACAATAAGCCTAAAAATGAAATGCTGTGAAGAAACTAAATCATCTAAGGGAGTAGGCAAAGGCTTCTTATATTATTAAATTTGAAAATCACAATATACCATTTTTCCTTCAAGAATTTCCACAGTTACATCACCTTCTTTACTGGATCCAAACACTCGATTTGATCCTGCCATGAATATTTTTAGATACTCATTCTTGATTTTAATTTGGGGAATTAAATTATCGACAATGCATAGAAAATGTAATTAACATTAGAGAACAGAGTACGAATGTTATAAATTCCACCAAGAGAAGTGATGTCATGTAGAGAGATACAGGTAAGGAGGAATGAAAGATAAAGGTAAGTTAAGTCTAGTGGTGTTCGCTATGCCTTATTTTGTATGCGTAGTCGCTCAGTTGTGTTCAACTCTTTGTGACCCCATGGACTGTAGACCACCAGGCTCCTTTGTCATGGGGATTTCTGCAGGCAAGAATACTGGAGTGGGTTGCCATGCCCTCCTCCAGGGGATCTTCCCAACCCAGGGATCGAACCCAGGTATCCTGCATTGGGATAATCATGATGGTGTGATCATTCACCTAGAGCCAGACATCCTGGAATGTGAGTCAAGTGGGCCTTAGGAAGCATCACTATGAACAAAGCTACTGGAGGTGATGGAATTCCAGTTGAGCTGTTTCAAATCCTGAAAGATGATGCTGTGAAAGTGCTGCACTCAATATGCCAGCACATTTGGAAAACTCAGCAGTGGCCACAAAGGTCAGTTTTCATTCCAATCCCAAAGAAAGGCAATGCCAAAGAATGCTCAAACTACCGCACAATTGCACTCACCTCCCATGCTAGTAAAGTAATGCTCAAAATTCTCCAAGCCAGGCTTCAGCAGTATGTGAACCATGAACTTCCAGATGTTCAAGCTGGTTTTAGAAAAGGCAGAGGAACCAGAGATCAAATGGCCAACATCTACTGGATCATAGAAAAAGCATGAGAGTTCCAGAAAAACATCTATTTCTTCTTTATTGACTATGCCAAAGCCTTTGATTGTGTGGATCACAATAAACTGTGGAAAATTCTGAAAGAGATGGGAATACCAGACCATCTGACCTGCCTCTTGAGAAACCTGTATGCAGGTCAGGAAGCAACAGTTAGAACTGGACATGGAACAACAGACTGGTTCCAAATAGGAAAAGGAGTACATCAAGGCTGTATAATGTCACCCTGCTTATTTAACTTCTATGCAGAGTATATCATGAGAAACACTGGGCTGGAAGAAGCACAAGCTGGAATCACGATTGGCGGGAGAAATCTCAGTAACCTCAGATATGCAGATGACACCACCCTTATGGCAGAAAGTGAAGAGGAACTAAAGAGCCTCTTGATGAAGGTGAAAGAGGAGAGTGAAAAAAATTGGCTTAAAGTTCAACATTCAGAAAAGAAAGATCATAGCATCTGGTCCCATCACTTCATGGCAGATAGAAGGGGAAACAGTGGAAACAGTGTCAGACTTTATTTTTGGGGGGCTCCAAAATCACTGCAAATGGTGATTGCAGCCATGAAATTAAAAGACGCTTACTCCTTGGAAGAAAAGTTATGACCAACCTAGATAGTATATTCAAAAGCAGAGATATTACTTTGCCAACAAAGATCCGTCTATTCAAGGCTATGGTTTTTCCAGTGGTCATGTATGGATGTGAGTTGGACTGTGAAGAAAGCTGAGCGCCAAAGTATTGATGCTTTTGAACTGTGGTGTTGGAGAAGACTTTTCAGAGTCCCTTGGACTGCAAGGAGATCCAACCAGTCCATTCTGAAGGAGATCAGTCCTGGGTGTTCATTGGAGGGACTGATGCTGAAGCTGAAACTCCAAAACTTTGGCCACCTGATTGGAAGAGTTGACTCATTGGGAAAGACCCTGAGGCTGAGAGGGATTGGGGTCAGGAGGAGAAAGGGACAACAGAGGATGAGATGGCTGGATGGCATCACCGGCTAGATGAACGTGAGTTTGAGTGAACTCCGGGGTTGGTGATGGACAGGGAGGCCTGGCGTGCTGTGATTCATGGGGTCGCAAGAGTCGGACACGACTGAGCGACTGAACTGAACTGAACTGATCCCGCATTGGAGGCGGGTTCTTTATCGTCTGATCCCCACCCAACAGAAATCGAGATACTGTGTACCGTGGGGTTAGTAAGTTAGGCAGGGCGGGTAGGGAGAGGGCGGTGTGGCATGGGTAGGAAGCAGGGCCTAGGAGCATAGGGATGGTGCTAGGCGAGGAGCGAACGAGCACTGAGGCAGCGGGTACGTGCGGAAGGTCTGGGCTCAGCAGGGTCCTGAGCGGAAGGGGCGTGTCGGGGGCGGGGCTTATCAGGGAGACGTGAG
>SJXQ01008507.1:237337-393270 GCA_006408695.1 Aepyceros melampus
AGTGTCTAGCTTCCAGATTTCAAAAGCCAGAACGGGGGCACCATGCGGAGGAAAATGAATTTTCCTCAGAAATTTCTACTGGGTCACCTAGGAAGGGAGTTCTGCCTTTTAGGTGTCACCGGGCCCCCCAGGTCGAGGACCACAGCCAAACTCCTCAAAACGTTTGAAGGAGTTTTCCACTTCGGAAGCCGCCCGCCTAACAGCGCTGTTATCTCCTGTTCCAGGAGGTGGCTATTGCACTCGTGGTGGTCTTCACCGCCTTCCTAACCCCACGTGGGTACGTGCTGAGCAACCTGGACCAGTTCAGAAGAGAGTAGTGCAAGAAGATGTGGAGCAGCTGTTAACGTCCAGCAACTTTCAGAAAACGCTGTGGCCTCTTTAAAGGAGTAAAAGTGCTTAGTTGACTTGATAGTGCCGCCATTGTGGGTGTTCACTTTCCTGACCATGTGCTTATGGTAAATATTTTGCACTTTTTTAGTATGGTGCATTGGAGAAAGAGTGTGCCGTCATTTAAAAATGTTAAATAAAACTGAGACACTTGTTTATGCTTGCTATTATGTGTGATCGCAGGTTATTTTCTAAACATCGTGAAAGCGGATGAAATCTACTGAAGTAAAATACGGTTGACCTTTGAAAGGTGGGAAGGGAAGGGTTGGGGAGAGGCAGGAGTGGAGGGGAGCAGGGAAATTAGAATGCAGATCCTTTATGCAGTCGGAATTTCAAAGGTAACTTTAATGGTCTGCCCTCCAGTATCAGAGGTTCCGTATTCAAGGAGCCGACCAACTCGGGATTCTGTAGTACATAGGATCCTGTATGTAGTACATATTTACTGGGGGGGGAAAAAAAAAAAAAGCTTCGCATTTTGCACTTTCCATGGTGGTCCAGTGTTTAAGGTTCCTGGAATTCCAATGCAGCCGTGTAGTTTTACCCCTGGTCTCTGAACTAGGGTCCCACATGCGGCCAAAAAAAAAAAAAATCCCCGTGTGAGTGGACCTGTATTGTTCAGGGGCTGATTACACAATATGAGAACTTTAACGAATGATCAGTCTTACTGAACTTTTTTCTTCTCTGACTTGAGGTTTATGAGCTTTAGCTTCTAATGTATGCCTCCACATACTCCAAATAATAGCTAAGGACTGGCCTACATTTGTGCTAGCTGGGAAAGAATATCGAACATAGGAGTCTTTAACATAAAACTGGAGCACTTAATTTTATCAACCACTTACTTCACATGTATTTGTTGAGTATTCTCATGGAATAATGCTATAGGAAAATGGTAGCTCCTTTTGGTGAACAGATTGAAATGGTAGCTCATTTTGGTGAACAGACTATTGCCCTGTCTTGTTAATTTTACATGCATAAGGTGTCACATTCAAAGTATAGTTGATTCTTGTTGCTTGGGTAGTTTTATTCTGTAGTCACCGTGAATGCTAAATTAGCAAATACTGAACCACTGCTCCTAGGGGAAATATAGGCTTAGGTTCTTGTGAGCCTCTGGTCACAATATATTAATATTTTGCCACCTATCAATATATAATTAATATTTTGCCACCTATCAATATATATTGGGCTTCCCAGGTGGCGCTAGGGCTAAAGAACCTGCCTCCATAGCAGGAGGTGCAAGAGATGTGAGTTCTATCCCTGGGTAGGACAGATTCCCTGGAATAGGGAATGGCAACTCACTCTAGTGTTCTTGCCTGGAAAATTACATAGAGGATCCTGGCTGGCTTTGGTCCATGGGGCCACAAAGAGTGGGGTACAACTGAGCGACTGAACACTTTGCCAGCATATAACCTTATGTGTCTTTCTATTTAAGGATACCTCAGTTTTAATCTAATTTTTTTAATTAATTTTTTTTCAAGTATAGTTGATTTATAGTGTGTTCATTGCTGTACAGCAAAGTGCTTCAGTTATATATATATATTCTTTTTCATGTTCGTTTTCATTGTAGTTTATCACAGTATATTAGTTCTCTGTATTATAGTGTTGCTGCTCCTGCTAAGTCACTTCAGTTGTGTCTGACTCTGTGTGACCCAATAGACAGTAGCCCGCCAGGCTCCCCGGTCCCTGGGATTCTCCAGGCAAGAACACTGGAGTGGGTTGCCATTTCCTTCTCCAATGCATGAAAGTGACAAGTGAAAGTGAAGTCCCTCAGTCATATCCGAGTCTTAGCGACCCCATGGACTGCAGCCTACCAGGCTCCTCCGACTACAGGATTTTCCAGATGAGAGTACTGGAGTGTGTTGCCATTGCCTTCTCCCACTATACTGCTCCTGCTAAGTCACTTCAGTTGTGTCTGACTCTGTGTGACCCAATAGACAGTAGCCCGCCAGGCTCCCCGGTCCCTGGGATTCTCCAGGCAAGAACACTGGAGTGGGTTGCCATTTCCTTCTCCAATGCATGAAAGTGACAAGTGAAAGTGAAGTCCCTCAGTCATATCCGAGTCTTAGCGACCCCATGGACTGCAGCCTACCAGGCTCCTCCGACTACAGGATTTTCCAGATGAGAGTACTGGAGTGTGTTGCCATTGCCTTCTCCCACTATACAGTGTAAAACCTTGTTTATCCAATCTATATATAATAGTTTGCTTGGGGGTCATTTTAAACAGTGAAATTGCCAACAAAAATATAAAAAATGTGATGGATGCTTGTTTACAATAATGAGTCAAAACAGGAAGGCAGAACATAGCCTTGTTTGACCTTGGCATTGAGCAATTCAAATTTTTCACCACCTCTGCATGTCTGTGAATGTTGTGAAAGTGTTGTGAGTATTGATTTGGGGATTGCAAATCAATTTTATAAAGTAGGGTTTGCAAATACGAACTCTATGAAAAATGTGAATCAAGTGGAATTTCTTGGAGGAGGTCTTGCTCCTATTTGTGATATGTTTGAGGAATTTTTATTTTGAAATTTTAAGAATTTACAGTTGTTCTTTTGGGAAGGATTGGTTTGTAGAATGAGCTTCCCAGGTGGCGCTAGTGATAAAAGAACCTTCCTGCCCATATGGGAGACTTAAGAGATGTGGGTTCAATATTTGGGTTGGGAAGATCCCTTGGAGGAGGAAATGGCAACCCACTTCACAATTCTTGCCTGGAGAATCCCATGGACAGAGGAGCCTGGCAGGCTGTGGTCCATAGGGTTGAAAATAGGCACAACTGAAGTGACTTTGTGTGCATGCACAAAATGTGTAGAAACTTCATTTCTTCAGATTAAATTTTTGTGGAGTAGTTTAAAATATGAGTTTGGCTGGGGAATAAATGAAGTAGTTCAACTTGATTTAAAAGTGAAATTTTCCAATGAACTAATGATTTTCTTGGTGAGACAGCCAGTTATATTTGACAGTGATATCATTGAACTTTATCAATAGAATTTTATCTATATCAATAGAACTTTCACTGTTTCTTAGATGGGTACTTTATTGGCTAACATCTAGAAGGTATAAAGTTCTGGTATTTGATAAAATAGCTAATCATCAGCATATAGATACAATGCCTATCTATTTCATCTCCATAGCCGGATTTAAAATTTCTCGAGGAAGTGTGAGGTATGACAATTTTTTAATCCTTAGATGTGGCATAGTGGATAAATAAAAATATTTACTCTTTGATCAAAAGACTTAAATTGGTCCTTCAATACACAAGCATTTGGTGAGCATGTGACCTGTAGATAGGAAAGCAGTTCTTACTGTTTTTCTAACATTTAGCTCAATGCCTGGCACATGTTCTGAGCTCTTATTTTGTTTTAAATATATCTGTTGAATGGTTAAACTGGTGATAAGACAAATAGGGTTCATCTCTTTTGTCAAATTCAGCCTTTTCTAGTAGTGGCTGTGTGTAATTCTGTGTTGAGGAAGATTATAGAAGAAATGGAATAATTTTAGTCAACAGTATAAGCAAAATGTAGCATTTATATTGACTAAGCTTGTCAGTTTTTCCTTGATAGGTTTTGGAAATTTATAGAAATTATAAGTTCAGGTCTTTAGACAGGGACTTATGATGAACACAATATTTGTAAGCATGATAAATACAATATTTGTGGCAAATATTTGTCAAAGATTTTTACAAGAAAGGTTGATAATTATGAAATACTTTTATTCTGAAAGATTGAGGTAAGCCATTTTTCAATACAGAAAAACCATTTTCTGCAAAGTTCCATTTATTTTTAAAGTTCTGTTGCTATGGCAAGTTGCTGAATTTGGGTAAATCATTTTACTTCTGGAAGGCTGTTTCCTTTTCTCTAAAATGAACAGGTTGACCTAGACCAGTGATTTTTAACTTTTTGCTTTATTCAAATCAATATGTCATCATTGAAAGATTCTCTGGCCTATTCTGTAAGCAAGGCATTAAAATTTTTTTTTGAACAGTAACCTAAGGTTAGTCAGAATTAAACTTTATAAATCAAGTATTGATTAAAATTTATCCTGTGTGTAATTTTTACACATATGCATAAACATGTACATTCAGTACGATGCTTGAGTAGGCCCATCATGGGGAAAATCACTTCTATAATGTCATACTTATTTAGTCAGCCTACACTTTTCTCAGCTTTCTTACTTCATTGTTCTCACCACACTTTTACTTGGCCTCATTTGGACTTCTACTCCATTCTCTTCTGTGGGGAACCTGCTGTTTTTCCTTTTTTACTTATCCAGCCTTTCCACCTTACCCACTCTGATTTAAGTGTTCTATTGCCAATACCTTTAACTTTGCCCTTCTATCTTTTTGTTCTTTTGCCCTCCAAAATACAAATCCTGTATCAGTCTTAGTTCCTCGATTTTGGCTTGGGCAAGAGCTGCAAGGGAATCAAAGAATTGCACTATTACTGCTATTAGAAATTCACTGTCTCCAAACTTATAAGCCTGCAGTGCTTCTTGAAATTCCTTTCTCTTTTTCTTTACTTTTTATGATAGTGGCCATTTTTAAACTTCAAGTTGGTGAGATGCTATACCACCTACTTCCCTGGTGGTTTAGTGCTGAGACTCCACACTCCTAATGCAGGGGGCCCAGGTTCCATTCCTGGTCAGTTTCCTGGTCAGGGAACTAGATCCCACATGCCAAAACTAAGAGTTTGCATGCCACAACTAAAGATCTCACATGCTGCAATTGAGACTAGGTACAGCCTAAATAAATATGTATCCTTTAAAAAAATTAAATCTCATGTTGTCTCCATTTAGCACATTAGCCTCCTACTAAATCTCAGTGGACTACCTCATCTTTTGCTTCACAGAAGAAGTTAAAATGAATCCTTAATTTTTGCCTGAAAGTTAAAGTGTAGTTGCTCAGCCTTGTCTGACTCTTTGTGATCTCATGGACTGTAGACCACCAGCTCCTCTCTCCATAGAATTCTCTAGGCAAGAATACTGAAGTGGATTGCCATTCCCTTCACCAGGGAATTTTCCCAATCTAGGGACTGAACCTGGGTCTCCTGCATTGCAGGCAGATTCTTTACCATCTGAGTCACCAGGGAAGCTCAATTTTTGCCTGCCTTTCTACAAGTATAATTGAGTCCAACCCATCTTTCCTATAATTGCAGTGGAACAATTACCATTCTAAGGCTGATCCCCTATCCTCTGCTCTGGGTCCTACATTTTTCCTACCCTATATTAGGCTCCCTAGCAGTTGTCTAACTTAGATTTCTCTTTACTGATTCTATGTCATGGTAATTTAAATATCCCCAACTTTCATTCTTTAAGAAACGGGAAAAAGCCCTTCTATCTTCTTTAACATAAGCATCCAAGTTTTTGGTAGCTTTCTCAACTTCTGCTTGAGTGATTGAGTTATCAATTAACAACATTTATTTCTACTCATTCCGTTGATATTGCTACCCAAGGTCATCAGTAGCTTTGGCACTAAATCTAGTAGATAGATTTTAGTCCTTTCCTTTTTGAGTATTTGGCATTTATTTACTCTGTTTTTGAAATAATCTCTTCAATGGTATTGCACTTATCACAGACTTAGTTTTCTCCCATCAATTTGTTTTTTTCTTAGTCTTAGCTCCTTCCCCTTCTGCTTAAAATTCCTTCTCTGTGTGTTCTCATCTTTGGATGGCTTCAGGTACTTGTTGATTATTCCCAAATATGTCTTTTTGTCCTAGATCTTTCTTCTAAAATCCAGGTAGCTGCTTTTGTCTGCCTAGTATTTCCTGCTTGATAATGTGTAGACACTTCAGATTAAAAATAACCAATCCTGAAATCTTTCTCCCTTCAAATCTGCTATTCATCCTGTGTGCATTTATTCACTCAGTGTTTGAGCACCTCCTGTATATCACAGTACACTGTGCTAGGTACTGGATATATACAAGAGAAATAAAGTCACTGTCCTAACAGTCTAGAGGAGGAAATACATAATCACAAATAAGATATGAAGGGAGGGAGATAGGAACCAGGGAACCTAACAAGCTGAGGGGAGGGGAGTTATTGAAGGTATGTTTGTTAGAATGAAATTTAAGTTCGGACCTAAAGACAAAAAGGTGAAGTGAAGGGTGGGGAAGGGGATGAAAATATCAGAAGAAACATCGAGTATGAGACCCTCAGGAGCCCGTTCCGTTCCGTTCAGTCACTCAGTCGTGTCCGACTCTTTGCGACCCCATGAATTGCAGCATGCCAGGCCTCCCTGTCCATCACCAACTCCCGGAGTTCACTCAGACTCACGTCCATTGAGTCCGTGATGCCATCCAGCCATCTCATCCTCGGTCGTCCCCTTCTCCTCCTGTCCCCAATCCCTCCCAGCATCAGGGTCTTTTCCAGTGAGTCAACTCTTTGCATCAGGTGGCCAAAGTACTGGAGCTTCAGTTTTAGCATCATTTCTTCCAAAGAAATCCCAGGGTTGATCGTCAGAATGGACTGGTTGGATCTCCTTGCAGTCCAAGGGACTCTCAAGAGTCTTCTCCAACAACACCACAGTTCAAAAGCATCAATTCTTCGGCGCTCAGCCTTCTTCACAGTCCAACTCACATCCATACATGACCACAGGAAAAACCATAGCCTTGACTAGATGGACCTTAGTCAGCAAAGTAATGTCTCTGCTTTTGAATACGCTATCTAGGTTGGTCATAACTTTTCTTCCAAGGAGTAAGCGTCTTTTAATTTCATGGCTGCAGTCACCATCTGCAGTGATTTTGGAGCCCCCCAAAATAAAGTCTGACACTGTTTCTACTGTTTCCCCATCTATTTCCCATGAAGTGATGGGGCCAGATGCCATGATCTTCGTTTTCTGAATGTTGAGCTTTAAGCCAACTTTTTCACTCTCCTCTTTCACTTTCATCAAGAGGCTTTTTAGCTCCTCTTCACTTTCTGCGATAAGGGTGGTGTCATCTGCATATCTGAGGTGATTGATATTTCTCCCAGCAATCTTGATTCCAGCTTGTGTTTCTTCCAGTCCAGCGTGTCTCCTGATGTACTCTGCATAGAAGTTAAATAAGCAGGGTGACAATATACAGCCTTGACGTACTCCTTTTCCTATTTGTAACCAGTCTGTTCTTCCATGTCCAGTTCTAACTGTTGCTTCCTGACCTGCATACAGATTTCTCAAGAGGCAGGTCAGGTGGTCTGGTATTCCCATCTCTTTCAGAATTTTCCACAGTTTATTGTGATCCACACAGTCAAAGGCTTTGGCATAGTCAAGAAAGCAGAAATAGATGTTTTTCTGGAACTCTCTTGGCTTCCATGCTTTCTCTTAGGCTATGAGTAACCTAGATATGATCTTCAATGTTCCCCTGTCTGGAGGGGGTCTTATCCTTCTTTTGTTGTTTTTATAGGCACTAAACACAGAGTTCAGAGTCCATTGGAAAGGTGGCCAAGCATGATTAGCATGAATAGGCCTAAGATGGAGTCCAGGCCCTATGAATTCCTTCTTCACACTTTATTTGTTCACATGTTAATCTCATCCGGAAACACCCTCACAGACATACCCAGCCTTCATGTTTAACCGCATATCTGGACATCCCAGGATCCAGTCAAGTTGACACTTGTAATTAACCATTATACATATTCTATCAATTTTTATGTCCACTATTGTTTTTCCCTTCCTGTTCCTCTCCCTAGATTCATGTTTCCTTGGGTTGAAGCATATCCTTTAGCAGGTTTTTAAAGCAAAGATCTGGAAAGTTTAGCTGGGCTTAGAATTCTAAGCTGGTGTTTACTTGTCCTCTGTATCTATGCAGACACCATCACACTGTTTACAGGAAACATTTCCAGACTAGTTAGAATCTGCTCTCACTCCTTTGTGGTTGATATTTCCCCTTCAGATAGTTTTTAGTATTTCTCCCTGCCTGAGATGCCCTGTGGTTTCACTATGAGGGTGGATTTATTTTTGTTTATGCTGCTTGTTCCTTCAAGATGCACTTTCTTTAATTTTGGAAAACTCTCTTTGGTGGAGTATTCTTTTACTCATATTCTCTCTATTTTCATCTTTTGGTACTCTTAGGTATATGTTGGAGGCTCTCTCCACACACACGTTTATATCATTACTATAACATCATCTATACAAGCTTCAAAAATTTTGGATATGTTTATGGAAAAGGAAGGCTTCCCTGGTGGTTCAGAGGTTAAAGCGTCTGCCTCCAATGCGGGAGACCCGGGTTCGATCCCTGGGTTGGGAAGATCCTCTGGAGAAGGAAATGGCAATCCACTCCAGTATTCTTGCCTGGAGAATCCCATGGACTGAGAAGCCTAGTAGGTTACAGTCCACGGGGTCGCAAAGAGTCGGACACGACTGAGCGACTTCACCTACCTACCTATGGAAAAGGAAAGCAATTTTGTACCAGAAGGGTATAGCATGGGCTTTATCTATACCTGGGGAAGATTATTTGCATTAAAAAATCTCTGGAGCAAAGAAAAAAGAAGAAAAGAAAGGGCATTAATCAAGTCTTTTACATTTTCTACACTTTAGGTATTTCCGATGCTTTGACATTTGCAGGCCTTGCTGATCCTAAAGAGACTGCTAATTCTTAGAGATAGTAAACAAGCCTTCATATGTAAATAAAGCCAGAGCCCAACCTCCTCCTCTGTCAGGCATTCTTGCTCCAGGCCACAGTTCCCCTGCCCTCATCACCCAGGGGCAGGTCCCAGGAAACTAAGGACAGCCTGTACATCAAAGTTGTTGCAGATGTTTAGCTAGTTGTTAAATAGTGTCTTAAGTAAGATGGTAAGGTGTTGCAAGAGGGCATCAGAGGGCAGACACACTGAAACCATAATCACAGAAAACTAGTCAATCTAATCACACTAGGAATTAGATGTGTATAAGAGACAGGAGGTGGGGCGGGGCCAACTGGCTTCAGGGCTGGGACGAGCTGCTCATCAGGACCCAGCAAGCGGGCGTGCTCAAAGAAATCAACTTAACTTCAAGAGGCAACTTCGACGAAAAGCAAAAGCCTCAATCCCACAGCACCCAAAAAGTCTCTGTGGAATCTTTTTCTTTGGCCCATAATAGGTAACTATAAAACAGTCCGTTTCTCTAAGCAAAGTCACAGAGGGAAAAAAAGCCAAACTCTACTAGTCATTATCTTGAGGAAACTACCCTTCATCTAATTGTTTGGAAGGTACACAAACAAGTCACGCCAGGCATGTCATATCCTGAATAAGATGAAGTTCATCCAGAGTGTCAGGAACATGGGTATGGCGTGTCCCGTTTCCATATTTATGCTGCAGCCAGTAACTAATGAACTTCAAAAGTCCCACGACTTAGCAGGGCACCTGAACACATCTACACACATTTCCTGACATAACAGTGATCAAATTCTTAGAGGCAGTGAACAGAGGACTCAGACCTGTCAGGGAACCAAATCAGGGGCCAGCAGTATTCACACACAGTCTGTGCCGCCTACGGAACACTGTAGAGGCTCAGTGTACGACTGTTATCATACTAATTATTATTAAAGTAAGTCCTCAGTTATTTTCCTCTAGTCAAATTCGCTATATATCTCGTAAGTCTTTGTATATGACTTATATAGACCCAGTTGATTATCAAAACAGAGCCATTTTTTTGGCTTGAAATGAAAACATTTAGAATAATGTGAACATAAATACCTTCAACAACTATATTTTAACATGAAACATAAATGTGTATTCATTTATCAATCTTCTGATGCAGAGCCAAGTGCAAACTCATAATGCATTATCTAAAACACCGTTCCTGTTTCTTTACAGTGGGAGCCATTCATTTGCTCAACAAATGTTGAGTGCCGAACTCAGGCCAAGCACTGTTCTAGGAACTGGTAAGGACTTTGCCCTTTACTCTGAGACAGAAACCATTAGTTCTGAGAGCAGTGTCATGATCTGACTTTAATGAACCTGGTTCATGTGGCTGGGAAGCAGGGAGATAGGACATTAAGAGGCTAGGTAATAAATCCAGGGGAGATGACAGGACTTGAACTGAGGAGGGAGCAGAGGAGACAAGACAAATCCTGGATATATTCCGAAGAAGGAGCCAATAGAGTATTTGACTCAGCCGGCAGGGGAGGACTATAGAAGCACACAGAAAACAGCCTTCCAGCCTCGCAGAGACACGTTACAGAGAGTGGCTGTGCAAAACCAGCCTCGCCTCATCTGAGAACAAGCCTGCTACGCGGCTCCCCTTCACTCCTCCAACACCACCTACCTGAACTAGTCAAACGATAAGAGATGTTGTCCTGTCGGCGGTGTTTAGTCACTCAGTCGTGTCCAACTCTTTGCGACGCCATAGATCGGAGCCCGCCAGGCTCCTCTGTCCATGGGATTCTCCAACCAAGAATCCTGGAGTGGGGTGCCATTTCCTCCTTCAGGCATCTTCCGACCCAGGGATGGAGCCTGAGCTTCCTGCAGTGGCAGGAGGATTCCTCATCACTGAGGTCCCAGGAAGCCCAAAATAAGAGTCCAGTCCCTGACAATGCACTTGCCCCTCTTCAGTAAAGATAGGCTCCAAACACACTATTACGGTGAACAAGCTTGAAAGCATGGGCTTCCTAACATCTCAGGTTCTTCAAAATAACTATATGCCTCTAAACATGTTATTACAGGGATTAAGTAAAAGTGCATTTCATTGAAACCTTACTGAAAGAACCCCTGTCTCATCAGTTTCAAGCGCAAGGAGGGGGCTCTGCAGAGCACCCCAACCCCAGGGTTAACACCTGATCTGCGTCAGCAGCACCCAGGACTCACGCAGAGCAGAGCTCACAAACCCACAGCAACGCACTCTGGGCAGAGAGCAGAGTGGCATTCCCACCCTGGCACAAGCCTACCCGTACAGAAGATCCCTGGCCTTTCAGGGCCTCAGCAGCTACTCCAGGCGGGCCACGATCATCCCCTGCCACTCCTCCAGCGCAGCCCTCACTGCAGCCACACACCGAGCCCCTTTCCCCAAACCCGCACTCTCTCAGGGTCTCGGCCGCTGTTCCAGTTCCCTCCCTCCACCCACGAGGGAGCTGGGACAGGGCCTCAGGCCGCTGTTCCAGTTCCCTCCCTCCACCCACGAGGAAGCTGGGACAGGGTCTCAGGCCGCTGTTCCAGCTCCCTCCCTCCACCCACGAGGAGGCTGGGACAGGATCTCAGGCCGCTGTTCCAGTTCCCTCCCTCCACCCACGAGGAGGCTGGCACCCCAGCTTTCTTCACCGGGCAAAGCGCTCCATCTCCTAGAGATCGTCAGTGAGCTTCATCTCGCACTTTCCACCTGCTTAATTTCACGGTTTCCGTGGCGACGGTGGCCCTGGGCCCCCAGGCTGAGGGACCCCTCCCTCCGCTGGGCCCCCAGCACTGCTCCAGGTGCCCACACCGACCAGAGCACCCTCTGAGGGGCTGCGGGGGCCTCTGTGCAGCCGGGCCCGGCCCCCCAAGCCCGCATGCCTCCCCAGGGCTTCCCGACGCCCAGACACAGCAAAAGGTGCACGCACACACAGGCAGGAGAAACACAGCCGGCTCCAACCTGGCAGGCTGCTTCAGGTTAACTAAATGCTTCACAGGGCATTCGTTTTCCAATTATTGGTTTGTTTGTTACTTAGTCTTGGGAATCACAGTATTCTTCCCATAAAAGCCTGCCTCTTCCTTTAATGTTCTTGGTGGGCAGGTATATTCTATGGGATTTAATCAAAGACCTCCATTTTTGCTCCTTAGGCTATTTTCTAGATCAAGGTTTAACTGCAGCATTATTAATAGAGCCAGATAATTCTTTGTTGTGGGGGGGCTCTCCTGTGTTTTGTAGGATGTTCGACGGGGGAGCCTGGTGGGCTGCAGTCCATGGGGTCGCTAAGAGTCAGGCACGACTGAGTGACTTTACTTTCACTTTTATGCATTGGAAAAGGAAATGGCAACCCACTGCAGTGTTCTTGCCTGGAGAATCCCAGGGACAAGGGAGCCTGGTGGGCTGCCGTCTATGGGGTCACACAGAGTCAGACACGACTGAGGTGACTTACAGCAGCAGCAACCACACCCCTGGCTTCGATTCAGCTAAAACTTAAAGCAGTCACTTATACAAGCACATATCCTAAAAGATAAATATCACATCATGAGTAACAACTGACATAAAGCTGAGAACTAGTTTCTCAAAAATAAAGCTGAGAACTAGTTTCTAAAAAATAATAACATTCATTAGCAAATACGACAAATGATACAGAAAGGGAATGCAAAAAAGGGAAGAAACTAATTTAAATATCATGGTTTTATCTCAGAAATCACTTTCCTGAGGCATGGAAACAAAAAAGCTTGAGAATACTATATGAAAATATGACCTGTTTCTCTTTTGTAAATTATTTTAATATCTAGTCATCAGTATACAAGACAACCTCTGGTGCAACATTTACTACAAATTCAACTAGAAATATTTTTATCCGCTTTCCATAGTAGAAAAGACAATGTAATCTAACTATATACTTAAACATATTGCAACACATTAGCATTCTCACCTCACTGAAAAATGAAAACAAAAATTCTGCATTATTTCTCTCAATGAAAACTACTGAATATTCAAAATTCTTTGTCTTGCCTCTATTACCTGGTTTGCTATGCATCCAGTCAAGGCCTCCATGTGTCAGAAATTCTTCTTAACAAATTCCTTAAGTAACTATTTTTCACGTGTTTATGTTTCAAAAACGTGTAACACAGTAAAAGCCCGGCACAACGTGCAACTACACGCTTCCCTCTCCGTAAGCTTCACCTAATTGCTCACCCTTGCTCCTCACTGAAGGTTTTACAGAGATAAGGCTTGGTTTGATTTTGGTTTAATTGCATGGTCAGCTACAATAAGGATCCACTCAGAAACTAGAAACAATACCACATACCTAGAAGTCCAGAAAAAGACACTAAGTATGTAACAGGAAGAGACTCTAACAGGGACACCCTCTGACAGCTTCTCCAACTCATTTATCAAGATTTCTAGGCCACCCCTCCCCTTCAAAAAAAATCAATAAAACCAAACTTCCCTTTTTTACAGAACTACCATTAACCATAACTATTAACTATCCATTAAGATAACATACAGGCAACTCAAAACTGGGGCACTATTTATTTACTCACAAGAGTCCATCTATACTCATCATTCCTTTATTTTCCACCATCACCAGCCTCTCAGAACAAACAAAATCAAGATAATCCCAGCTCTCTTCCTTAAGTGCACACCTAATTTTAAAAACTGGAAATGTAAGCAGCAATTCAACACCTATTAATCAAAGATCACATATTCAGAACCAAATCTAAAACAGTACTTATTTTCAAAATAAAATCTGCAGACAGAGGCAATAAAAAACATTCCCTGGCCTCTTTATACTCCCTCATTCAGATTTTCAGATGCTCACTCGAACTCCTCTCGTGTTCCTGTGTCAGCTCCCAACTTGACTGCTAACACAACCTTAGAGCTATTTCCTGGGAGGGGGGAGAAAAAAGCTCCTTTAAAATACATTCAGTTGAAGGAAATAAATCCTCTGGACACACTGCCATCTATTCTCCCAGTGCCTCCTGCCCTCACCCGACCCACGGTGCTTTTTCTGGGTGTTCTGGTGCTATGCGTAAAAGGAGGCCAGAGGCAGACACCACTTTTCTGTGATTCACCAGGAGTTATCAACCCACGGAGTCACTTGAGAACTTCCTTTAGAGTTATCTTCTTGAGTTTGCTTTGTGTCTGGGGTTTGGTTTTGTTTCGCTTTTAAGGAGCAAAAGCAGGAAACGGAGGGGGAAGAAAAGACCCACACAGCCCTCTGCCTCCCACCCCACTGCCCCTCCCGCGTCCACCCCCAGATGACTGTGAGAACTCCCTGCAGCGAGAGCACCATGAATAGGGCCTGGCATCCAGACAGGAAAGATGCACAGCCTCTGAACGCTCTGAATAAAGAAAGCTTCTATGCAGCCACTAAATCAAAGGAATTCAGGAGCTCCACAAAGGGCCTGGCCAGTGAAAGGACTCGGCCTTTTCTTCCACAGTATAATCAGGCAGCACACAAGCAAGAGCCTTTCCCAAGGCCTGCCTAACAAGGCCAGAGGCTCTCTCCGCCCCCCTCTCCCCTAGAGCTGAGCTGCTCTTACTCTTGCACAAACATTCCACCAGGAAGTTGGCTAGATGGAATCATTTCAGCCACCCACACGAAGCACAAATTCTCTTACCTCGACGTCAACTTCTGAGGGATCTCTGAGATTGACTCCTTCACAGATTCCCATACAAATAAACTATTTTAGAGACAGTGTTTGGTTCAAAAACAGGGAAAGACTACCTTCTTCCTCCCAGAAACACCCACATGCTTCACATTTACTTCAAAACCATGATGATAATACTACAGAATGTCTCCAGAATAATTCTGCCTACTAGATTTATGGTGAGTGGAAAACACTTATCACACGGCTCAGTCAGGTGTGCGGCCATCCTAAGAACCAATCCAGGCTCCACTCTGGACCACCTGCACCCGGGCTGCAGTTTTCCAAACTCAAATGGAGTCACCGCCGCTCTAAAACAAAGCCAACCAACCAGCAAACACTGGAACCAAAGAAGCAGCACACACCTTGCTCGGGCCCCTGAGGAGTCAGGGGTGCGTGAGAAACCATGTTTGAAGGGAGCGATAATTCTTGAACCTGAACCCTTTCGTTTTCTCTCTTCATTCTTCTGCCAAGGCTCTCCACCCAAAACGGGGTGACTTTGGGATCTAAAGAGAGGAAGAAATAGCTTTTTCGGGATGCACACACACAAAAAAAAACTGTTATAACAAACGACAGAAGAAAGTAGAGACCCCAGACCCCCAGCAAATTCACCCTCCTACAATCAGAACTGCAGAATAGTCTTTGCATGGCAACAGTAAGTCACACAAGTAGCTGAAAGTACAGGAAAGAGAAAGAGCAGTAAATTCAAAACACAAAAATTCAATAGAATTCTAGAAAGAATTTGAATCTCAGAGCTCTAAAAAAAAAAACAATAAAAATGGAAGTGCCAGGTCAAGACTGTAGCACCTTTTTCCTCAATGCCTCAATGTACATAAAACAGAGCGGTTATACTGCTGCTCGCTGCTGCATCGCTTCAGTCGTGTCTGACTCTAGCGAACACAAAACAAGTGTGGTGGATGTGTGTGTGCGTGTGAGCGAAGCGGAGGGAAGGAAAGGGGTTATCACTAGACTTCTCCAAGACTAAGCCTCGTGAGGGTGTGAGCTGCTGCCGCCTCATTCCCAGCTGCGTCCCCAGTGAACACACAGCTGTACCTAGAGGCAATCAACAAACCCAGCACCAAAAGAAAGGAGCTGGAAAGCGGGCTTCATAGGTGCCGAGGGCTGCTGTTCACTCGCTGAGTCATGTCTGACTCTGCGACCCCAGGGACGGCAGCATGGCAGGCTTCCCTGGCCTTCACTATCTCTGGGGTTTGTGCAAACTTCTGTCTACTAAATGGGTGATGCCCTCCAGCCATCTCATCCTGTCTTCCCCTTCTCCTCCTGCCTTCAATCTCTCCCAGCATCAGGGTCTTTTCCAATGAGTTGGTTTCTTCGCATCAAGTGGCCAAAGTATTGGAGTATTATGAGCTGTGTTTCCCATAATTCATATGCTGAAAACTCGATGGTACCTGACTCCAGTACTCTTGCCTGGAAAATCCCATGGATGGAGGAGCCTGGTGGACTGCAGTCCATGGGGTCTCAAAGAGTCGGACACGACTCAGCGACTTCACTTTCACCTCTGTACCTCAGAATGTGACTATATTTGGAGGTGATTTAAAGACGTGATTAAATTAAAATGAGACCATTAGGGTGGGCCCTAATACAATCTGACTGGTGTCCTTACAAGAGGAAATTTGGATATACAAAGAGACACCAAGGTTGCAAGCGTAGAGGAAAGGCTTCCATGAGAACACAGTGAGAAGACAGGTACCTGTGAACCAAAGAGAGAGCCCTCAGAAGAAGCCACACCTGCCCCCGAGCCTGCACTTCTAACCCGGACTCCCGAGAAACACCCTTCCTTGGTTCCGGCCGTCCGCGGTCTGTTATGAGCACTAGGAAGCTAACACAGAGGGAGAAAGAAATCAGCTAGTTAACTGACATTTCTCTCCAAGTTCCAGAACTTATACTTTCTCCTATGTGTGTTTTCAAAATGAAACCAGTTTTTTGGTATCCTTTTTCATAATGGGGGTGTGAAATTTGTCTTTCTCTCCCAAATCTCAAGAGGTCTGGAGTTTGATAAAATGAGGCTGTAAAACTTCAATTCTTAAAGCAAATTCTCCTTGTGTATTTATGTATTTAGAGTACCAGTAAGCCTATGGGTAAATCTAAGTATGTGTTAACTAAATAAAAGTAGTAGCATCTAACTTCAGGAGTAAAAAGTTAAGAAAAATAGCAAAAATAACTAGTAAAAATGAACACCCAGGACTGATCTCCTTTAGGATGCACTGGTTGGATCTCCTTGCAGTCCAAGGGACTCTCAAGGGTCTTCTCCAGCACCACAGTTCAAAAGCATCAATTCTTCAGCGCTTAGCTTGCTTTATAGTCCAACTCTCACATCCATACCTGACTACTGGAAAAACCATAGCCTTGACTAGACAGACTTTTGTTGACAAAGTAATATCTCTGCTTTTTAATATGCTAAGTTGATCACTGGAGAAGGCAATGGCACCCCACTCCAGTACTCCTGCCTGGAAAATCCTATGGATGGAAGAGCCTGGTAGGCTGCAGTCCATGGGGTCCTTAAGAGTTTGACACGACTGAGCGACTTCACTTTGACTTTTCACTTTTATGCATTGGAGAAGGAAATGGCACCCCACTCCAGTGTTCTTGCCTGGAGAATCTCAGGGACGGGGGAGCCCGGTGGGCTGCCGTCTATGGGGTCGCACAGAGTCGGACACGACTGAAGTGACTTAGCAGCAGCAGCAGCAGGTTGGTCATAACTTTCCTTCCAAGGAGTAAGTGTCTTTTCATTTCATGGCTGCCATCACCATCTGCAGTGATTTTGGAGCCCAGAAAAATAGTCAGCCACTGTTTCCACTGTTTCCCATCTATTTGCCATGAAGTGATGGGACTGGATGCCATGATCTTAGTTTTCTGAATGTTGAGCTTTAAGCCAACTTCTTACTCTCCTCTTTCACTTTCATCAAGAGGCTCTTTACTACTTCTTCACTTTCTCCCATAAGGGTGGTATCATCTGCATATCTGAGGTTATTGATATTTCTCCCGGCAATCTTGATTCCATCTTGTGCTTCCTCCAGCCCAGCATTTCTCATGACGTACTCTGCATAAGTTAAAGAAGCAGGGTGACAATATACAGCCTTGACGTACTCCTTTTCCTATTTGGAACCAGTCTGTTGTTCCCTGTCCAGTGCTAACTGTTGCTTTCTGACCTGCATACAGGTTTCTCAAGAGGCAGGTCAGGTGATCAGTCCTGGGTGTTCACTGGAAGGACTGATGTTGAAGCTGAAACTCCAATACTTTGGCCACCTGATGCGAAGAGCTGACTCATTTGAAAAGACCCTGATGTTGGGAAAGATTGAGGGCAGGAGGAGAAGGGGACGAAAGAGGATGAGATGGTTGGATGGCATCACTGACTCAATGGACATGGGTTTGGGTGGACTCTGGGAGTTGGTGATGGACAGGGAGGCCTACCGTGCTGCAGTTCATGGGGTCGCAAAGAGTTGGACACAACTGAGTGACTGAACTGAACTAGTAAAAATTACATGAATGTTAGATAAAGGATTATAAAATTAGTCTAAAGACTTTTGTTGTTTTTAAGGAGAAGATGCTGAAGAAATGGTGACTATAAACTTTTTAGGTCACATACTGCAGCCACGAAATTAAAAGACACTTACTCCTTGGAAGAAAAGTTATGACCAACCTAGATAGTATATTCAAAAGCAGAGACATTACTTTGCCGACTAAGGTCCGTCTAGTCAAGGCTATGGTTTTTCCTGTGGTCATGTATGGATGTGAGAGTTGGACTGTGAAGAAGGCTGAGCGCAAAAGAATCGATGCTTTTGAACTGTGGTGTTGGAGAAGACTCTTGAGAGTCCCTTGGACTGCAAGGAGATCCAACCAGTCCATTCTGAAGGAGATCAACCCTGGGATTTCTTTGGAAGGAATGATGCTAAAACTGAAGTTCAGTACTTTGGCCACCTCATGCGAAGAGTTGACTCATTGGAAAAGACCCTGATGCTGGGAGGGATTGGGGACAGAAGGGGACGACCGAGGATGAGATGGCTGGATGGCATCACGGACTCAATGGACGTGAGTCTGAGTGAACTCCGGGAGTTGGTGATGGACAGGGAGGCCTGGCGTGCTGTGATTCATGGGGTCGGAAAGAGTCAGACACAACTGAGCGACTGAACAGAACGGAACGGAGTCAAGTATTTTAAGATAATCACTAAAATAATAAAGCAAATTATAAAACAGTAACTTTTACTTTCAGATGAGCAATAAGTAAAATGAGAACTGGTGCTGCTGCTGCCGCTGCTGCTAAGTTGCTTCAGTCGTGCCTGACTCTGTGCGACCCCATAGACGGCAGCCCGCCAGGCTCCCCCATCCCTGGGATTCTCCAGGCAAAAACACTGGAGTGGGGTGCCATTTCCTTCTCCAATGCATGAAAGTGAAAAGTCAAAGTCAAGTTGCTCAGTCGTGTCTGACTCTTAGCGACCTCATGGACTGCAGCCTACCAGGCTCCTCTGTCCATGGGAATTTCCAAGCAAGAGTACTGGAGTGGGGTGCCATTGCCTTCTCCCTAAAAAGGTGAGGGGAACACAAAATTAAAAGTAAAGAGATAGAAATGTAATTACACAGACTGACTTTCCAGACTCTCAGATTAAATTTTGAGCCTGTTATCTGCTGTTAAGAAGGGCAACAATTGCAGTACAGAAAGACAACAAAGGAAAAAATCTATCAAGTAAATATTAAGCAAAGAAAGCCAATAGAATTGTATTAATATCAAACAAAATAACCATGAAGACAAAAGCCATGTTTGGAAAGAAAAAACAGTCACATAACAATGAGAAAAAGATGCAGTCAACAAGATTAAAATGCTGGATTCACCTGCAACTTATCCACATCGCCTCAAAATACACAGAGCAAATATCAAACGAATTAAAGGGGGGATTTAATGAATTCACAACCACTGAGAAAGACTTTAACTACGCTCAGTAGGCTGAGCAGTCAGAAACTAGTCAGGCTACAGAAAATCTGAAAGAGTCGCCAGGGAAGCCTGTATTATGGCCCAACACTCAACAAGTAGGATGCATCTTTTCAAGCTGACGTGGAGCAATCATAAAAACATACCAGGGCACAAGGTCAGCCTCAACAAACACCGAGAATCAGCGTCATACAGGCACTTCCTCTGACAGCTGTGCCAAAAAGTTAGAGATAAACGATACATTTCAGATTTCTAAAATTCGGATGTATTTGAAAATGCTGAAAAGCCCTTCAAAAGAATTGATAAAATAAAGAGCACAAAAAAATTACAAAATATTTAGAACTGCATATCAAATGACAACTACAGATAGCTGGTGACAAGTTGCTATACAACCCAGGGAGCTCAGCCTGGCGCTCTGTGATGACCGAGAGAGGTCGGGTGGGGAGGGGAAGTAGGCTCAGGAGGGTGACGTATGTGTAATTATGGCTGAACTGCAGTGTCATATGGCAGAAACCAATACAATATCGTAAAGCAAATTTCTTCCAATTAAAGAATACATTTTAAAAAAAAAGGAAACTAACACACCTCATATTAAAATGTATGGGACGTCACTGAGGTGCATTCGCGGTATTTACGATCTGCTACAGACAGCGATGGGTCCTCCCCAAGTCCCTGTGTTGAGACCTAATCGCTAATGTGACGGTACGAGGACGCGGGCCTTTCAGAGACGCTTAGGTCATGAGGAGAGAGCCTGCGTGGGTGAGCTTAGCCCTCAGATATAGAAAGAGACCCAGACAGCCCCTCTCCCCTTCAGAGGTAAGAGGTCACAAAGAGTCCGCAGCTCACACCTGCAAGACGGCTGTCACCAGAGCCCAGCCATGCGGTGCCCAGGCAGACACGCCCCGTCTCCAAGACCACGAGGACTAACGCGGTGCCCAGGCAGACACGCCCCGTCTCCAGGACCACGAGGACTAAACTTTTGTCATGTGCAACCTACCCAGTCCACACGGTACTTTGTTACAGCGCCCAAAATGCCTGAATATGGTCTTAGAAAAGAAGGGCTGGACATTAATAAGCTGAGCATCTGACTAGTTAGGAATAAAATACAAGAGAACTCCTACTAAAAAAAAGTGATGGAATTAAAAATAAAAGCATACATTAATTAAATATGAGAGGAAGGGAATAATAAAAGTTTCAATAAAACCTAGTTCATTCTTTCAAAATACAAATAATAATAGTTACAGATCTATGGTTAGACCCACAGTAAAGAAAAGGCATACTGCAAAATGTGATAGGTTTCAACAGTGCTGAAAAACAGACGTCAAATGTTTTTAGAAAACTGCATCTTCCCAAAACTTACTACAGAAGAATTAGAAAACCTTCATATAGTGACTGCCATCAGGTAACGGGAAACAGGTGGCACTAGTGGTGAAGACCCCGCCTGCCAAACCCTGGGTCGGGAAGGCCCCCTGCAGGAGGGCGCAGCAGCCCACTCCAGCATTCTCGCCTGGAGAGTCCCAGGGACAGAGAAGCCCGACGGGCTGCCGTCCACAGAGCCGCAGCTGGACGTGGCTGAAGCACCTGAGCAAAGGAAACACCACCGTAAAAGACGCCAGTGCCAGAAGGCTTAAGCAAACCCTACCAAACTCAAGGAGCTAACAGGCAACTTCTGTCTTATACACACGGTTACAGGAAAAATAAAAAGGGGAATGTTCACCTTCTGAGTGAAACCGAAACAGGGAAGAACATTTCAAGAAAGGCAGTTTCAGCCAATCCTACTCGTATAACATAAATAAAACACTACTGAATATAAAGCATTAGCTAATTGAACTCAACAAGGTATTTTTTAAACCTCAAGAATACATGGATCACTTAACATAAGAAAAACCTATATTACTCATCACATTCCATGGGTTCAAGGAGGGGAAAACACCACCATAAGACCTCTCGGTTACAGAAAAACAGTCAGTGAAATCAATACTCCTTTCATGATTTTAAAAACAAACTTCTCATACCATTCTTAACACATAAATTTTATCAACTAGATCAAATCAAATTAAATGGCAAAACATATTCACTTTAAAATAAAGAATAAAATTCAAAGTTTCCCACAACCAGCTTCTTTCAGCACTGTATTAAAAGTTCTAACTGGTGTAACAAACAAGAAAAAGAAATTACATGTACCACCACCAACTATTTGCAAGAGACATGAGTGACTATACAAAATGATTCATACAAATTTACAAACTACTAAAAGTGTCTCAGCAAGGTTGCTAGACTAAGATCGAAATGCATTGCTACGTGAAAGTGAAGTCGCTCAGTCGTGTCCGACTCTGCGACCCCGTGGACTGTAGCCTACCAGGCTCCTCGCTCCATGGGATTCTCCAGGCAAGAGTACTGGAGTGGGTTGCCATTTCCTTCTCCAGGGGATCTTCCCAACCCAGGGATCAAACCCGGGTCTCCTGCATTCCAGGCAAACGCTTTAACCTCTGAGCCACCACTAAACAATTCTGAAGACTGTAAACCCACCACTTTTAAATAATAATTTTTTAACGTATAATATACAAGAATGAATCTCATGAAGCATGTGCTAGATTGCTGACATCGTGAGATGTACACAGGGTTACAAACAAATAATGCAAAATGCTAAATTCAATAAGGCTCGGACAGTTACACTCGTGTTTTTTATACTACTCAAATTCAGGGTTGAAACAGCTCACAAGAAATTATTTTAAAAGAAACAAATACTGCAAAGCTAAAACTGCTTGGACAGAGGCAAACTAAAGTAACCGTTACTTAAGCACAGCATTCAGACAGCGCCTGCCTCCTGTGTTTCAAAGGCCGTCGCAGGCAGCATGTAGGACGGAAAAAGAAAATCAAGTGGTATCAGAAAAACAGTAACAGCAGCAAGGACATGCTAACATCTGATGCCTCATTATAAACAATATATCTTCCTTCCAGCTACCTTTCTCCAACTATCAATACATAAGGCAGTCCCTCAGCACACATTACAGGCTTCCCAGGCGGCCGGGAAATAAATCCAGCGGTCAGCCATCTAGATTTAACACTCTGACATTGTCTCTGACTCAATTCATTTCAAATTAGTATAGGATTTCAGTTTCAAATCCTCAATTTAAACCAGTTTTCCTCCAAATTGCAAAGATTCTTCTTTATGCAAAAAAAGAAACACTGGCTAACATTTACTACCAGGAACTAACTTAAAAAATAAACAAAACAGGAATTAAAGGGACAACAGTAACATTAAGAATTTTTCTTTTAATCAGGAAAGTCTCAGAGATTTGATCCACTGATTCTTATTTCAATGCTGAAAGCACTCTGAAAAATGTAAAGCGTTTCTACATACAAGATGGTGATATTATTATTGCTGTTCTCGCTGTGAGTGCTGAATCACTTCAGTCGTGTCCGACTCTATGCACTCATACGGAAGACCTCATGGACTGTAGCCTGGCAGGCTCCTCTGTCCGTGGGATTCTCCAGGCAAGAACCTGGAGTGGTTGCCATGCCCTCCTCCAGGGGATCTTCCCAACCCAGAGACTGAACCAGCATCTCTTATGTCTCCTGCACTGGCAGGTGGGTTCTTTACCACTAGCGCCACCTGGGGATCCTCGTTCTTACTAAAACCAACCAATAGGAAAAAGCCTCTAATTTCTTTCATTATTACTGTACTTCCCTGTAATACTCAACCTCACTATGTGAAGATACCACACACTCTCAATAAGAGTTTATCACTTCTCACCACCCACAAATACCACTGAAGGATTCTTTCAAAATGAAACTGCTTACTTTGAATAGTAGTAGTTGTTTCTTTCAGTTCAGTTGCTCAGTCGTGTCCAACTCTTTGTGACCCCATGAACTGCAGCACGCCAGGCCTCCTTGTCCATCACCATCTCCCGGAGTTCACTCAGACTCATGTCCATTGAGTCAGTGATGCCATCCAGCCATCTCATCCTCTGTCGTCCCCTTCTCCTCCTGCTCCCAATCCCTCCCAGCAGCAGAGTCTTTTCCAATGAGTCAACTCTTCATACGAGGTGGCCAAAGTACTGGAGTTTTAGCATCATTCCTTCCAAAGAATCCCAGGGCTGATCTCCTTCAGAATGGACTGGTTGGATCTCCTTGCAGTCCAAGGGACTCTCAAGTCTTCTCCAACACCACAGTTCAAAAGCATCAATTCTTTGGCGCTCAGCCTTCTTCACAGTCCAACTCTCACATCCATACATGACCGCTGGAAAAACCGTAACCTTGACTAGACGGACCTTAGTCGGCAAAGTAATGTCTCTGCTTTTGAATATGCTATCTTGGTTGGTCATAACTTTCCTTCCAAGGAATAAGCGTCTTTTAATTTCAGCACAGTTAAAGATGTGCAAAATGAGCTAGACTTCTTAATGAAAGGTCAGTGTATTGATGGCTGAGGGTCATCCAAACTACATTTGACACATTATCACTACCTCAGGTGGTGCGAGAGCATGCTTACTGGTATTTGTTTTTCTGTTCTTCTCCCCCTGATAAGTTAAACATCCTCTTTGAGTGGATGTGTACAGAACCTAGCCTCGCTCACACTCTCTATAAACGGCGTCTGTCAATAAAGCAAGAAAGAGTCCAGGTAGGCTTCCTACATGCCAAAAAAGAGACCAAAACCTCAATTATGATTTTTAAAAGATGTGTAAGTATAACGTAAGTTAGATTATTAAACCCTAAGATGCAAGAGCATTTTTAAATTATTATTTTCAGTGATATCCAAATGCCAGATTGCAAAGCCTCACCAAATTATGCCCGAGGCAGCTCCTAAGGATCCTCCTCAGGTCTGTGCGCTCTTTCCCAGCTGGACTCCTTTCCTCTTTCACACTTGCTGCAAGTGCTTGTTCACACAGGAGATGTCCCATAGGGAGAATTAAACTCCAAGTTCTTACGGCAAAATAGGAAAACCCAGCGAGTCTGTTTTCCAAAGCACAAATGAACTGAAATCTCTTCTTAGGAAATCTATCCCCAACTTACCTGTTATTGACGTATGAGATAAACATTTGCAAACCTATACAGAAGTTCCTTCTAAATTGTGTGTGTGTGTGTGTGCGCGCACGCGCGCGCGCACATGGTAATTGTGTCTGACTCTGCAACCCCATAGACTGTAGCCCACCAGGCTCCTCCGTCCATGGAATTTTCCAAGCAAGAATACTGGAGTGGGTTGCCATTTCCTCCTCCAGTGGATCTTCCCAACCCAGGGAGGGAATCCTCATGCTGTGGCAGGCAGCCATCCGCAAAGCCCACCGTGGCGGGATAACACACGGTAACGGGATAACACAAGGTAACTACAGCCACCTTCTGCCAACACACACTAGTGAAAGGAGCAGAGATGAACAGGACTGGAATTCACACTCGGATGCCCAGCACCTGGCTCCTTCCTCTTCCTATGTTCCATCTGGTAGTTTGTTTGCTGGCTCCTTCCTTTCTCCACTCATTCAACAGGAATTTATTGAACACCTACTATGTGCCAGTCCACGGGGTCACAAAGAGTCGGACACGACTGAGCGACTTCACCTGTCGCCTGTGTGCCAAGTATCCTGTTAGGCTCTAAAAGTACACACGCCAGTTTCCACAGGGCGTGAGAACGCAGTGCCACGCCCTGGTGCCCTGCGACTGACAAAGCAAGTCGGACTCGCGCTGGCACTCGGACCGCCTTCTGAGCAAACACCCATCGTTAGATAGGAAAGCAGCCCAAACATCAGCTTGGAGTAAAGCACGTGCAAAAGTCAGCATTAAACTGTCAGGCGTAAAATCTTAGGGAGACCATGCAGGCAAGAGCAACTGTGGATGCGCCACGGCGGGGCTCACACACCGCACCAGCCCTTTCGGGAGGCCTCTGATGCGAGCTCGGGGTCTCCCGGAGCAGATGGGTGCCCTCTGGAGGGTGCTGTCACCTCTCGTCACTACACCGTGGGCATCGGCACAGAAGCCCAGGACGCCTGGATCTTCTGACTGAAGAGAGAGAAGAAACACAGAAGCCTTGACTTTTATGGGGAGCGTTACAATGCTGAGCTGATGGCAGTTAACTTGAAAATATTTCAAACTGAGTCACCAAACACAGCGGGTCTGTGGGCCGCATGTGACATGTGGCACTACTCTGTCCTCCAAAAGGAGACCCCGCTTAACTCACGTGATCGGCATCAAAAGAAACAAGTAAAACTCAAGACGAAAAGAAAAAACCCACAAGCACATACCCAAATTCTCAACATACTCCTGTAAACACCACGCACATGTAGTCACAAAAATCCAGACTATGGGAAATACTACAGAACAAACAGCCTGTTGTTTCCCAACAAGTAAACTGCAAGGGAAAAGGAAGGGGAAGGGTGGAAGAGGAGAGAAGGGAAACCAAAGTGAAGGGACACTGAGAAGAGAAGACAAAACAGAAAGATCACAAGTGTACTGACCACGCTTGGATATTTCTCACAAAGATTTAAGACAACTGGAAATCTGAACACTGACCTCACTGAAAAATGGGAATTAGTGTTAATTTAAAAAAAAATAACGGTATCATGGTTGTTGCTACAGAGCGTTTACGTGTTAGAGATACGTGAGAGAAACGTAGAGAGGAGAGGATGTGAAGTCTAGATTTGCCTCCGGGTAATCGAGGCGGAAGAGGTCAAGCAAGAATGGCAACGCTGGCTCCCTGCCGGCGCTTGGCGGCCAGTATGCAGGAAGCCTCCACGCTCCTCTGCCTCCTTTTAGAACTTTTATACTTTCCGTAATGACAGCAGAACCCTAAAATAAAGAGCTGTTGTTAACCTCGTTCCTGAGTCCTAGGACGTGATCTCATCGGAAAAGTAGGAAACTGCCTGAAAAGATGCCTGACCAGGAGAGGGAGGGAAAAGGGGGCAAAGGACGACGATGACGAAGCGATTAACCTGCCTGCGACCCAAAGATGCCGGGCTCTGCACAGATGACCTCGGGATCCTCCTCATCTGTGGATGAAAAGTGTACGAGAAAGGAACCCTACGCAGGTACAACCTCACCGAATGTCTCCCTAACAGGGTCTGACACTTCTAACGCTGTATCGCATTTTCATTAAGCGGAAGCGGTGGCTGAAGTGTCAAGAGAGCACCCTGAACTGGTGTTTTTTGATTCCCCCAATCCAACTCGCTGATGTTTAGCTCAGCTCAATGCTGGGATGAGTCCGGAAGTTAAGAGTGTACAGCAGGGAGTGTTTAGACACTTGTTCACTGAGAGATACTAACTTTTCTAAGAAAGGGGAAATAAGTGGGCTAGGGTGGGACAAAAAGAGGGTAAAATGAAGCTTTCTGTAAAAACTAAGGTGAGACCAGTTAAAAAAAAAAAAAAAAAAACAGGCCCTCTATTCCCACCCCAGGGCCTCACGCAGCTGGGGGCACCCTGGGTCCCCAGCGCAGTCAGCGCGGCTCTGGGTGAGAAGAGAACGCGCCCGTGGGCAGTGCAGGCAGGCAGAGCAGAGGGGCCCGTCAGGAGCCCCGAACACAGGCCAGCGAGCTCAGAAAAGACGGGGCTGTGTCTACTCTGACTTTATCTTCTTACCGAGGAGACGAGAGGAAGTTATAAAATGACCATCATTTTGATGCCACGATTGTGGCACCTGTCCTTGAAAGAGACACACCTACATGACGCTGGACGATTCAGTGGAATGCTTTCCTATTACATTTACAATCAGTTCCAAAACACTAACTGTGGCCTTTAAGACCCTTACAGCCAGATACAACCAAGAGGGCGTATCTACCGATCTTGCATTTCGTTTAATCGGTAGGCAAGGAAGCAGCGGCAAGGCCGCAGCGCGCAGAGCTTGCCAGAGCATGTGCGCCCACCATCTGACTGCCGACCTCGCCAGCTGCACCTGGTGCTCCTCCCAGCCCTCCCTCCGGGTCTTCCCGGAGCTGCTGGGCTCCCTGCCTCAGGGAGTGTGTTTGGCAATTTACCTTGTTTGATATGAAGTTAATTATTGTTTGATACAAAGTTAACAATTATGTTTCTTTCTCAAGACTTTCTATCCTGTGACCTTTAGGTCTTTACTAAAATCTTACAGAAACAAACTCTAACCAGAATATAACATAACTAGAGGACCTAGTCACTTCAGTAAATAATGGGGCAATTACACTCTTAGAACAGCCTGGGTGTGCTTTTCATTAACCACGTTAATGTGTTTCAATAACCACAATCTGAAATCTCAGCATCCAGCCCAGTGCTGAGCACGAAACAGAAATTCAACACTTACTACAACTCACAAGAGCAAAAACATCAGTGTAGCATGGCTTAAGGGCATTTCAGAATAACTGTCTCCTATACAATCTGACTTATATCCATCCACATTTATAATTATCATGCCTTCACGCTCACTTTATAAACAGGTTCAAGCCACAAGTCACTCTGATGAACTGGGAATGGAAAGCACATCCTTCAGAACCAGCCTTCGCATCTGCAAGCCTCGCTGGTACGAGTCTCACCATTCCGTAAGTGATGTTTAAACAGCAAGGAAACAGAAGCTAATGGAAGGCATGATCCCAGCTTCGTCAAAGCGTTTCTGAAGGTTTTTGACCTGTCTCCACATCCATACACCACCCCCCTGAGTGGCCCACCGCTGCCTGAACACACACTCAGAGCCGGGGAGCAGGGAACACCGGGCCACTCAGACGCACGCCCGATGCAAGCACAGCCAACCCGCACGCCCGAGTCGCAGTCGTCTCACCTCTGGTTTTCCATCCTCCCCTCCCCTCCCCTCCCCTCTGCACGCAGTAAGCTGCAGGTGCCTTAGGAAAGCCAAGAAAGGATCGCCCTACAGAAAATTCAGTGCAGACGGAAACCCCAGTCATAAGTTCCCCAAAGCAGGCATGAATGATGATTAGCTGACTGACCCACTCAAGAAAAAGCACATTACACACAGTAAACATTGAGACTTGACTTTCCTCACCTTCTCAGCAAGAAAACTGAGGCCCGACTTCCTGAATGTCATAGTGGACCTGTGTCTTGCCCCGTCCTTCCTAACAATCTCAGAACAGGTGGGCCTTGTCCTGCCCGCGGTGAACTCCACGAGGTCTCGTGCTCCCCCGTCCTCCTTCTCGCAGGACTTTCCCTTGCTCACCTCCGCTTTCCAGTCACCATCACCCCCTCTCTCTCCCCGTTGAGGACAAGAGAAACACCACTCAGGTTTCCTCCTTCAGGACGCGTCTCTTCTTTCTCCTGAGGGACAGCTTACATCTAGTAAAGCACACAAGCCATAAGGGTACAGTTAATGCATTTCTGTATATGCATACACCCAGGAAAATAAAAGCCAGAAAAATGCAAAGAACATTGTCAACAGCAGATGGCTTGAGCCCCTTTCCATCAATTTCCCCCTAAAAGGTAACAACTAGCATAATCTCAGGCCAAACTTCATGTTGCCTGTTAACCAACCTTCACACACATGCCATCGGGTGTCCCTCTCCACATCTGAAATCTTTCACACATCAGAGTCCACTGCACCACTTTTTAAACAGGCATTCCTTGGAGTTGCCTCCACAGCCCTCTCCTCCCTCCACCCGTGTGACCGAGCAGCTTCACTCGGCACAAGGACTGTAACAACTGCTAAACGTGGCTCCCTGAGCCGCAGACGCGCCTGCACGGCCCTCAGGCACCTGACATGCAACACAGCCCAAAGCGAGTTCACCTCCCCGCCCCCTGCGCCCTACAGCTAATTCCTGCTCCTCTCTTCTGCATGGTGCTGAGGGGACTCCGTTCAGTTCAGTCACTCAGTCATGTCCGACTCACCTTCAACATCAGTCCTTCCAATGAACACCCAGGACTGATCTCCTTTAGAATGGACTGGCTGGATCTCCTTGCAGTCCAAGGGGACTCTCAAGAGTCTTCTCCAACACCACAGTTCAAAAGCATCATTTCTTCGGCACTCAGCTTTCTTCACAGTCCAACTCTCACATCCATACATGACCACTGGAAAAACCATAGCCTTGACTAGATGGACCTTTGTTGGCAAAGTAATGTCTCTGCTTTTGAATATGCTGTCTAGGTTGGTCATAACTTTCCTTCCAAGGAGTAAGCATCTTTTAATTTCATGGCTGCAATCACCATCTGCAGTGATTTTGGAGCCCAGAAAAATAAAGTCTGATAACTGTTTCCACTGTTTCCCCATCTATTTGCTATGAAGTGATGGGACCAGATGCCAAGATCTTAGTTTTCTGAATGTTGATCTTAAGCCAACTTTTTCACTCTCCTCTTTCATTTTCATCAACAGTCTCTTTAGTTATTCTTCCCTTTCTGCCATAAGGGTGGTGTCATCTGCATATCTGAGGCTATTGATATTTCTCCCAGCAATCTTGATTCCAGCTTGTGTTTCTTCCAGCCCAGTGTTTCTCATGATGTACTCTGCATATAAGTTAAATAAGCAGGGTGACAGTATACAGCCTTGATGGACACCTTTTCCTATTTGGTGAGAGGACTGGAGTCAAGCAAACCAGAGGCCTCCAAGTCCCCGTAACACAGGGTGTGAGGCCTGCAGCTCAGTTCACATGACATCCCGGCACCGGGGGCAGCGACACGCTTCCCGACGGGGAGACACGCAGGCGACTCCGGGAGTGAACAACGAACCCTGCACTACTCTTTCCCCCCAACACACAATCATCCGGTGAGACCCCAGAATTCTACATTCCAAACAATTCCCACATCTGCAGTTCTTTCTGCTCCAATATTCAAAACCATCTCCCACCTGCCCCAGCTGCAGCCAAGCTGATTAACTCCCTGCCTGGTAAAAACCACACTGTACAAACCTCAAAAGGAGGTGACTCTCCATTGTAATGAATTTTTTTTCTCCTACGGGGCTGAACTCCTTGAGGCAAGGTCGTGCCTTCTTTGGAACTTAGCTCCTTAACAGAGTACTTTAAATATTGACTAAATGCCTGGAGAATCCCATGGACAGAGGAGCCTGGTGGGCTACAGTCCACGGGGTCACAGAAAGTCAGACTTGGCTGGCTGGCTAACACACGCTAAACACCCCAAGGCCGTCTCCCAGGCTCTGGTCTCCCTCCAGTCCTTCCTGCAACCGGCCGCCAAGTAAGGCCCCGCAGTCCACGCCTAAGACACAGCTTCCGGGCCTCCTGCTCTGCGCTGAGGCTCCATGCTCCCACCGCCCACCACGCCCTCACTTAGGGGGCCTTTCTCCAGTGGCCCAGCCTCCCCCCACCCAGTCCCTGCTCACCCTCCAACTTCCCCCAGCCTCCTTCCCACACTCCCGACACGCCCGTTTCACGCAGTGCTGGTCCCGTTCACACACGGGATCCTCAGCAAGTCTCCCCAGAGCATTCCAGGGAGAGCGGCTTCGTCTGGCTTCTGGGTCCCCTTGGCACTCAAAGATGCCTTCGTTAAGGCAGTTCAAGTTTTACTGGACTTGTTTATGCAAATTACATAATTGTTTATGCAAACTGTTTATGTCCCCCATCCACACCCCAGACAAGAAAAAGCCTCAATGTTCAAAAGGCATTCATCTTGAGAGCTTTAAAACTTTAACAGAAACACTCTTTTTAGACCTCTTCCCTTCCATCCAGGCCCACAGCCCCACCAGCATTTACTCTGGGTGTGAAAAAGGGAGCTCTCACCAGAAAGCCAGGTAAATAAAAACGGTTTATATCACCTCCTTGAGAGTCACCATGGATATGAGGAACAGCAGAAAGCTAAAGGACCCACAGATCTGGAAGCTGGGTGGTGAGCCAAGTCCATCTGCCGGCTGAACACAGGATCACTGTCAGCTCCGAGTACGTTACCATTTCAAACTCATCCTCAGCGAAATTCAGCCTCAGCTGCAAAATATTTAAATACGAAGAGCAGGACACACCTTCATTCATCCTCATCATCAGCTCCCAACTTGAGCCCCGATCCTCCAGTTTCACGGGACTCTTAGTGACACCCCACACAACCTTTTGCTTCCCACCTTCAGGAACTGACCCACAGCCCTCTCATCAAAGGGCTAAGGCATCACCTTTGAGCTTCTATGTCAACTACTGAGGCCTGTGCTTCGGCCTCCCGTTCCCCTCCACTGCCCAGTCCCGGCCCTCGGCATCTCCCTGAACCACACGAGCTCCCAGCGGCTTCCCTCCCCCAGCTCTACGCTCTCCCACTCGCAAGCCATCCAACACTGGCACTTCTTAAACGGCACTGTGCAAACGCACCACCCGGGGACTTTGTTAAAAGGCCGACTTTTCAAAAAGTCTGAGGTGGGCCTGAGCATCTGCATTTCCCCCACTCCAGGAGACGCTGCTGCTGCTGCTGCTGCTCCACAGCTCACCCCCCAGGAGCACCGTCCCCACCGGGTGCCGCCCTGAAATAAGGACACGGCGAGCAGGCAACAAGCAGAAGCCAGATACCCGTCAGTCCAGACCAGGTAAGCGCAGGTTTCTACACTAGGTAAGAAACTGGGCCAGATGCCGCCGGTCCCTTCCAGCACTCTCATTCTAGGCCCTCCCTGGAATATCCAAGACGCTGTCACCCATTTTTCACCCGTGAAGCTTGGCAAAGGCAGTCCCCAGCAGCAATCACCAGTGATCACGTTCGCCAGATTTTGAATGATTAGCAGTAACCATTTACAGACAATGCTGGTTTAGTCCAATGTTACAAACGTTTCTGAAAGATAAAGAAGATGCTGTACAAGGGGCTTTATACAGTCATGCTTATGAAAGTACCTTAAAGATAAATGATCACCACCACTTCCCTGTATCCATCACTGTTATCTAGAGGTCAACATTGCTTGGGTTAATCTGTCAGTTTCTCAGAACCAAGAGGCTATTGACCGTTTTATCTCACTGGGGGCTGGGGTGGAAGACCTCATGAACACGTATGGAAGGAGGAAGCAATGAGAGTTCCCAATTCTCTGTTAGCAGCTGCAAGTCAATCTGAGATTAAAAAAAAAAACAGCATTCCCAGTGTGGTGACTACAGAGGACCCCCACTCTCAGAAACGGCCCCTGGTGTGGTGTCCTCACAATGACATCACTCCCTTAGCAGTCCCGACACACAGGCGTGTAAAGCTGCTGCCACTGTGCGCTTATCAACGTGTGCCTGTGTATTTACCACAAAGAATCCACCTGCCACTGGTGCAGACTCGGGTTTGATCCCTCGGTAGGGAAGACCCTTGGAGAAGGGAATGGCAACCTACTCTCACATTCTTGCCCAGGAAATCCCACAGACAGAGGAGCCTGGTGGGCTACAGTCCAAGGGGCCACAAAGAGTAGGACACAACTCAGCGACTACATAACAGCAAGAATCCATCACGAGCCAGCACTGCTCAGGTTCTGGCTCAATGCGCCAAGCTCTTCTCGGGACTTAGTTCCAAGCGAAGCTGAAGCTCCAATAGCTTGGCCACCTGATGCGAAGAACTGCCTCATTGGAAAAGACCCTGATGCTGGGAAAGATTGAGGGCAGGAAAAGAAGCGGACAACAGAGGATGAGATGGCTGGATGGCATCACTGACTCGATGGAAATGAGTTTAAGCAAACTCCGGGAACTGGTGATGGACAGGGAGGCCTGGCGTGCTGCAGTCCATCGGGTCGCACTGAGTCGGACACGCCTGAGCAACTGACCTGACAAGAGAATTTTAGTGTCTACAGTCACAGAGGCTAACAGCAACTGTTCCCCCTGTAATTGCACTGGTGCCAACATTTCTATTAACGTCCCCCGTAAAATCAGACTGTCAGGTGTTGATACTATCCTCGTCAGCTGAGGTCTCTACAGACTTCTCACAGAGGACAGAAAGGTGTATTGACAGCGGAAAACACACACCGGCAGGTAATTAGCCTGAGTGTTGATTAGTCTGAATCACAGGTATTTTCATTTTAATTGGAAGCATCACTTATCTTAGTCAACCAGGATCTGCATAACTTAAAAAAAACAGGGTGTTTATCATCCTTTTAGAACGAACACAAAAAAACAATAAAGATTCTTTCTAGTGTCTTCATTCAGATTACGACATGAGACGATGTTTCACAGAGACACTTTGTCTTCCACTTAAATCTGTAACAGGCCTTCAGCAAAGACTTAATTTACCATTAACTGCAGTGTGGGTTTTACAGCCATGCATAAAACAGTTGCTTTTGCCTATGTGAACACTTAAGAGTTGTGTTTCCTCCTAGTCCACTTAAGAGGTTTTTAAAAAATTCCTCCACCAATGACAGTTCGGACAGTAGGTGGGCAAAGTTAAGGATGGTACCCTCAGGTTATGACCAATTCCTCATCTTCCAAACTTTACATTAATACAGTTGGTCTACATTACGTTAAACTAAAAGGAAGTATCTCGTCTAGAAGATAAAGACAGCATCTCCCACAAACCTCATAAATCCAAAGAAAGCAAAACCCTCGCAGGCCTTATAGAAAGAAATAAGAGACGGACTTTCGAGAGCTCTGGGGCCCCTGCCAGGCTCAGGGCAGCCCTGAGCGTATGCATAGTTGCCACCTCAAGAAAGCAAAATCAACATCTGCTTAACCCAGAACTTAGATCCTCACAAATGATGACACCCAGCGAAGCCCAAATGATCCAAACGAGTAAAAGGCCTGGTAAAAAGGGTCGGTAAATCTTAAAGAATTCACCTGGAGTGACTAACCCTCAACTTGGTCCGACTAGACTTTGATCTACTAGTAACTGATGGTTACTTCTGCAAACAGTTCCGGAGTCCAGAGTTACGGCAAAGAGTCTGCCCCTCTGGTCCTTCAGGACGGCTCAAGGCCCTTCTCGGGACACATAAGTAGGGTCAGGAGCCTGTCCTTCCCTGTGACTACAGTCACGGGTGAACCACTGCCTATCAGAACATTTTCCACCTTTGTTTTCTAAACACTGGCTCACTTGTTTCCACAAACATGCCCTCAGATCTACAGGTACTTCAAGGAATCCTAGAAAATTAAAATTAGTTATCTGTGAATCAAAAATACGTTTGACATGGTAGGTACTCACAGTCATTATGGGATTGAATGAATGCGTGAAAGCGCGCAGTCTGCCAGTGTCACTGAGCAATGGCGCGGCCCATTTTCCTTAATGAGCCCTAATTACTTCTAATTAACATTTGCAGCAATTTACTAGTTCTAAAAATAAGGCACCAAACCTCATCTGTAGAACATCTCACAGTTTACAAAGCACTTTCACATGTATTATCAAATCTGGACCTCAGGAAGGGCTCCAAGACAGGTTGTTTTTATCACCTCTTCTCTTTAATAAACGAGGCTTAAGGAGAGTAAAGGGCTCAGCACAGGCCTCGCATCAAGAGAGGAGCCACCGGCGGTCGAGTCCAGGTCTTCGTTCCTCCATCAGCGCTCCTTCCAGCCTCAACCCAGGGCCTGGGTGACATGGGCTCTGCTGTCCCAGACACTTTTTCCTCACCCCATTCGATCTTAATGACCCCATGTGGCTCAAGGTCGTCACCTGCCTCCACAAAACAGGAAAGAGGGAGCCGGAGCTCTGGGGTCAGGGCCATGGTCAGAACGCAGGTCTCAGCTCCACCCACTTCAGAGTGCGCGTTCCCCAAACGCTGACCTGCTCCAGCTGGCCCCCGAAGGTCATTGAGGACAAGGCTCTGACACCCTGCTCAGAGCTGAGCCGCTTCAGTCACGTCTGACTCTGCGACTCGGACTCTGTAGCGCACCAGGCCCCTCTGTCCCTGAGACCCTCCAGGCAAGGATACTGAGACTGGGCAGCCATGCCCTCCTCCAGGGGATCTTCCCCACCCAGAGATCGAACCCGCGTCTCTCTCGTCTCACTGGCACAAGGGTTCTTTACCCCTAGCACCACCTGGGAAGCTGCTGGCTTGACAAGCCCAGAGTACTAAATAAACTGCTCTATTAACTCAGTCTACCCGTAACCCTCCGGTGGTAACTCTGTCCGCCTCACTGGGTTGTTATGAGGATTAAATGAGCTCGTATTTACACAGCACTTGACACAGTGCCTAGCACACCGTGAGAATGATGTAAACGTCTATCAGTTAAAAACAGAACACGTCAACTGAGGCAAGGTGACAGTCTAAGTCACTAAAGAAATGCCCTTTTATCCAAGAAAACGCGTGGGGACGGCTTGTTCACGCCTACTTCCTTTCTTAAACAACACAGGCTGAAGTGAACAAAACTATAAAATACCACAGGAAAATATGGGAAATTTATTTTAAATCTGCCCACCCCTCTTAAATCCTGGGATGGGGAGGCCTTCCTAGGCATGACAGAGAAGCCTGAATACCCAGAGGAAAAGACGGACACAGAAGCACCGACAGAGAGAGAAGCAGCGGCTTGCGAACCAAAGCTGGTTTCCCAGCTACGCCCGCCTCCAAAAGCAAACCTGCAAGGCAGAAGGGAAAACACAACATCCAACAAAAAAGGGACAAGGGACGTGAAAATGCCATTCCCAAGAGAAATACGTTACCAACTAAAACATGGGAAAAAAGACCTACATAATTAAGAACTGTAATTTTTTAAATGGAGATCCCCCCAAGACTATCCACCCCACCCGCACCCTTCAACCCACAAATACACCCACCACCTCCCATTATTCCCCCCACATTCAATGGATAACACACACACGTGTTTAAGAAATAGTAGACGTCTCCTCCAGCTCCAGGGGTGGCACTTCTTCCCCAAGGAGAGGCTCAGTTTATCACGTAAGGCCGCACATCAGCTCCCTCAGCCACACACCCTCGCAGGGACTAGCCAGAGAGACGCCCCCGCTTGGGACCGAGAGGACACAGGCCAGAGGCAGGTGTTCTTACCCAGCGCGCTTCTGCACGTCAGAGTTCCCTTCGCAACAGTGAGAAAGGAGCAGTCGGCTCTGAGGCATTAACGGACGCCACAGACTGATTTCCATGTAGAACTTGCCCTCGGGATAAACGAGCATCCGGGGTGCTGCGTCCTCCTCGGAGACTGGGGCTGGCAGGCAGAGGGTGACCCCAGGCCGCCGGCCCCTCACTGGCCCTCATCTACTCCAGAAAGGTGCTCTGCTTTGGCTGGCAGCCTCAGGCTGACTGCCTTAGGCCAAGGATGTTCCTTTCTCCATGACAAAAGGCAGGCGTTTGGCTGTTTTTAAACCCACAGACAACGACAACGTTTAGCCTTCTAAGCTGAAGGAGCCCCAGGAGGTTGGGAGCTGGAAGAGACCATGGCCTACTCTACCCCAGGCCCCTCACTCACTGAGGAGGTGCTCGGAGCCCAGGGCAGGTTAAAAGGGACGCCCACAGGCACAGCAAGCTTCCCCACTCAGACTCGCCTCTCTAAACTACAGACGCCGCCTCAGGTCACAGCAGCCAAACGCCAAAGCCCTAGGATGTGGCCCCCATTCCAGTACGAGCAGTGTCCGCCGCTCACTCATGTCCGACTCTGCGACCCCACGGACGGAGCCCCCAGGCTCCTCCGTCCACACGACTCTTCAGGCAGGGATACTGGAGCGGGTAGCCATTCCCTTCTCCAGGGGATCTTCCCAACCCGGGGATCGAACCGGGGTCTCTTTACCGTCGGAGCCACCGGGGAAGCCCAGCCCACTTACCAGGGAAGTCCACTCGAGCGCAGCCAGAGAGCTCTCCCAGGACAGGGTCACAAGCAAAGAACCAGTTCCTCAAGGATGTGTCTCTCATACCCGACAGTAAAAGTCAAAACCTGGCTCTGTTCACAGACTCACACTCTCTGGACCATGTGTCAGGAGTGAGCTGACTGTAAGACTCAGATGATTACTAAATAGGCAGTGGAAACAAGTAACAGTTCGTGCTTCCTTTCGCTATATTTAAAAGCATGCCTGGTATCTGAAAGAAAACGCAAACATTCTAACGTGTTACTAATGGCGGCAGACACATGAAACGACGCACTCTCCACCCGCGCTTCATCAGACCCACAAGCCAGCAGAACTAGACGCCGACAAGCACGGAGCCCTTCCTGCTTGAAAAGGCAGGGGGACCAAAACCAGCCAATCAGATCATCTCAAGCGTCGAGATCTTCCCATTCATTACCGCACTGTCCAAAACAAAATCATTTCAAATCTTTTCAACTGTCAACCAAATGCTGTCGTGTAACTGGAAGGGAGACTAGTTTACTTCTAACAAGCTTCATTTCAGAAAATACATGTCAAAAATTCTGGGGAGACTGCCTTGGTGATCCAATGGTTAAGAACGTGCTCTGCAATGCAGCGGACAGGGGTTTGATCTCTGGGCAGGAACTAAGACCCCACAGGCCACAGGGCAACCAGGCCTGCGAGCCATACCCACGGAAAGACTCCACACGATGTGATTGACATCTTCTGCGCCACAACCAAGACCTGATGCCGTCAAAGAAACAGCTTTTTAAATTCTGGATTTTTCCGTGTTTTGCTAAAGTATCAACACGTACAAACTTATAAAATATGTATAATGTATAACCAAAATATTTACTCCAATGGAACTTCTAAGTCCCAAACTCTAAAGTCACAGGACTTGTACCTTAGTAAGACACTTCATTAGTAACACATTTTACAATGTATTAAAACAATCTCAAATGTAAAACTACAACAGGGAAACATTTCAGCATTAATGTGGCATTATGGGATGGTTCTGCTTTGCTTCATTTAACATACTAAAAAGCATGCCAGGCATATATTTTATATAAAACAAGACCATCCCACCTCTAAATTGGCAGGTAATTACCCTTCAGTAATCCAGTAACCATTACTATTCTTGATTCTAAAGTACAATTATCACATAACTTGAAAGAGCTGCTATTTCGTAGTTAACCAAATATCCTAATGTTCTTTAATCAAACTATCATTAAAGTCTATTTTTTCCAGGCCCCAGAATTTCAATTTATGAAAATTTTCCAAAGCCTAGAGAGGAAGTTTCGTAACAACCAGTCACACAGATTTAGGTTATAAGCAGCTAATATGTCTAAAGAATCCATACGGTCAATTTTCTTTGGTTTTATTTTAACTCTACTCTCTTTAGAAAACCAGAAGAAAGTATAAAAGTCTGCCCAAGAAGCAGAGGGACCTAAAGCCAGACTCAAAACCCCTCGTCACGTGTTGTCCCTGAAGCCTGGAGTGGCTCAAACCTACTCCAAGGTTTTAGAAGGCAAGACTTTCAGAGGAAAAAAAAAAAAGGCTTCATTTACCCAGACGCTTTTGGACGTTTTAATAACATTTCTTTCTCTTTTTCAAAATGTCAGCATCTTTAAAGGAAAGGCTTTTCTATTGAGTGGCTTCAGGGTCTCTCAACTGTCACAGCACAATTAAATCCTTCTCCTTTCCAGGGAGACTGAACCGTGTTCAACCCTGGCACATAATCAAATCATTAAATCTGAGACGCCTCATTTGATAGATGCCTCATTAAATTCATCTCAAAGTTGAGGTAAGAGATGCCTGTGAAAAGGAGGGGGGCACACCTGTTAAAATTTAAGGGAACTTTGAGAGAGAATCTCAACTCCACACAGAGCGTCATTCACGTGAAGGTATTAACACCTACAGTCTCCTGCCCCGGGAGGCAGGGAGGTAGGGGTGTGTGGGTGTGTGTGGGTGTGGGTGTGTGTGTCCTGGGAGAGGGGTGTGTCCTGGGAGAGATGTGTGTGTGCATTTAACACAACCCCTAGGGAAACAGGAAGGAACGCCGAAGATTCAGGACACACACCATCAGCTGCTTCACAAAATTCCACACATTCAACTCAACAAATGTTTAAACTAAAGTGCCAAGTATATTATATGAGCCTTGGATCACACACAACCTCAATAAATGCTGTGTCACCAAGAGATCAAATTCAGCATTCCATAAAGACAGAGAACAAGGAAAGAAAACACCTCACAGTTTAAAAGATAAGAAGAATCTCGGGCTAGTCAGTCATTCAACAATCTTACAGATGCAAGCAAGAAACTGCATGAGCTTATTCACACTCATCTCCTTTCCCTACAATTAAAAACACACCCGTCAGTTTAAGAATAACTATGAAATTTAGGGAGAGTACTTACTCTCTGGCCCTATAAAAGATAGAAATTACAAAAACTGAACAGCATAGTGACATTAATAAAGCACTATTGATCACTAAAGTACAAATAAGTTTACTTCAAATAAAAGATTTGTGCAAATCTTTCATGACAGCTATTTCTGATACTTACAAGTAAAGCTATGTTTTAAAGGAAATGAAGTGCCACACCACCATCTTCAAAACTTACCCACTTTTCAGATCAAGTGCTAATAATACTCTGTAGCCAGTGACAATTTTATGGTTTAATACTGAGACATGCTCAAGCAGAATACAGAAGCATTAGGTGAGCTGTATTTCACACCAGCCTGAATGTGCGTATGGCCATCTGCCGCCGGGATGCTCAGGACACTTTCGCACTCTTAGTATTGCCCTCTTATGGTCCAGTCCTGCTTCTTTATGTTAAAGGCAGCATGATAAAAATAGAACCGCCCACATCTTACAAGGAATACCACTTGGGACTAGAGCCCATTGCCAGCAAAAATAGCGTATTTCCTGAATGCTTTTATCCAAGTTAAAAATCCAAACGTAAAGGAGATTTCATGGAAAGCGACATGAATTGTAAGACAGAACAGGCATGCTCTCTCAGCTCTGCCAAGAACTGAAAAACCACAAGCAAGAATCAGAGCTCTTCACACATCAGCTTCTCTATCTGAAAAGAGGATTGACACTGACTCCTCCCTAATGATGTTTCTGAAAGGACACAAGATAATTTATGTGAAAGCTCTTTTAAGGTTTTTGAAGAAAATAAACCCAACATACTAATAGATGTTATCAAACCACAGTTAATGAAGGACAAGACAGCATGCCCTTTACGTCAGAAACAAGTATGAAATATAAATGTAAAAAAACAGAGTTAAACCCTTTGTTCTCAGAAGGCGTGCTGAAGCACACGCTGGTGTCCCAGGTTCATGCCGCGTTGCTCAGCACTGCTGTGATTACGGTAATGAGACACTGCTCGTCAATATTGCAGCTTAATGCTGAGCCACCCCTTCTCGATTTCCACACAGGGAACCATGTAAGGTTTGATCATTCCCAGAAGAGAAAAGGAAGAAAAATAAGAGCGGGGGAGAAGTCTCTTCTCCAGAGCAATCCCAGAAAGTCACACATGAAAATATCTTGTCCAGGGTTCACCAGGCACAGTGGGCGTGCTCTGTTCCATCAACATCCTTTCCCCATCACAGTCTGAGCTGAAACAGCGAGATAACTAAATCCAAAAGGCAGAAGAGAGTCAAAAATATGAAAAAACACCGTGTAACACTGCCCTTGATCAGGTACCCCAGGGAGCCCAAAGCACAGCCTGGCTACCGGTGCCAAGCAACAGAAATTCTTGAATTTTTTTTTCCACCTAAAAGTACTCTCTTTCAGGTAAAATTTAAGATGGCTGATCTTAAGAAGGAAATTAAATGTTAATGTACCTAACAAACTTAATACTTCACACAATTGTGGCTTTTCAGATAAAGCCACAGTTAATTTTTTTCTCATTTTAAGCAGCTAAGAGCATGGCTTCTTGAGAGAAGCAGTAACGATTTTCAAACTAAAGCTTCTATCACAGCTTTGCAATCACAAAGAACCCTGAGTCCAAAGCCTTTCAGTTTATTAAAGACTTTCATTTTACTTTGCCTAAATATTTTAATATTTTTTTAAAAATGGCTTCCAAAGCCTTTTCGAGAATCACTTGGGCCAAGTTATAAACACTAAAATTTAATTGCAAGGTGACCTCAAGAGAATGAAGTTCTTCCCCGACAAGAACTTCTCAAAAAAAAAAAGCAACTGATAAACAAATTATATAAACAACAGGCAATGAGCTCAATTTAAATACAGGAAAACCTGCAGAAGCCTTCAAAGGCAACTTCCTAGTCTATCCTTAACTCCAACTACACATACAAACAAAGTGATGGGAAGCAACAAATTTAAAAGTAAATTACATGTAAAATTTTAAAAACAATGTGGTACAAAACAACCACTCAAAGGGTCTCATATAAAACAAATGTTAATTCTCTTCTTGAGGAAAAGAATTACTACGTAACACTTGTTGGGTATCCCACATTCCAAGGGGTAATTTCTGGGAATCTCCTCCCAGCCTAATGCAAACCTCCATGAAAAGTGAAGTCTTGCTAAGCGTGATGAGCGAGACCACCTTATAACAAAGCCCTTTTGTTCATCAACAACCACACTTCCTCGCAAAGGTTCAAGTGGACTCACGATATGGTAAATTTTGTTCTCTGGCAAATGAATAGCAACAGAGATGTTTGATATATTAACTTTGGCTTAAACTCAATTTTGTATAAAATGTGCAATTAGACATCTTGATCAGGCACCTTCCTTCTAGGACTCCTGTATACACACGCTTCATATTCAAGAACAGGCTGGGTGCTGCGTGTGGCTTCCCCATTTTATGAGTTACCTTTACAAGTGTATACGCAGAGGGGTATATGTATTTATGCTGTGCGTACTACAGCAAAGCGAGTAAGCTCAGAGTGAAGCAGCAATTACTGCTTTTCATGAAGAACGGACAAAAAGACTAAAATGAGACGCAGAAATTTGAGATTTAACCAGAAAGATAATCTGTTAACTTTACACCAAGATAAATTTAAAAACAAACAAAAAAACACCTATATATCATCCACTTAGAACATTCTAGACACACTTGAAGAGACAATCAAGGGGAATCAAAGACTTAAATGCCATGACTAGGAAACCTAAAGCCCTTCCCATGGGCATTTATCACGACCAACAACTCAATCAGGAGGAAAATGAGGCACGCAGAGCTCTTTCCATGCAAAATATGTTCAATATGTTCAAAATATGCTTAACACAGCCCTTGCTTCTTTATACACACACACACACACACACACACACACACGCGGGCATTTACCATTCTCATGTAAACAAAACATTCACTCCAAGCATGATTACCATTTAACGCTTTCATAAAACAACAGTATTTTATAAATTACATGAGCCGCAAGAGAGTAGAGTTTAGTTGTTGCTCCTACATTTAAAAAAATCACCTAGTTTCTAGGCCATAATCTTTTTAAAGACTTGTCATCTGGTTGGGGCATTATCTTCGGGTACTGCAAAAGCTATTGTATTACGATATGGTTTTCTTTATGAGGCCAAAATCCATCAGAAAGCCACTTGAATTACAGAAAAACTTCAATTAAACATAAAGGAACGTCTCACCAGGAATGCTACCAGTCTTGCATATCTCAACGGAGCAGTAAAGAGCTCTTCATTCAAAGTGACTAAACTGCTGCTAGAACACAGGTGTGGACCAAAGAGCATGAAGTTGGAGGGAAGGGCTGCAGATGATGCGATTACAAGCCTGACTCTCTCCACCACCACCACCTGCAGCCTAAGCGCAGAAGTAATTTACTACTTTAGCAAATTTGGGGAAGATGTAACTCCCGATTTAACTATTACACCAACCTTGTTTTAAATAAAATTCCTTACCACTAAAACATAATTCTTCAAACCAGCAGAGGAAAAGGACATAAAGAACTTATTAAGCTCAAAAATATAGCCAGGACCCTAGCTCCCTCATTTAGCACCAGCCAAGTCTTTGAAAAGAGAAACACTAGTCACCCTTGGTAAAGAACTTGGTCTAATGTATCAACTCTATCCCAATGAAAAAATTTAAGATCTTTAATCTAGAAATAAAAAAAGGAAGCGGAGGATTTCAGACCACACTCAGTGAGAGACGGCAATCAAAAGTCCTACTTTGACCCCTATGTATCCCTACTGGAAGTCACACTGTCAGTTCTGGCTATAAAGGTTAGAAGGGAGAAACTGAGAGAAAGAAATAGGCAAAACCACTTCTGATGCAAGAAGGACACTTGCAGAGGAGACTGAAATAAAGCCAAGAAGCACTAAGGAAAAGTATCACTAAAGAGGATCGTGGCTGCCGGGTTCCACCGAGGACTAAGTGGGCAAAGGACAGGACAGGGAGCAGGAGCAGGGCACCGGCCGACCCGGACTGAGCTCGGGGCGGGCGCCGCCGGCCGCAGGCCGGGTGCTCCGGAACGTTTCCTGCGGTCCTTTTCCTCTGGTTTCACGGCACGTGAAGTTGCCCCGAAGCCCCAGGCCCCGCAGCCCGAAGGCGGCACTGTCACTGCAGCACCCTCTCAGGAGCGTGTGCACCCGGGGCCCGGCGGCGGGAACGCTCGGCTCCGTCCCACGGGTCGTCCGCGCGAGCGGCGAAGGGCTAACAGAGCCCCGAGGGCGCGCGCGGCGCGGGTGCAGGTGGCCGCCTTACCTGCGTAGAAGCGGATGAGGCAGCCGACCTCCGAGTCCAGGCCCTCTTCCTGCACCCTCCACAGCGCCCCGAAGCCCAGCTGGAAGAGGTAGTCGTTCTGGATCTGCAGCGGCTTCTCGTCTGCCTCCAAGCGCCGCGCGGTCTCCCCGTGCAGCTGCACATACAGGGTGGGCGGCGGGGGCGCCTTCTCCGCGGCCGCCGCGTCCCAGCCCGGGCTCTCCTCCGCTGGCCGATCGCGCGCGGCGCCGCCCGTGCCCTCGACGTCCCTCGGGGCCGTCAGCGGAGGTGGGGAGGCGGCCGGGGAGAGCGGCCGGGCGCCCGAAGAGCGGTCGCGCAGGCGGGGCTGGCCCGGGTNATCAAAATGTTATTTTCCAGCAGTGAAGTGCTGATCTTTTATAAGTCAAGAACAATTATATTCAGAATGAAACATGAAAAATACATTTAAAATAGAAAAGAAAATATATTAAATGTAGATTTTGGTTCTCACAGAGGTGTTTAGGTAACAGATAAAGTCATAGAATGGTGTATAGGGCAATGTATTTGTGAATATCAGACTATTTGACACTTGAAATTTTCCTTCATGACAAATTTGGGCTTTATGTATTTAGGAAGAACTGTAATTGGTCATCTATAGGCAACTAAATTCATTTAATTTAATTAAGTTAATAATACAGATCCAGACCAGTAAGTGTCCATCTATTCTCATAAACAGTGAAATACTAAATAAAGGAATTTTCCGTGTTCCACTGGGATAAACACATTTTAAATTGATTACAGATTATATGGCATTAGCAATCACAAATAAATCATGTGAAATACACCTATATAGTAAAATATGCACATATTTTTCCTGCCTATGAATATATTTTTTAGCTGTATGTTTGGTGGGTAAGAACACCTGTTTAGCAATCAGGCTGGAGATGAATTTTGGTTTTAACATCTATTGTCTACATGAACTTGGACAAACTACTTAACAAAGTTTCTGTAACTTTGTAAAATGAAAATCAACACTAGAGCCTGCATCATAAGGTTACTTTATGAGAGCTAAATGAGATAATATGTGTAAGGCATACGGGAGGTGCCTAGAACACAATAAAGTTTCAATAAACATAATAGGATTGTGTCTGTGAGTGTGAATAGCGAGAGAGGGAGTCGTGTGTGTGTGTGTGTTTAAGAGCTATATTATTTTTCTGAATAATCAAAAGCTTTTCACATTGATTTTCTAAATTTTACCCTCAAAGAACTGTCATATGATTTACAGGTTTTAAAAATACAGAAAGAAAAAAACAAACTTAAAGAATGGAAAAACTTTTGTTCAAAAATAAAACGCAACTCTTAGAGCTTATCTTTATGTTATTAATCTTTCTTAAATGTCACTTCGATCACTTCACTTTCTAGCTCTAAACCCTTCAGTGGACTTTGATCAAGTTCTTCCTCGCCCACTTACAATTTATTTGACTTTGGGTCAGCCACTGTGTCCTTGTCAACTGATGTGAATGGGAATCTCGATCCTACCTACATCTGGGAATTGCTATGAGGACATATGGGGAGTTCCAACAGATATTTGCTGCTCTTGTCTGCCTGGCTCCTCCTTCCTGGGAGGAACTGTCCTCTTACTCTATCTGTGTGTCTCCTGGAAGATGGTTCACCATGTGGCCTGCTTGCTTCTCATCCCAGACCTGGGCATGTGGCAGAGGCTTGATCAACCATGACACTCCATTCCCATGTCCTCAGCACTTGGCCCAAGGAATAGACAGCCAAGGATATCTGAGAATAGTTTATCCATAAATTTATATACAAAAAGACACTTGGTGAGAAAACATCCTCTTCTTGGATCATTACAGGGGATGGATCACCATATAGAGCATGGAGGCTAGAGTTTTTGCTCTCACTCCCCCAGCCACATAAGGGGTATGCATGCATGCTCAGTCTCTCAGTCTTGTCCAACTCTTAGCAACCTTATGCACTGTAGTGTGCCAGGCTCCTCTGTCGATGGGATTTTTCAGGCAAGACTATTGGAGTGGGTTGCCAATTCTTCCTCCAAGGGATCTTTCAGACCCAGGGATTGAACCCGCATCTCCTTCATTCCCTGCATTGGCAGGCAGATTGTTTACCACTGAGCCACCTGGGGAGCCTCATACAAGGGGAGCTCTCAATAACAGTAGAGAAAGAGGGCAACCACGAAAAAGAAGTAGGTATGAGCAAAAGGGAACAGAACAAGTCCATAGCAAAACCAATATCATTCTAGAGCTTCAAGGCACTAATTACATTATTTCTCACTACCTTATATGATGCAGCCTACAGTTCTCTGCCTTTATTTGCATTGCTCTATTGCCGCTCCTCTCCCCACACCCCACTTAAATCCCTTTTCCTGATGCATTTTCAAATCTTGAGCCCTTTAATTTCTAGATTTCTTTTACTTCTCCACCACTTACTGATTTCCTTTTCTTCTGAATTTTACCAAATATTACCATGTACTTTGGCTTATACACAATAATATGTATACCATAATGATACGTTTGGATGTTTCATCTATCAGTCTGCATTTCTGATGCACACTTGTTTCTGTATTCCAGTACTAAGACTCCTGTTTCTCTGTAATAAATGTCAAAGTGTTTGCTTGCAAGCTGTTTCCTAATTTTCAATATCCAATCCCTGTTATGGCAAAATTCAGTTCAGTTCAGTTCAGTCACTCAGTCGTGTCTGACTCTTTGCGACCCCATGAATCGCAGCACACCAGGCCTCCCTGTCCATCACCAACTCCCGGAGTTCACTCAGATTCACGTCCGTTGAGTCAGTGATGCCATCCAGCCATCTCATCCTCTGTCGACCCCTTCTCCTGCCCCCAATCCCTCCCAGCATCAGAGTCCTTTCCAATGAGTCAACTCTTTGCATGAGGTGGCCAAAGTACTGGAGCTTCAGCTTCAGCATCATTCCCTCCAAAGAAATCCCAGGACTGATCTCCTTCAGAATGGACTGGTTGGATCTCCTTGCAGTCCAAGGGACTCTCAAGAGTCTTCTCCAACACCACACTTCAAAAGCATCAATTCTTTGGTGATCAGCTTTCTTCACAGTCCAACTCTCACATCCATACATGACCACAGGAAAAACCATAGCCTTGACTAGACAGACCTCTGTTGGCAAAGTAATATCTCTGCTTTTGAATATGCTATCTAGGTTGGTCATAACTTTTCTTCCAAGGAGTAAGCGTCTTTTAATTTCATGGCTGCAGTCACCATCTGCAGTGATTTTGGAGCCCCCAAAATGAAGTCTGACACTGTTTCTACTGTTTCCCCATCTATTTCCCATGAAGTGATTGGGATCAGATGCCATGATCTTCGTTTTCTGAATGTTGAGCTTTAAGCCAACTTTTTCACTCTCCTCTTTCACTTTCATCAAGCAGCTTTTTAGTTACTCTTCACTTTCTTCCATAAGGGTGGTGTCATCTGCATATCTGAGGTTATTGATATTTCTCTGAGCAATCTTGATTCCTTTAATAGACAGTGCTTAGTTAAAAAGATTTTAAAAATCAAGAATGCTATGCCAACACCATTTATAGACATTAAATAAACTCACAGACAAATAAAACATGCATCTTATTAATATAAAACTAGATACAAACAAAGAAGTACACATTAAACAGAGTAAAGCGGATGTAGAAAAGACATACTTATAGGAGTAGGGTACAGTGATGAAAGACTTTTTACATGCATTAATTGTGATGTGGGGTATAAACTGAGGATTATTAAAATAAAACCTCCACACTGAGATCCTAAATAAATTCATAACTGTATACCTATATTCTGGGTCACAAGTATTACAGGATCCCTCATGGATCCTTTAATTCTCTATGGAGAATTAAAGTCAGAACCTTCCTCAAATATATGTTTTGTTACACATACCCTGTTTGTACAATGGAGCAAGAAGATTGCACATTAATGGATGTCAAACTTTAAGAAAACCCAATGTAAGAAAATACGGATTCAAAAATTCTAAAACATATATTAAATAGATTGGGAAGCAGCTATTTCTATTGCCAAAAAATGTGTCCTATTTAATAGATAACTTGCTGCAATGTTAATTTAAAATTGAGCAGTCCAGTTTATGTAAAAGCATGTTTCAATTAAATTGTTCTTTGAGTTAAAAAAATTTAACTCACACCAATATTTCATGAAAAGAAGCAGTTCATTTTTGTTGTCAAAACTCTGCCTTCCCAACCTTACTGTACATGTTTCATGACTTAATAATGAATGGAATATGCTGTATAAAATGTATACCAGAGAAGTATGAGAATATTTAAGTTTAAAAAATTTTGTTCCAAGTATTTGTTGAATAGTTTTCTGGTTTTTTTGTTTGTTTGTTTTGTTTTTTGGCTTTTATTTAATTTATTTATTTTTTAAATGCTGAACAACAAAGACTGTCAAAAGCAAAGACACATACGGTCTTTTTGTGTGATTCTAGATTTGCAGGGATTGATGATGGTGGTGATCACACTAATGATGTTAATGACAGTAATAATATCAACAGCAGAAGCAGTAAAGATTGGCAAAATGAAAAATTTTATATTTGAAATGGGCCGCTTTAAATTGTCATTTCTTCCTTCCTTCTTTCTTTTTATTTGTCCTTTTCTCCATTGGCAATAATAGAGAATCACAAATAATTTCAAACTATATTATGTTCCTTGACAATATGTTTAATCCTGTTCTCAACCAAGGCGTAATGACATACTCCTTTGTTCATATTGACTGTAAAGTTCTTTAAGATCAATCATAGCATGTGATGTAGATAAAAAGACATTAATAGGGAAAATACCTTAAAAAATAGTTTGTAATAAAATAGTATCTTTGAGGATCTACCATGAACAATGTCATTTTCATTCATTTTCTTTAAAATTTATTCATTTTCTTTCAAATATGCTCTTTTGAGAGACCAAAAAAATGAAGATATAAGTAACATGTTAAAAATTATACATTAAAAAATATATATATTATACATAAAGCCCTTTTTTTTGTCCATACCAGGACCCCATGCTGAAAATCTTCATGGATTCTCATTTTAAATGTCCTGTCATCCCCCAAAGGAGGAAAGATTTCAGCATTCAGGACTGTCACAATCTCACAATCTAAATCTAACAATGTGCTTCTCAATGGCAGAATTGGCCCAAAAATCTTTTTGTGAAATTCTAGATCGTGAATTTTTTTTAAAAATATGGTCACCATGAAAATCTGCTAAAAATATAATTGGCATACACAAGAGAAACAGCAACAGAGAACCATTATGCAGACATTAAATCGGATATAAATCAGGCATAAACTAGTAATGTGTGAAAACCCAGGTTAAAAAAATTCTCTTTCATCAGAGCAGTGCTTAATTAACTGATAATTTTAGGAATCCCCAGCTCCAGCCTCTTTTTACTATGTCTGTTAACCAAAAAAGAAGAGAGAGAGAAATTGAAAAGGGCATCCAAGCCTCTAGGAATTTATAAGACCAAAAAGGGAGATATTTGGTTATATTCAAACCTACAATAGAGTGCCAGTCATTTGCAGTGTACTGAATAAAGAACTGCCATTTTCAGTTCACACTGGGGAGTGAGAATGGGAAAATTCTGTAGGTAAAAAGGAAAATGTCACATTCACACAAAATACTAAAGATATAAAGTTGAGTGAAAAAAAATACATGGGAAGAAAAGAAGAAAAAGAAGACTGTGGGGTTGGGGCAAGGCCGAAAGAGCAGAGAAACGAAATTGAGTTTTTAATTTTAAGTGAAGGAATTAAATTCCCCACCAGAAAAATAAATCAAGGGAACTTTTATAGGATGACTAATACATTAATAACCTACAGGAAGAGCTGAGCTCTCAGGTGAAGCCAGTTCAAAGACAAAAGGGTGAGCCCCCACTCTTCCGATACTGCCAAGGGATCTTCAATGAATTCACGGAGCAGAGACACAGAATCCGAAATGCCTAGAGATGTTCAACTGCGTGCAGAGTCTCTGTGTACATCTCTGAAAGGCTTATTATTGACTAATGAGCTTGTCTGAATCACCTATTTGCTTTAGTATTTGCAAGCAAACATACAATTATGCCTGAGCTAATTTTTGATTCCAAGTTTTCATTTTTTATGAAGCTTAGTTAATGCATAAAACCTTTCACAGTGTTCATGACAAAAAGGTTACTCTTTATTCTTTTGTGCCAGTGATTTTTTCAAAGCTAGCTTCACTGGATGTCATTTTCTCCAAAAACTTTTTTGCCTCCTTCCATTAGTGGAACAGTCTAATTACTACATAATCAAAAAGAGAGGCGCACACGGCTGCCTGGCTCCACCACCTCCACACAATGGCGCCGAATGCGACTTAACAGGCCAGTGAACTGTCAGCCGCGAAAGTAATTGGAAATTGGGTGCTATTTCTTCTGTGCTGGTAGTGGGAGTTGTTCTTGTGCTTGTTAATAGGCAAATCACTCTCCAGAGGTAGGGAGTGTATAGCTAGTTTGTAAAGACTCTTTATAATGTTTTTTTTAAAAAAGAAGTTAAGACACTGCCTTACTCCGTCTTAAATTTTTTTTTCAATTACACATTAAATGACTTGGCATTTGAGGTAATGTTATCTAGTGTTAATTCACCTGTTAGGAAATTGCCTCTCTCTAGAACCTGAGGTTAATAGAGTGCAAAAGACCATTCTTATCGAGGGGTGGGAGAAAGGTGATGAATTTATCCTATAAATTAAAATATAAAAAAAACGAAAAGAAAACAGACTCCAAGTTCTGGCCTCACTCCTGAAAAGCTATTATGTTTTATTGTTTTTTTCTGTTTTTAATTTGTTATTTTTATTCACTTTAGCAGGCCTCTGATCATTCCAGTCAGAACACACAGCATGGATGAAACTATATATGAAAGAATATGCTTCAGGAAGCAAAATTAATTGACAATGCAGGGAACATATTCACAGAGTCCATGGAGTTACAGCTGTGTGACTTCTATTCACATCACAGCAGAATCATTTGTCTGTTTAATATTTACAAGAGCACATTGGAAAAGGAAAACCATGAAGTACTAAGCAGCCTTATTGACAAGCATTAATTCTCTTTATCCTATTTCACCTTTAATAGAAATACTAGTGCTAATAATTATTTAATCCATTTGTATCACATTTGGAATCCGTTGGAAAGCAATGGAGGTCAGAAGATGGCTTCCCTCAAGTGAGCCTATGAGCAACTTTACTACCCTGCTGTTGGTGAAGCCTAGTTATTATAAAAAAGGTCTCTGGTGAATTAATGGTAAGAAAAATGAATAATTAAAGACAGATACATGAGCTATTCATTTTCATTTCAGGGGATAGAACTTTGACCTCTACTTCACCCATCTCCAACAACTAACTGCTGCTAAGTCGCTTCAGTCATGTCCGACTCTGTGCGACCCCAGAGAGGGCAGCCCACCAGGCTCCCCCATCCCTGGGATTCTCCAGGCAAGAACACTGAAGTGGGTTGCCATTTCCTTCTCCAAAGGTAACAGCAAATACGATCACATGTAATTTTTTTTCTAAATTGATATATAATTGATTTATAATATTCTATTAGTTTCTGATGTAAGTAAAGTGATTCATTTATGCATATATATATACACATCTTTTGGTTTATTACAGGATATTGAACATAGTTTCCTGTGCTATACGATAGGGCCTTGTTGTTTATCCATCTTATATAGTTTATATCTGATGATTCCCAAACCCCTAATTTATCCTTCTTCCACCCCCTTCAGTACCAAAAGTCTGAGTTTGTTTATGTTTCATAAATAAATTCATTTGTGTCATATTTTAGATTCTACATATAAATGGTATCATGATATTTTTTTCTCTTTCTGACTTACTCACTTAGTATGACAGTGTCTACATTTATCTGTGTTGCTGAAAATGGCATTATTTCATTCTTTTTGTGACTGAGGACATGCAAAATCTTAAATAAGCTTGTAATGCTTACCTTTCACTTCCCTAATTACCAGAAACCAGCATTCTCTTGATACCTGATAACTTCTCAGGAGCCCACAGTCAGATGCATCCTGTTTGACCTAATTATTTTCCTATTTTCTCCCTGCAGTATTTATTTTTCCTATTTCTTTCTCTCAAGGCACTGTCATAGGTAATCACACACAGGTTTGACCTGAGTGGCAACTGCTTAATGTATGTCAACTAAGTAGGACGATTTGAATTGTAGTTAGCTAATAATGATTTACTCTTTAACTATTTTAAATGATAGTCCAAATCAATCTGTTTGGCATTCCTTCTATTCAGTCTATTGTTGAAAACAATGACTTTTTAAAAAATCAAAATTATAATTAAGAAATTTCAACATATTACAAAGTAATTATTAAAAGATAGAAACTTTAAGGGGTCCCTGATAAACTGGGAAATTTTTCTTTAAAACAGTGCAAAAATCAACAGAGATAAGGAGATACATTTACAGAAAATAAAGAAAAAGAACTGTGTTAGAGGGGAAGGAGGGACTTTTAAGAAAATGAATTTGAATTCGAATAAAACACCACTTCTTAGTTCTACAGCTTTGTGTGTGTATATATATATATATATATATATATATATATATATATAAATTATTTCAACCTCAGTTTTCTTATCTTTAGAATGGAAATTTTGTCTCTGCAAGTTTCTAGTGAATATTAGAATAATAAATACTCCAGGCACAGAGTAGCCCCTCAGTAAAGAGCAATAGTGGAAGAATTGGTGGTGGCAGCAGCAGCAGCAGTAAGAGTAGACTAGTCTTTAGAGAGAATATTTAACTACAGGCTAAATACAAAACAGCAATTTCATGCTGTAGGGAAAAGACAGTATTCTGAAATGTGTTTTTTAGGCATGTAATGGAAGGGGGAAAAGCAAATGGCTAATAAACATGAAAAAAGAGTTCAATTTTACTAGTCATCAGGGAAATGCAAATTAAATAATGAGGTACCATTATGCAAACATCAGATTGGCAAAAATTAAAAAGTGTGACAATATCAAACACAATTGAGGATTTGAAAAACAGGAGCTATGAGAAGCACTTTAGAGAGCAATTTGCAATATCTAGTTTAAAAGCTGTAGGTCCTCTGCTGCTCTCCTGTGGCATTGCTCCACTGGAGACATGCTCACATCTGAGCAGGAGGACAAATGTGCAAACATTGCTTATAACAGAACAAATAAATGGAGAATACCTAAATGTCTCTCTACAGGAGAATGGATATATGAAAATGGTATAATCATTAAATGGACTATGTTAGAATATTTAAAATGAAAGAATCAAAGCTATATGTATCAACATGAACAAACCTTAAAAACAATGCTAAAATGAAAAAAGGATGTTAATAAATAATGAACATAATAAACTGGCTTTATATTGATTCTGGAAAAGTACAAAAGCATGAAATGGTACACAGTAGATTCAGAATGCTACTTGTTCCTGGGAAGGAAATGAGAAGAATAGAAGTATAGAGTCCATGATATTTGATTTCTTTCAAAAAACCTGGAACAGAAATGACAAATGGATAAGATTTCTTCAACTTTGTACCATGTGTGCAGAAAGGCCCACACAATTGCATATATAGACTCTAAACTCTGGAGCTTAGAGTCACCATCTGTAAAATGAAGTAACTGGACCAGCTAATCACCAAGTTCCCTTCCAGCTGATATATTACATAACTCAAAAAGTGAGAAGACGGACTTATAATGATTGGGCCGACTAGCCAAGTTGTTCTCTGGCACAGAAAGGGAAAATGAGGACTTCTCTAGTGGTTCAGAGGTGAAGAATCTGCCCACCATGCAGGGGACCCAGGTTTGATCCCTTCTAGGAAGATCCCACATACAATGGGTCCACAAAGCTCATGCACCACAACTATGGAGTGTGCACCCTAGAGCCTGTGCTCTGCTACAAGAGAAGCCAACAAAATAAGAAGCCTGTACACTGCAACTAGAGAAGAGCCTCCACTTGCAACAACTAGAGAACGCCTCCACACAGCAACAAATAAATAATAAAAATCTTTTTAAAAAGAGAAAATCAGTTTACATTTGAGGAGAAATACTAGAAAGCTATAGTAAGTACTGGCATAAAGATAAACATACAGATCAATGAAACAGATTTGAGAGTTCAGAAATAAGCACAAAGACAAAAGAAAAAGAGATAGATTTCATTAAATTAAAATATTTTGCATTTCAAAAGACACCATCAAGAAAATGAAAAGACAACATACAGAATGGAATAAAATATTGGCAAATCATATGTCTAATAAAATCCTTGTATCAAGAATAAAAAAATTTTATTAATCAACAATAAAAAGACAAATGACCCAGTTTTTTAAATAATAATGGGATTTGAATAGACATTTGTCCACAAACAAACATACGCACAATACACAAAGGAGCAATAAACACACAAAAAGATATTCAACGTCATTAGTTATTACCAATAACAAGTGGCAAGGATGTGGAGAAATATGGAACCTCATGCATTGCTAGTGGGAATATAAATTAGTACAGCCACTTTGGAAAATAGTTTGATAGTTCTTCAAAAAGTTAAACTTAAGAGTTACAATATTATGCAGCAATTCCACTCCTAAAGAATTGAAAGGATATAACCACACACAACTTGTACATAAATGTTCATAACAGTACTATTAATAATAGTCAAACAGTAGAAACAATACAAATATTTATGCACTGATGAATGAATAAGCAAATTAGCTATAGTTATGCAATAGAATATTAACATTGCTAGTGGGAATATAAATTAGTACAGCCACTTTGGAAAATAGTTTGATAGTTCTTCAAAAAGTTAAACTTAAGAGTTACAATATTACACAGCAATTCCACTCCTAAAGAATTGAAAGGATATAACCACACACAACTTGTACATAAATGTTCATAACAGTACTATTAATAGTCAAACAGTAGAAACAATACAAATATTTATGCACTGATGAATGAATAAGCAAATTAACTATAGTTATGCAATAGAATATTAGTTGGCCTTTAAATATAATGAAGTACTATGAACTTCCAGATGTTCGAGTTGGATTTAGAAAAGGCAGAGGAACCAGAGACAAATTGCCAACATCAGCTGGATCATGGAAAAAGCAAGAGAGTTCCAGAAAAAAACATCTATTTCTGCTTGACTGACTATGCCAAAGCCTTTGACTGTGTGGATCACAATAAACTGTGGAAAATTCTGAAAAAGATGGGAATACCAGACCACCTGACCTACCTCTTGAGAAATTTGTATGCAAGTCAGGAAGCAACAGTTAGAACTGGACATGGAACAGACTGGTTCCAAATAGGAAAAGGAGTACTTCAAGGCTGTATATTGTCTCCCTGCTTATTTAACTTATATGCAGAGTACATCATGAGAAATGCTGGACTGGAAGAAGGACAAGCTTGAATCAAGATTGCTGGGAGAAATATCAATAACCTCAGATATGCAGATAAAAGCCTTTGACAGTGTGGATCACAATAAACTGTGGAAAATTCTGAAAGAGATGGGAATACCAGACCACCTAACCTGCCTTTTGAGAAATCTGTATGCAGGTCAGGAAGAAACAGTTAGAACTGGACATGGAACAACACACTGGTTCCAAATAGGAAAAGGAGTACATCAAGGCTGTATATTGTCACCCTGCTTATTTAACTTCTATGCAGAGTACATCATAAGAAATGCTGGACTGGAAAAAACACAAGCTGGAATCAAGATTGCTGGGAGAAATATCAATAACCTCAGATATGCAGATGACACCACCCTTATGGCAGAAAGTGAAGAGGAGCTAAAAAGCCTCTTGATGAAAGTGAAAGAGGAGAGTGAAAAAGTTGGCTTAAAGCTCAACATTCAGAAAACAAAGATCATGGCATCCAGTCCCATCACTTCATGGGAAATAGATGAGGAAACAGTTGGAAACAGTGTTAGACGTTATTTTTTTTGGGCTCCAGAATCACTGCAGATGGTGACAACAGCCATGAAATTAAAATATGCTTACTCCTTGGAAGAAAAGTTATGACCAACCTAGATAGCATATTCAAAAGCAGAGACATTACATTGCCAACAAAGGTCTGGCTAGTCAAGGCTATGGTTTTTCCAGTGGTCATGTATGGATGTGAGAGTTGAACTGTGAAGAAAGATGCTTTTGAACTGTGGTGTTAGAGAAGACTCTTGAGAGTCCCTTGGACTGCAAGGAGATCCAACCAGTGCATTCTAAAGGAGATCAGCCCTGGGTGTTCATTGGAAGGACTGATGCTAAAGCTGAAACTCCAATACTTTGGCCACCTCATGCAATGAACTGACTCATTGGAAAAGACCCTGATGCTGAGAGGGATTGGGGGCAGGAGGAGAAGGGACGACAAAGGATGAGATGGCTGGATGGCATCACCGACTCGATGGACATGAGTTTGAGTAAACTCCAGGAGTTGGTGATGGATAGGGAGGCCTTTCGTGCTGTGATTCATGGGGTCACAAAGATTGGACATGACTAAGCGACGGAACTGAACTGAACTGAAGACTGCATGAAAAGTTTCCCAAATTAAAAGCAGGGTACTATAACCAAAAAACATTGGGAAGGTAAAGAAAGCTGAAACAAGTTACTTAAACCTGAGATGACAGAAGTAAAATTAAAGATAAGCTAATACCACTGACCATAGGAAAATAACTTTTGTCTGTGCAGGAACCGACATAAAATGACATGACAAAATAGAGTCTAGAAATAGAGCCATCAATAGATAGATACTTGGTTACACACTTGGTTACACAGGGACTTCCCTGGTGGCTCAGAGGTTAAAGTGTCTGCCTCCAATGCGGGAGACCCAGGTTCGATCCCTGGGTCGGGAAGATCCCCTGGAGAAGGAAATGGCAACCCACTCCAGTATTCTTGCTTGGAGAATCTCATGGACTGAGGAGCCTGGTGGGCTGCAGTCTGTGGGGTTACAAAGAGTCGGACACGACTGAGTGACTTTACTTACTTACTTACTGGTTACACAATGATGTCACTGCATAGCAGAGGATTAAGGATAGATTTTTTCCCCAATAAATTGTATGGACAGTGGATATCCTAACACAATGTAAATGCTATGTAAATAATTACCAGTGCATGACAAATTCAAGTTTTGCTTTCTGGAATTAAAAAGGACATGTCAGGGGTTGGTTGAATCCTTTGATGTGGAACCTGTGGGTATGTATAGAGGGCTGATGTGACGAATCTTTAGTCCATTGTTTTTTATGGAGATTATAATGACAGTGATCCCATATTCAAAAAGCTAAGGGAGTGATTTGTTTCCCTTGTAGCCACAGGAAGTCTCTAACAATTTCATTTTCTGCTTAATTTCCATCACATGTTTCAGTGGTTCTTTAATACACATCTTTCTTGGATCAGAATTGAATGTTTTATTTGAAACACTCACTGCATGAATAGCCACCCAAATCTCTTGGAATATACTGAGAACTTTGTGTTCATACCACCTATTACTCACATCCTTGAAGAAATGAAGATTGCATTTTGGCTACTGTTTCATCACCAGTGATAGGCTACAAAGGGTTTGGGATAAATTAAACCTCAGGATGGGTATATGTTATGGGGACAATTTTTAAGATTAGGAAAGTTATAAAAAATATTGTGACAATTCCTTTAAAAGTTGATTTTGACTTTAGATTCTTACATATATATATATATATATATATATATATATACACTAAGTAAATTTTTGATAGTTTTCCATTCTTTCAAAATCATCTTGTATAAGAAGTAAGAAGGTAATCACCCCAAAGGTAGGTAATTATTGCAACCATAGGGGCTGAGAAGGGCAGCCCTCATTTAGGAATGAGAAGGGCAAGTATGAGGCTTTTATAATGTTGGCAATGTTTCTTGACCTAGATGATGATTATACAAGTGTTTGCTTATATAACAGTTCATTAAACTGCACATTTATGATTTACGTACTTTTCTGTATGTGCATTTTTTTCACAAAATAAATGGCCTTGACATGGGAGAAAATAATTGTAGTTTATGTGTTTCATATGTTATCTTCTTAAAGACTACAAAATGTTAGGATGCCCCTCTATACCTTCAGCAAATTTGATTTATTAGAATCAGTTTCATCAAGGGTAAAGAGGTAGAATGGCTGATATTTTTAAAAACAAGTAGATAATAAGTAGCATAGCAGCCTGTGGTTAGATATCTACCTATGGGATAGCAGCGAAAGTCTTTGATCATCCAGAGAATGAGGAGTGGAATCTATTGCATATAATAGGATTCAGTAAATGTTTCTTAAATTAACCCAGGACTCAGTCATTAAATGTGGCTCTTTCCAGAAACTGTTCCTTCATTAATATTTTATTGAGAATAAAGGTTACAGTTCTTCATAATTAACATAAGAAATAGGATTCTCTTCTTTATCAAAGTGAGCCAAATGACATAGGCTTATTTTCAAAATTTTTGGCTGATGAGTAATTTAGAGATAAAGAGATTAAAGCATTACTTAAGTATCCTTGCTACTTTTCTAAGTCAAATTACTTTCTGGAGCAGTTAAGTTTATATATATATATATGTATACACACACACACACACACACACACACTTCTAGGTAGACTGGATAAATCTTTAATTTTTGCATTTTCCTTAAAAATTCTTTTTATAGAAACAGTTTTTGAAAGTCATGTTTTTATTAGAAATTCAAGAATTGTTTTTTTCCTGGTTGTGTGATTGGCTATTTTTACCATAGAAAATATTTGTATTTTGGCTGGAATTTTCCCAATCTTCTGTTTCCTTTAAAAAATTTTTAAAGTTTGTTTATTTATTTATTCATCTGCATGAGGTCTTTGTAACTTCCCTGGTGGCTCAGCTGGTAAAGCATCTGCCTGCAATGCAAGAGATCTGGATTTGATCTCTGGGTTGGGAAGTTTCCCTGGAGAAGGGAATGGCAACTCACTCCAATATTCTTGCCTAGAGAATCCCATGGCCATAGGAACCTGGTGGTCTATAGTCCATGGGATCACAAAGAGTTGGACACAACTGAGTGACTAACAATCACAGTCACATCAGGTCTTAGTTGTGGCATGAGGGATCTTTGTTGCTGTGTAGGGTATCCTTTTAGCTGCAACATTTAGGATCTTTAGTTGCAGCATGTGGGATGTAGTTTCCTGACCAGGGATTGAACCTGGGCTGCATGCCTTGGGAGCATGAATTCTTAGCCACTGGACCACCAGGGAAGTAGTTGTTTTGTTTAAAGTGTCAGTCCTTGGTCCTCTACTATTCTCTATGCATGTTATTTCATTTAGAAGCTACTGTTGTTCCTTTACATCAGTTCAGTTCAGTTCAGTCACTCAGTCGTGTCCGGCTCTTTGCAACCCCATGAATCGCAGCATGCCAGGCCTCCCTGTCCATCACCAACTCCCAGAGTTCACTCAGAGTCGCATCCATCAAGTCAGTGATGCCATCCAGCCATCTCATCCTCCGTCGTCCCCTTCTCCTCCTGCCCCCAATCCCTCCCAGCATCAAAGTCTTTTCCAATGAGTCAACTCTTCTAATGAGGTGGCAAAGTACTGGAGTTTCAGCTTTAGCATCATTCCTTCCAAAGAAATCCCAGGGCTGATCTCCTTCAGAATGGACTGGTTGGATCTCCTTGCAGTCCAAGGGACTCTCAAGAGTCTTCTCCAACACCACAGTTCAAAAGCATCAGTTCTTCTGCGCTCAGCCTTCTTCACAGTCCAACTCTCACACCCATACATGACTACTGGAAAAACCATAGCCTTGACTAGATGGACCTTAGTTGGCAAAGTAATGTCTCTGCTTTTGAATATGCTATCTAGGTTGCTCATATGATGATAATTTCCAGGCTTTATGTCCTGTTCAAACTCCAGTCTAATTTTGGTAGGTTCCTTTAGGATGTTTGAATGTTTTAACCATTACTTAAAGCTAAACATATTCTGACAGAATTCTTAGAACCTATGACTAACTTCTCTTAAACTCACAGTTTCTACCAGTAGTTAGTGCTACTGTATTTTAAGGGGGGGAATTAGTGTTATTTGGCTGTGAAATCTATTATCCCATTGATTGGCTGTGAAGTCTACTATCCCATTTATCATCAGGTTTGTTTTGCCTTGCCTGGCTAAATGGTTATCTCCACTGAAGTTTCACACACGTTGGAATAATAATAATAATGACACTTCACATAATTAAGTACTTACTTGGTTACAAAAAAATATATTTTTATTGTCTTTTATATTCACCTATGTAATTGCCTTTTCAATGTTCTTTTGGATTTGAGTCCTTTCATTTCATTCTCAAGGACTCTCTTTAATATTTATTTTAGGGATGTGTGCTAGTAATAAATTTTCTAGGTTTTTATTTATCTGTGAATGCCTTAATTTTACCTTCATTTTGAAGATACTTCTTCTGGATGTAGAGTTCTTGCTTGACAGTTTTTGTTTTTTTCTTTCAGCACTTTGAATATATCATCCTACTGTTTCTAATATCCATGGTTTCTGATGAAAAATCAGCTGTTAATCTTGCTGAGTTTCAAATGTAAGAGACAAGTGGCTTCTCCCTTGCTACTTTCTTTTTTTAATTTTAAATTTAGATTTATTTATTTTAATTGGAGGCTAATTACCAATGCTACTTTCTTTATTTTTGGCATTTAACAGCTTGACTGTGATGTCTCTAGGTGTGGATCTTTTTGAATTTATTCCACTAGCAACTCGTTGAACTTCTTGAATATGTAGATTAATATTTTGCATCCTATATGGGAAGTTTTCAGACATTATTTCTTTTATATTTTTGTACCTTTCTCTCCTCTCCTTTTTAGACTTCATTATGCATATGTTGATATGCTTAATGATGTCTCTGAGGCTCTGTTCACTTAAAAAAATTTTTTTTTGGTTGCTCAGACTGGACACTCAATTAACCTGTCTGCAAGCTCACTGATGTCTTTCTTCTGTCTGCTTGAACCTTCTGTTAAGATCGTCTACTGAATTTTTCATTTCGGTTGTCATTTTCAGCTCTAAATTTCTCTTTGCTTCTTAAATTTTTTAAAAAATCTTTTTATTGCTATTTTCTAAATAGTGAGACATAGCTCTTGTACTTTCCTTTATCCTTTAGATATGGGTTCCTTTAGTTCTTTGAACATATTTAAAATAGCTATTTGTCTTTCTCCAATAAGGAAGCCTCTCTTACTTTCTTTTTTTCTGGCTTTCTCATAGCCAGTTTCTATTGGTTGCTTTTCTCCCTGTCTCTGTGTGTGTTGTGCTTTCTTAGATCACAATTTTTGTTGGAAATTGGACATTTAATTTAATATAATGTGGTAACTCTGGAAACCAGATGTTTTTTCCTAACTAGGATTCATTGTTTTCATTTTTAGTATTCTGCTTGTTTAGTGAGTTTTTTTTAAATTAATTATATAAAGTCTATTCTTTCTTGTGTGTGGCCACAGAAGTCTGTGCTTGATTAGCTTATTGGTCAGCTAATTATTGGAGGGAGATTTTCTTAACTGTCTAGAAAAAATAAGTCTTTTGTCTTTGTAGAGAATCTGTGTGTGTGTGTGTGTGTGTGTGTGTGTGTTGAGGGTATGTATATACAGCTCTCGCTGAGCATCGGACAACTCTGTCTTGGCCTTCACTTCCTATACAATATCTTAAGATCAGCCAGAGGTGAGAGCTTAGGGCCTTCTTTTTTTTTTTTTTTTCCTTTGCAAATGTGTATACCTCAGGCATGTGCACAGTCCAATGTGTGTGAATGAACTTCTAGGTTCCTAGGAATATGTTGAAGCTTTTCAAAGCCCCTGCAATATCTCACTCTTCATCATTTCCTTTTAAGCTTTTTGGTTAGCTTACTGTTTGTCCCAGCTGTTATACACTCACTCAGACAGCTGCGATGCCTGCAGTTGTTTTTGACCAATGCCTCAGGAAAAGCCTTTGCAAATTTGTACATGGGCAAGCTCCCCATCAGGTCAAATACAGACAATCTTGTAAGTAGTATCTTGTAGGAAATCATCTGAGAGATCAAATAATGACAATCCACTGAGAACAGAACTTTGAAGGAGCCCCAGCCTGGTTCTGTCACATTCAGTTGCTGCCAGCTGCTAATTTTCACTGCAAATATAGTTTGTTAGTTTTCAAGGCTGCTTCAGAGCACGAGAATAGGGGATGGGACCAGGGCAAATTAAAATGCTACAAAACTCTCTGACTTTATTGAGTTTTTTTTTTTTTTTCCAGCTAATGTTGCTTGGGTGGCTGCAAGCCTTTAGTTAATGTCCAGAGTTTAGAAAAAGTCAATCCTGGTAATTTTTGCCAGTTTTCTCTTGCTTTTATGGAGAAGAATTTTCAGCAGTCCTTACTCTCCCCTTTCATTGCTATCTCAGTAACTGTTAGGAGTTTAGCTTCTTTGTTTTACATAATGTGGGTATATAGAAGCATAAAATATAATTTTTTTTTTTTTGCCACAGGAATCTTGTGATGTGACGCTATCTACAGGATCAAGGTAGGCCAGTCAGATGGGATGTTTTTCTGGGCACAAGACTGAATGTAACTAGAAGAGTTATAAGTAAAAGCAACTTGAGGTAAGGCTCCCAGGGTAGAGGAGCAGCAACATTATTGGGAAGATCCAAACTGGAACCTGGGTGATAATATTGCACATAAATTTGAAAGGGCACATAAAATTTGCACATGAACTTGAAATGTGGGTAGAAATAGAATAATGTATAATTTGTTTGTTTGTTTTGGTCTCTAAGTTGTGTCATACTTTTTAGTGACCACATGAACTGTAGCCCACCAGGCTCCTCTGTCCATGGGATTTCCCAGGCAAGAATATAGGAATGGGTTGCCATTTCCTTCTCCAGGGGATCTTTCCCATCCAGGAATCAAACCTGCACCTCCTTCACTGGCAGGCAGATTTTTTACCATTGAGCCACCAGGGAAACCCATAGAGTAATTAGTAAAGCCAAATCATGGAAGCAGGTCCAAGTGATTATATGAAAGACTGAGATTATAAGTAGCAGACTGGATCAGAGCTCTATGCATTTAATATCCATTGCTGAGCACTTTATACATATATTTCATTTATTCTTCACATCTGAGATTTTGAGATTGTCATCACTAACCCCATTTTATACAGATAAGATATTTAGCATTTTTAGCTGGATCTTTTTGTTTCTATGGAATCAAAATTTACCACAGGTAGTAGAGGGTTTATTGTGAGGGCCACCCAAACATTAACTGGAGTCTTTCTTTGCAATAAAAATTTGGTTAAGTTGGTCAAATCTCATTTATACAGCCTTTCTTTGATATCACTAGTTCCTCTGAAATATTTTATCATGTTTCTCTTGATCTCTACTCCTGCATCTCTTGGTTTTACCTCATATCACCTTGGGCACAAAGTCCAGACTCTTCTTTCCACAAAATACCCACTTGTACGAAGGCTTATTATTTAGATAACTTTATTGAATATTTAAAAGAGATCAGAGAAGAGTCAGGTCAAACACTGGAATAATTTCTGTCATTTTCCTGTCTCTATCTTTTCCTTCTCTTTTCCCTCTATTTATCAGGATAATTCTCTTTATCCTTGACAAAATGAGTCACTCTGTATCTAAATTTATAGGACCTTCTTTTCCCAAACACTTGTGGGGAATTTACAGAGCTATATAAATTACCTCCCAAGAGGAGTTCTAGCTCCAGGTTTTGAAATAAAGTATAATAACGTATTATACCCTAATATATTAACAATAGTATAGTGTGTCTCTTTTTTATTAGACTATATGAATTGTGGTGCTGCAAAAGACTCTTGAGAGTCCTTTGGACTGCAAGGATATCAACCCAGTCAATCCTAAAGGAAATCTACTCTGAATATTCATTGGAAGGACTGATGCTGAAGCTGAAGCTCCAATAATTTGGTGACCTGATGTGAAGAGCCAACTCATTGGAAAAAAACCCTGATGCTGGGAAAGATTGAAGGCAAGAGGAGAAGGGGATGATAGAGGGTGAAATGGTTGGATGACATCACTGATTCAGTGGACATGAGTTTGAGCAAATTCCAGAAGATGGTGAAAGACAGGGAAGCCTGGCATGCTGCAGTCCATGGGGTCACAAAATGTCAAACACGAATTAGCGACTAGTGTATACTAGCAACTAGTGTATATGTTATTACATAGTGTAATTTAATATTTACATATTTGAAGATGTCCAAGTGACGATTATACGGTGGAAGTGATAAGTAGAGTCAAGGGATTATATCTGATAGAATGCTGGAACAACCATAGATGTACATATACTATTGTATAGGAGGTGATGATCAAAACCATCCCCAAGAAAAGAAATGCAAAAAGACAAAATGGTTGTCTGAGGAGGCCTGACAAATAGCTGAGGAAAGAAGAGAAGTGAAAGGCAAAGAAGAAAACCATAACTTTGACTATACGGACCTTTGTTGGCAAAGTAATGTCTCTGCTTTTTAAATGCTGTCTAGGTTGGTCATAGCTTTTCTTCCAAGGAGCAAGCGTCTTTTAATTTCATGTCTGCAGTCACCATCTGCAGTGATTTTGGAGCCAAAAAAAAAAAATAGTCTGTCACTGTTTCCATTGTTTCCCCATCTATTTGTCGTGAAGTGATGGGACCGGATGCCATGATCTTAGCTTTTTAAATGCTGAGTTTTAAGCCAGCTTTTTCACTCTCCTATTTCACCTTCATCAAGAGGTTCTTTAGTTCCTCTTTGCTTTCTGCCATAAGGGTGGTGTCATCTCCATATCTGAGGTTATTGATATTTCTCCCAGCAGTCTTGATTATGGCTTTTGCTTCAAGCAGCTCAGCATTTTGCATGATGTAGACTGCATATAAGTTAAATAAGCAGAGTGACTGTATACAGCTTTGACATACTTCTTTCCCAATTTGGGAATAGTCTATTGTTCCATGTAAGGTTCTAACTGTTGCTTCTTGACTTGCATACAGGTTTCTCAGGAGGCAGGTAAGGTGGTCTGATATTCTTTAAACATCTCTTTAACATTTTTTCACAGTCTGTTGTGATCTACACAGTCAAAGGCTTTAGCGTAGTCAATGAAGCAGGAGTAGATGTTTTTCTGGAATTCTTCCGCTTTTTCTATGATCCAAGGGATGTTGGCAATTTAATTCTGGTTCCTCTGCCTTTTCTAAATCCATCTTGAACATCTGGAAGTTCTCGGTTCACATACTTTTAAAGCCCAGCATGGAGAATTTTGAGCATTACTTTGCTAGCATGTGAATTGAGTAAAATTGTGCAGTAGTTTGAGCATTCTTTGGCACTTTTTTTTGGGATTGGAATAAAAACCAACATTTTCCAGTCCTGTGGCCACTGCTGAGTTTTCCAAATTTGCTGGCATATTGAGTGAAGCATTTCCACAGCATCACCTTTTAGGTTTGGAAAATAACTCAGCTGGAATTCCATCACCTCCACTAGCTTTGTTTGACCTGATGCCTTCTAAGGCCCACTTGACTTTGCACTCCAAAATGTCTGGTTCTAGGTGAGTGATGACACCATCATGGTTATCTGGGTCATTAAGATCTTTTTTTGTATAGTTCTTCTGTGTATTCTTGCCACCTCTTCTTAATATCTTCTGCTTCTGTTAGGTACATAATGTTTCTGTCCTCATTGTGCCCACCTTTGCATGAAATGTTCCTTTGGTATCTCTCATTTTCTTGATGAGATTGCTATCTTTCCCATTCTGTTGTTTTCCTCTGTTCCTCAGCACTGTTCACTTAGGAAAGCTTTCTTATCTCTCCTTGCTATTCTTTGGAACTTTGCATTCAGATAGGTATATCCTTATACCTATACTCAATGGACAAGAGTTTGAGCACGCTCCAGAATATGGTGATGGACAGGGAAGCCTGGGATTTTGCAGTCCATGGAGTCACAAAGAGTTGGACATGACTGAATGACTGAACAACAATAAACTGTTATATTAAATAAAGGAAATATTGTGTGTGTGTGTGTGTGTGTGTGTGTGTGTAGGAAACAGGAATCTCAGTAAAGCAGTTATCTTTAACAGTTATCTTGGAAAAGCTGAATTAGTAGCCCTCAGAATGGAAACCATTCTGACAGGCTGAAATAGAACTTGGAGTGAGAAGGTCCTTCATAGTCCTTGGCAGTTTTAGGAACATTCGAACCAAATTCTGTGAATAGCTGTGTGGTTGTCTATCATTGACATAAGTCAGGTAACCCTCCTTTCCTATTTATATTTCTTTTCTCTTTTTACTTTTAAGTGGCTGGTTCTTCTACTTTCTTATTTACATTTCTGTGGGGGAGATCTTTTGGGGAGTAACTTCTTGCACTCTTTCAGCAGAGGCTATTTGGGGTCAGTTTACTGGAGAAGAAACTGTGAGGGTATCAGGCACAATGGTTGACAGCTTAAAAACTTAGAGAAATTTAGTATGCTCAGGGTCAAGCCGTGGCAGAATCTGGATTTGAATGACAATTTATCTCAACATTTATATTCTTTATACTGTTCTTGTGGGCAAGACTTTGTTTAAGGCTTGATATGGCTATGTAAATGACCCCTGTTCACAAAGAGCTGACAGTAAGTAGATAAATGTGGTATAAGTTAGCAGATAAGTGCCATATGAATGGTACAGGCAGAGCATCCTGGGAGTCAGATGAAGGAGAAATTACTCTGAATAAATGCTGAGGATTTATGGCTGAAGTAGCAATTGAGCAGAAGAAAGGTAGATTTTTATAGAAAGAATAAGAGAAATGAATTCCAGGCAAAGGAAATGACATAAGTAGAGACTTAATGATGAGGAAGTTGAAAGGATAAGTTTGACTACAGGAGAGGGTACTGGAATCGATGGTACATCCTAATTTAGGATGATTAATATGGCATAGATTAGAGTGGAGTGAGATTAACACTAGGGGAACTACTCAGGGAGGAGTTTTAGTAATTCAGATGTGTGATCAAGAAGAGATAAATTAGTGTTATAGCAAAAAGTATGGAAAGAAAGAATTGAGTTCAAGGACAGGTCTGAAAGAGAAATGTTAAAATTTGAAACCTATATTAGTTTACTACTACTATCAGTTCTCAGTGGCTTAAACAACAGGAATTTATTTCTTATAGTTCTAGAGGCTGGTAAGTCTATGATAAATGTGCTGGCAGATTCATTGCTTTGGTGAGGGCTCCCTTCTTTGGCTGCCTTCTCACCATGTCCTTACATGGGGGAGAGGAAGGGAGTGTGAGAACAAGACCAAGAGTGAGAGAGAGTATGAGCTCTGGTCTCTCTTCTTGTTCCTATAAGGACACTAATAATGCCATTATGAGAGCCTCAGCCTCATGGTCTCATTTAATCTCAATTACTTCCCAAAGGCCCCACTTCCCAATACCATTATATCGAAGTTAGGGTTTCCACATATGCATTTAAGGAGGGAGGGGGACACAACACAGTCTGCAGCAAAGCCTGATTAGATTATATAGATGAGAGAATCAGTTCAGTTCAGTTCAGTCACTCAGTCTTTGTGACCCCATGAGTCACAGCATGCCAGGCCTCCCTGTCCATCACCAGCTCCCAGAGTTCACTCAGACTCATGTCCATTGAGTCAGTGATGCCATCCAGCCATCTCATCCTCTGTCATCCCCTTCTCCTCCTGCCCCTAATCCCTCCCAGCATCAGAGTCTTTTCCAATGAGTCAACTCTTCACATGAGGTGGCCAAAGTTTTGGAGTTTCAGCTTCAGCATAACTCCTTCCAATGAACACCCAGGAGTGATCCCTTTAGGATGGACTAGTTGGATCTCCTTGCAGTCCAAGGGACTCTCAAGAGTCTTCTCCAACACCACAGTTCAAAAGCATCAATTCTTCGGTGGTCAGCTTTCTTCACAGTCCAACTCTCACATCCATACATAACCACTGGAAAAACCATAGCCTTGACTAGACGGACCTTTGTTGGCAAAGTAATGTCTCTGCTTTTGAATATGCTATCTAGATTGGTCATAGCTTTTCTTCCAAGGAGTAAATGTCATTTAATTTCATGGCTGCAGTCACCATCTGCAGTGATTTAGGAGCCTTCCAAAATAAAGTCTGACACTGTTTCCCCATCTATTTCCCATGAAGTGATGGGAGCAGATGCCCATGATCTTTGTTTTCTGAATGTTGAGTTTTAACCCAACTTTTTCACTCTCCTCTTTCACTTTCATCAAGAGGCTTTTTAGTTCCTCTTCACTTTCTGCCATAAGAGTGGTGTCATCTGCATATCTGAGGTGATTGATATTTCTCCTGGCAGTCTTGATTCCAGCTTGTGCTTCTTCCAGCCCAGCGTTTCTCATGATGTACTCTTCATATAAGTTAAATAAGCAGGGTGACAATATACAGCCTTGACGTACTCCTTTTCCTATTTGGAACCAGTCTGTGGATGAGAGAATACTGAAGAGTAAAATACCACTGAGATTTCAAGTCTGGATAACAGTGAGACTAATGATTTCAGAAAGAGGTGTTGGTTGGTGTAGGAAAATAATGCATGATTGATGTATATCGAGTTTAAGGTATTAATTGTACAGTCAAAATACCCATCTATCAAACAGTTAAAAATAAGAGCTTGAATCTTGGTAGATGAATTGGGACACAAAATTTAAAGAGTTGAGAATCTTCAACATGTAAGTTGTAGTTGAAGCATGAGAATCGATAGTATATCTAAAGAAGAAAGATTTAGAGGAAAGAAAAGAATTCCAAGGCTGAAGCTTTGAGAAACAACTCATATTTTGGGGAAGTGATTCAGAAGATGAAGGAAGGGTCAATGGAATAGACAGATACTACTCATTCAAGATGGTAATATGTACATGCATTGGGCCTAAACTCAGTAACGACAGATAGGACATGGCTGAGTTCAAAACAAAATAAAAATCAATTTGTATTGGAAAGTGAGTAGAAATGCAAATTTGTGAGTAGAGTTGATGTTAGAAACATGCTGTACTCCAGGCTGGAAGTAGGTAATAGTATTTTGAATTTAGCTCCTGTAGGGTACTGGGGGTTAAAGTGTTCCCTGTAGGACAGGAACTAGAACCACACAGCATACTAAAAAGCAGAGACATCACTTTGCTGACAAACATCCATATAGTCAAAGCTGTGTTTTTTCCAGTAATCATGCACGGGTGTGAGAGTTGGACCATAAAGAAAGCTAAGCATCGATGAATGATGCTTGAATGCTTGTTGTCCAAGAATCCCTTGGACAGTAAGGAGATCAAACCAGTCAATTGTAAAGGAGATCAATCCTGAATATTCATTGGAAGGACTGATGCTGAAGCTGAAGCTCCAATAATTTGGCCACCTGATGTGAAGAGGTGACTCACTGGAAAAGACCCTGATGCTGGGAAAGATTGAGGGCAGAGGAGAAGGGGATGACAGGGGATGAGCTGGTTGGATGGCGTCACCGATTCAGTGGACATGAGTTTGAGCAAACTTTGAGAGACAGTGCAGGACAGGGAAACCTGTGTGCTGCAGTCCATGGGGTCACAAAGAGTCGGACATGACTGAGTGACTGAACAACAACATATAGCATATGGAGCTATCCTATCTAAAACTTACCCTATCCAAAATTCCAACTTTTTTTAAACATTTCCTATCTCTTTCCCCTGGTTTAGTATTTTTTTCTATTGTGTAATTATCAGTACCTAATATACTATTTATTTTGCGTATTTAATTTTGGGGAGGATTGTTTTCCCCACTATGATAGTGGCTCCATGAAAGCAGAGATTTGTGTCATACATGTTCATGACAGTATCCCCAGTGCCTACAACAGTGTTTGGCATATGATAGGTACCAGTAAGTATCTGCTAAATCAATAAATGAACAGTATAAAAATATGAGTGTTTGATTAACCACAAATTAGGTTAAGTTTTATGGGGGTTTCTAGTGAATCTAAAATTTTTTTATTAAAAATAAAATATTAGCATAAATATGACAAAATAAGATTTGATTGCAATGAAAGTGAAAGTCGCTCAGTTGTGTTCGACTCTTTGTGACCCCCATGGACTTTACAGTCCATGGAATTCTCCAGTCCACAATACTGGAGTGGGTAGCCTTTCCCTTCTCCAGGGATCTTCCCAACCCAGGAATCGAACCCAGGTCTCTTGCATTGCAGGCAGGTTCTTTAGTAGCTAAGCCATTGATGGCAGTGGGCAGAGGCAAAATTAGTGTTTATGGCACTAATTTTCTTTGTATTTGTTTGCTGAGAATACTTCATTAAACAATAACAGCACCAAAAAGCTTGGAGAAGATTTTTCAGAACATTATAGCATTGATATTAAGGGAAAAAAGAGTTTCAAAAATGAATAGGGAGATATTTGATATGTGGAATTAGTCACCAAGAGATAAGATAATTGTAATTGACTATTAGGAAATTATTAGTGACTACTGAAAGAACCTGTTTCAGCAAGGAGATGATAATGGATTGGATGCTGAGAAAATGGAGGCAGTGGGTGGGAAAATGGAGATCACTTATTCAGTGATGACAAGTACACCATTTCCAGGATGTAAAATTTATTCATATCTGTGAGCACAATGGAACAACCCATTGAAAAAATATAGACTTAAAATGCTGGAAAGAGAGAATGATTAATGGCAGCATTTATAATTAGAGGTATAGATTAAGAAGAAAAGGACACTTCACCTGGCAATGTAGAGGGGCACTACTTCTGAAATAGAAGAAAAGAAAGAAAGAAAGCTTAATGTTGATCAGTGGAGACAAGGAAATATGAAGGAGTTTATATTTGTTTCTTTGAAGCAGTAAGTCAGGCCATCTGACTAAGGAATATGTTTCAGTTTAGTGAATTAGCCCAATGGCATGTTAAGAGGCTGAACTTGTAAGAGCCTAGGTTGATAATTAGGGTATCAGTAACATGGATGATTAATTGAAGCAACAGATACTAAGACAAGGTGATAAGAATACACAGAAGAACTATGCAAAAAAGATCTTAATGCGTGGCTGATTCATGTCAATGTATAGCAAAACGAATACAGTATTGTAAAGCAAAAAAAACTAAAAAATAAAAATTAATAAAAAAAAAATCTTAATGATCCCGATAACCGTGATGGTGTGATCACTGACCTAGAGCCAGACATCCTGGAGTCTGAAGTCAAGTGGGCCTTAGGGAGCATCACTATAAACAAAGCTAGTGGAGGTCATAGAATTCCAGCTGAGCTATTTTCCAAACCTAAAAGATGATGCTGTGAATGTGCTGCATGCAATATGCCAGCAAATTTGGAAAACTCAGCAGTGGCCACAGGACTGGAAAAGGTCAGTTTTATTCCAATACTAAAGAAAGACAATGCTAAAGAATATTTAAACTACCACACAATTGCACTCAACTCACATGCTAGCAAAGTAATGCTCAAAATTTTCCAAGCGAAGCTTCAACAGTACATGAACTGAAAATTTCCAGATGTTCAAGCTGGATTTAGAAAAGTCAGAGGAACCAGAGATCAAATTGCCAACATCCGCTGGATCACAGAAAAAGCAAGCGAGTTCCAGAACAAGATCTACTTCTGCTTTATGGACTATTTTATTGACTATGAGCCTTCGACTGCATGGATCGCAGCAAACTGTGGAAAATTCTTAAAGAGATGGGAATACCAGACCACCTGACCTGCCTCTTGAGAAATCTGTATGCAGGTCAAGACTCAACAGTTAGAACTGGACATGGAACAACAGACTGGTTCCAAATTGGGAAAGGCATACGTCAAGGCTGTATATTGTCACCCTGCTTATTTAACTTATATGCAGAGTACACCATGAGAAATACTGGGCTGGATGAAGCAGAAGCTGGAATCAAGATTGCTGGGAGAAATATCAATAACCTCAGATAGCAGATGACACCACCCTTAAGGCAAAATGTGAAGAAAAGCTAAAGAACCTCCTGATGAAAGTGAAAGAGGAGAGTAAAAAAGTTGGCTGATAACTCAATGTTCAGAAAACTAAGATCATAGCATCTGGTCCCATGTCTTCATGGCAAATAGATGGGGAAACAATGGAAACAGTGACAAACTTTATTTTTTTGGGCTCCCAAATCATTGTAGATGGTGACTGCAGCCATGAAATTAAAAGACACTTGCTCCTTGGAAGAAAAGTTATGACCAACCTAGACAGCATATTGAAAATCAGAGACATTACTTTGCTGGCAAAGGTCCATCTAGTCAAGGCTGTGGTCTTTCCAGTAGTCATGTATAGATGTGAGAGTTGGACCATAAAGAAGGCTGAGCATGGAAGAATTGATGCTTTTGAACTGTGGTGTTGGAGAAGACTCTTGAGAGTCCCTTGGACTGCAAGAGGATCCAAGGAGTCAATCCTAAAGGAAATCAGTCCGGAATATTCTTTGGCCACCTGATGTGGAGCTGACCCTTTGGAAAAGACCCTGACTCTTGGAAAGACTGAAGGCAAGAGGAGAAGGGGATGACAGAGGATGAGATGGTTGGATGCATCACCGACTTGACGGACATGAGTTTGAGCAAGCTCCAGGAGTTGGTGATGGACAGCGAAGCCTGGCATGCTACAGTCCATGGGGTTGCAGAGAGTTGGATAGTCAAAGGTATGGGTTTGTTCTCCATTATTAAGACTTTGGCTTTTACTCTGAATGAGATGGGAAGCTGCTGCAGGGTTCTGTGCTGAGAAACAGGAAGTTCTGTCTTAGATTTTAACTGGACTACTTAGGAAACTATTGAAAATCATGGATGGGGGACTAAGGAGGATTTTGTACAATGAGCCAGGTGAAAGATTATGTTGGCTTGGGTCAGACCAGGAGTTACTTCAGGCCACTTGTGGTTTGAGAAGCTCTAAACACACAGTAGCATATGCTGAGTGGACAGTATCAGACCAAGTGTGGAATGAAAGAATAATCTGGGCTGGAGGTAAACATAGGGAACTGTTACCAGGAAGATTGTATTCAAATCCCAAAATATGTTTACTGAATGACTTAAGGTTGTTGAGGGAAGAGCTTTTTATTGAAAAAGAAATGTGAATGGTAAAAAGTTAAAGCTTTTCAAGAAATAGAGGGAGAATTCTCAGCCTAGGCAGAGAAAGTAGAACCCTTGGAATATCACCCAACCAGGACCCTAGCCTGAAGGTAGATATTGCAGACAGATATGGTTATGGGGTGAATGTTTCTTTGCCCCTGCCCCCCAAAAAGTCATATATTGAGATCCTAGTCCTTGAGAAGGACATGCACTTTTGGGAAATGGATTGGGATTAGTCCACAGAGCTCCCTTGCCCCTTCTGCCATGTTAAGTCACATCAAAAAGGCACAGGTTGTGAACCAGGAAGTGGGTTCCTTACCAGACACCACATCTGCTGGTGCCATGATCTTCAGTTTCTCTTAACTGTCAAAAGATTTCTTTTGAATATTTTGTCCATATCATACATAATTTAACACTCTTTTACCTAAACTAAGTATTTTTGAGATGGAAAAACATTGATTTAGTCACCAAAGTGATCAGTATTAAAAATAATTGGTCAATTCTCTCAGTTCTGTTCCCAAAGCTTTTGCTAAACCAACTCAGCTAACACCAGCTATTGAAATTATTTGAATTAAGAATCGTCATAATGATTGGCACTTGTACAGTACTTTCATTTTAAAGGGACTTGGACATCTATTATATTATTTGGCCCACCCACTAACTCTTTCAGTGACTGTCGGTTTTATTGTTCCCATTTTACAGAAAAAGCAGCTGAGGCTTAGTGAGATTAGGATTAGTCCTAGAATGAGTAAGTGGTAGGGCTGAGTCTTGAATCTGATTCTTCCTAACTCCAAGTTCAGGCTCAGAGTGTCTTTCCACACTGTACTTGAGTATTGAAGTATTTTCCTATTAATATGCTTAATGCGTGTTTCCATAGCCTTCTTTTTCTGTTGGCTTCATTGGTTTCCCAGCAGAGGGTCTTCCTAAGAGGAAGAGGGTGCCTGTTTCCCTCCTAGGTGCTTGCAGGGGCGCACAGCTTGTTCCTCCTGTTTCTGATCTTGCATTTCCCTTTTCTGTGGTGCTTTCAGCTTCACTCACCATCGGAGGAAATCTCCTCCTTCCCTAGACTCGACTTCTAAATCTTATCACAGCCCCCTGGCATTGGGACCTCCCATCTTTATCACCCGCAGGAGAGCCCATCTGAGAGGGGAGACAGAGGGCACGGACCGCAGCACGCTGGGAAGCCATGCTGAGGGTTACTTCTGCATTTCCTTCCTTGCGGTCCTCAGGAGCATCCTCGCCACCCTCCGGCCCCGGCTCTCTCCAGCCCGCCCCGGATCCGCCTCCCTCTCCTTCCTCTAGGAGGCTGAGACCAAGCGTGGGACGCACCTGTGTCCCTCTCCGGTCACCCCGTTGAGGCATCGGGGGCTACTCCCGAAGCAGGATTTACAGGCCCGGAAAACGCCAATGGGAGATCCAAATGGTCGGGGACTCCGGCACTTTAAGAGGCTTTTCTCTGGGAAACACCCGTCCCCTCCGTGCGCCTTATGAATGGAAATACTCCTCCCCCGGTCGAGCCCATTTTCCCCATTTCACCAGGAGCCGCAGCTTGCTCTCTTCTTTCGGTCTCCCCGCCCACATCAACGCGGGCAGCTCCAGAGCTGAAAAATGCGGGCTTCCTCTGCTGGTGGTGGGGTTTCGCAAGACTGAAAGACCCTGCGAAATGAAATTAAATGGGGTCATTCTTGAGGAAAAGAGGCCTCGTATCTTTCAGATAAACATTTCAGTATCTGTTGTTGGAGTGGGGGAAGGGGGGCAGCGGCAAATCAGGGGCGGGGAACTGTCAGTGCAACCAAAGCCTGCCTGGCCTTCTGAGCATGCCCAGTTCTCGATGCTGGAGCCATAGGGGAGTTTGAGTCTGCAGTTTCCACTTTGGGTTGGAGAGGCTAAAAGGCAGAGAAGGGGGAGGGAAACAAAAGCTAGGCAGAATTCTGGATTCAGTGTGAGGAAAAAATCAACAATATCAGCACTAATGCTGAAACTAACCCCAACCATAGGTTAAAGCAAGAGTCAGTGCTGGCAAGAAAGTGAAAGGGGCTCTGGGAAAATGATCAAATTATTTTTCCAAAGAGGTTTCTTTTGTAGGGCAGCTCACACAAACTATAACAAATAGCAGGGGGGTTTTAGTTGTCCCAGTCATGACTGGCTGTGTGTTTGGTTGGAAACAACCTGCTAACTCCTTGTGGACAGAGGAAGTTTCTAATCTGTTTCCTATAGCCTCTCTTATTGCAGTGCACATTAGTAGGCCTTTGGTATGTACTTGGTAGGCTGATTATCATGTAACCTTTTCCTGAGTGCACTTGAAGGATTCAGGAAGTTAAACTTCTATAAATAAAAGGTGTTTTTACTAACCAATGCTTTTGAATTTATAACAAATATATGGAAACCTGTTCATGGAATTGACTCTTGTTTCTTTCAAAGCAGTACACAGTTATGTTGCTAATGCTGTTACTGCTTAAAAGTCTTTTAAATTCTTCTTTGGAATGACTGTTAAAATCATTTTGTGAAATGCTGAAAACAGTAGTCTCAGTATTTTGGGGAAGTAGCTTGTGTTTGATAAAATGCAGTGTGTCACTTATTCACCAGGTAGATTAAATTAACTGAAGACTCAAAGAATTCCCAATCAATGGTTCATTAGAGATCCCTTATGTTCATGTACCATCTAGTGCGTGTACCTTTATATATATTTTTGTTTGTTTATTTTTGGAATCTGGACTACCTGAGTTTGGATCCTCATTCTGCTGTTTACTATTTGACCTTGGGCAAAATAATTGACTTCTTTTAACTTTAGTTCCTCATCTGTAAACCTGGGGTAATAATGCCAATGGGATTGTTGTGATTATAAATGAGAGAATATATATAAATGTTGAGTGGTGAGTCAAGCATATAGCAAGTACTCAATAAATGATAGTTATGATACTGACAGCTATTCCTCACTTATTAGTCCATTTCTTCTAAATCATTAGGAAGTTCTTTTGTGATTTTTTTTGGCCTATTTTGACAAGTTAAATCTAAAAGTCAAAGACAAATTTTGCTTCTACAGAGGTTTTTGAAAAAATTGGATGCATTATATCTTGAGTAATGGTAACATAGTTGGAATTGGTGCAGAACTTCCCACGTGAGAGTATCACTCCCTTGAAAATTTTATTTTAGTACCTGTCATTTGCTTTTATAGTTACATATTATATAAGTAATATCAGGTGAAAGCCAGTGAGTATTACTGTCTTCTTTCTTGTTATATTTTGAGATGCACTGGATTCTTTGTCTTGTCTCTTTCCTGGGCAGTTAATGCCAAGATGAATATAATCTATATTTGACTTGATTGTGTAGTGCACATAGTATATAGTTTAGGTAATTTAGAATTTTTATAAAATCAGATTTTTTTTCATCAGTAGATGATGGTAAGGATGCCATATTTGAAGTTAGAACATGTGGATTTGAATTTTTCATGCTCTTCTGATTAACTGTGAGACACAATTAACTGGGCAATTAACTTAATAGTTTTGTGCCTCAAAGTTTCCATCTGTGAAGTAAGGAGTAGGAGTAGCCACTATCTTTGTTAGCTGTTAGCATTTTGGAGGGCAAAGGAGGTAACATGAGAGTAGGCTGTGAAAAGGATACAGATGCTTTGGGTGTTTTTAGGTTCTTTATTCAGGGTGAAGGGAAGTTAAGAATCTCTTTTGTCTCTCTCTTACATGTACTAACATGGATGAGTTGACACTCTAGTGCACATTATATACCTGAAAATAGAGCAGACACATGAAAGGCTGTGTGGTTGCTGTTTGCAAAGGGTGACTACTTTTTAACAAAGAGAAGTTGCAAATCTGTGATATTTTTTTCTTGGACTCAGTGGAGTATAGCTAGGAGGAAGGGGAAAGAGCAGAGAGGCGGGCTATGAGATTTTTCTCTCTGTTGGATGTGGAGACCACTGGAACGAGAATAAGTTCATTTCTTTTCTGCATTCAGAAGCATGCACATTACCACTTGCCTAAGGACCAAGGGGGAATGGAGGCTTAATGCAGTGTCAAAATATTATTTCTGTTATTTTTTTTCCTGTGGCCTCTTGATGTAGGTAGAGGTTTCTTTGCTACAGGAAGTGGACATAGTTTGGTTGAGCTGTCAAGAGGAAGTACTTGCATTTCAACCAAACAAATTACGTGACTTACCTTTGAAATGTAGTGTATCCCAGATGTGTGAAAGATGATTTTATTTTTATGTAGTAGCATTTTCTTTCATGAAATAAGTAATACTTAGCAAAGAAAGGCTAGGTATAGTTAAGACATAGTTTGGGGCCTGTTTGTATACATTCAATCAGTTTCCTGTGCTTTATGCAGATTATCATAACAGAAGGTGAAAGCTGCCTAGCAATTTCCAGGCGATTGCACAGAGTTACAACTTTTTTCCTTCAAATGCTGTTTTTTTTTTTTATTGTTGTTGTTGTTTGTTTGTTTTAAAGTGAAACTTCACTGTAGTGAAAATGTTTATGTGGCTGATATAGAATGATGAAAATAAGAATTTGGAGTTCTTTTATTTGGGATTCTAAAGAGGAGAAAGAGGAATCCACTTCCCTACCCCTCCCCCCCCATTTTTCCTGTTTTGGGTTTAAATCCTAGTTCTGCTTCTTACATTCTCTGTGACCTTGGACAAGTTAACTCAACCTCTCTAACCTCAACTGCATTATTCATAAAATGGGGATAGTCATAGTTGTTGTGAAGATTAAATGAGGTGATCCATGAAAAGCACAGCACAGAATCTTGACACACAATAAATTAGTAAATATTCGTGTTCATGCTCAGTTGCTCAGTTGTGTCCGACTCTGCAACCCATGGACTGTAGCCTGCCAGGTTTCTCTGTCCATGAGATTTTTCAGGCAAGAATACTGGAGTGGTTTGCCATTTCTTCCTCCAGGGGATCTTTCCAATCCTAATAAATATTAGCTATTATTATTATTTTCATCAAGTATAAAACCTTGTGCTTACTGCTAAAATAAGGATAATTATAATGTTTGGCCCTAGCCCTCCAGAGTGCAGCAGAAAAAAAGAATAGCCATTGTTTAAATGGTATGTAGCCTATTAACTATTTTTTATTCTCCTTTCTTTGTCTCCAAGTCTCTTCTGTAGCAATCAACTTAATCCATTTTGAATGGGAGGAAATCTCTGCATGACAATTCCTTGACTTGCTATATCTATCAGAGGACTAACTGATCATCCATACAGAACATTTCTAAGGCATGAATTGCCTGTCCATCACCTTGTGTATTATGATGACAGTTGTAGCATCTGGTTACATAGATCACATACATAAATATCCATCAAAACATTTGTCAAATTTGGAAATTAACCTGCTGATATTTTGTGTATAAACTTACTATAATAATTACAGAAATATGAATGTGTGCCATTTTTAATGTGTTTACCCTATTCAACATATTTATCTTGATAACTAAAAATCTTTCAATTACATCAAAACAAACATTTTAAGAGTGTAGCTAATTAGCACTATGATTTGAAGCTGAACTTGCCCCATCCCTTACATATTTAAGGGTTATGCTTGGAGAAATCAAGAGAGTTTTATTTATTTTTATTACATTATTTGATAATATGACTAAAATATTAAAAGCACTTCTTTGAATGGCACTGCAACCTGTAGCCATTTAGAAGTCTTTGCACAACATTGCTAACTTCTTATGAGGGAACTCTAGTTTTATTCACATGTGTAAAAATTAGAGTTTGGCTATTAACCATGTATGTGGTCGCAAAAAGAGCACCTGGTTTTCAGCTCTGATTTCTCTTCGTGGTTTGACACTAGCTTTTCTATTCCCTATTTAATCTCTCCATTTCTTCTTTCTTTGCTGACTGTTCCTATTCAGATTTTTTTTCTTACAGCTGCCTTTCTTCTCCTTATCTTTTTTTAAAAAAATATTTATTTATTTAGACAAATGAGCTTTCTCTAGTTGTAGTGTGCTGGCTTCTCATTGCAGTGGAACTGCAACTTCTCCTGCTGCAGAACATGGGCTCTAGGCACGCAGCTTTAGTAGTGGTGGCTTGCCGCAGGGTCTAAAGCAAGGTCTAGTAGTTGTGGCGTGCAGGCTTAGTTGCCTGGCAGCACGTGGGATCTTCCCTGCCAAGGGATCCAGTCTGTGTCCCCTGCACTGGTGGGTGGATTCTTATCCATTGGACCATCAGGGAAGTCCTCTTCTCTCTATCTTTAAAAACAGGGTTCTGTCATTATTCTCGTCTTTCTTTTTCAAATCCCACGGATTCTTTCTCTCCTTCACTCTTGAGGTACCAACTCTCACTTCTATGTGGATGACATTCAAATTCAGTTTTCTAGTCTAAACATGTTTCTTGGCCTCTGTCCATATTCAAGCATCCTCCAGGCAACTCAAACCCCTATGCATTGTCTTTGGTCCTAAGCTTGTAATTCTTTTTTATAGTACTCATTTTGGTGAATGGCACTATGATCTATGCATTCACCTAAATAAAAAAGCTGGGGGTCTTCCTAAACTTTCCCTGCGTGTGTATGTGTGGTCAGTCCAACTGTTTGCAACCCTATGGACTGTAGTCTGCCAGGCTCCTCTGTCCATGGAATTTTCCAGGCAGGAATACTGGAGTGGGTTGCCATTTCCTTCTCCAGGGGATCATTCTGACCCAGGGATCGAACCCAATGTCTCTTGCATCTACTGCATTGACAGGTGGATTCTTTACCACAACACCAAGTAGATGGTATTATGTTCATATCTGTGTCTTCAGCATGTAAATCGTTGTCTAGGGCACAGCGTTGCACAAAAACTGTTTCTTGAATAAGTAAAAATGGTTGAAGGTGAAGTGTCTTCTACAAAGAAGGATTACAGGGACTTCCCTAGTGGTCCAGTGGCTAAGACCCTGTACTCCCAATGCAGAGGGTCTGGGTTTGATCCCTGGTCAGGGAACGAGATCTCACACGGAGCAGCTAAGAGTTCACATACTGCAACTAAGACACAGTGCAGCCAAATAAATAAATATTTTTTTTAGAAAAAAGGATTGAGATCCAGCGATCCCACTGCTGGGCATACACACCGAGGAAACCAGAATTGAAAGAGATACGTGTACCCCAATGTTCATTGCGGCACTGTTTGTAATAGCCAGGACATGGAAGCAACCTAGATGTCCATCAGCAGATGAATGGATAAGAAAGCTGTGGTACATATACACAATGGAGTATTACTCAGCTATTAAAAAGAATACATTTGAATTAGTTCTAATGAGGTGGATGACGCTGGAGCCGATTATACAGAGTGAAGTAAGCCAGAAAGAAAAACACCAATACAGTATACTTACACATATATATGGAATTTAGAATGATGGTAATGATAAACCTGTACACAAGACAGCAAAAGAGACACAGATGTATAGAACGGCCTTTTGGACTCTGTGGGAGAGGGAGAGGGTGGGATGGGTTGGCAGAGTGGCAGTGTAACATGTGTGATATCATAAGTGAAACGAATCGCCAGTCCAGGTTTGATGCAGGATGCAGGATGCTTGGGACTGATGCACGGGGATAATCCAGAGAGAGGGTGTGGGGCGGGAGGGGGGAGGTGGGGGTCGGGATTGGGAGTTCATGTACACTCATGGCTGATTCATGTCGATGTGTAGCAAAACGAATACAGTATTGTAAAGCAAAACAAAGTAAAAAATAAAAATTAAGTAAAGAAAAAAAAAAGAAAAAAGGATTGAATAATTACATTTCTGGATATCATTCATTTGAAGATTTCATATTTTCATTAATATCAGGTTCTATATTATATACAATTTTCACATGATTTTTCAAATGGATTTATAAGTAATTGAAAATATAGTTATCAAAAGTACTTAAAACATATTTGCTCAATCAAATTTTATAGTATTTCATAACAACTGATATTTTTCCTGAATGTTCATTGTATTTTTGGTTCTTTCTCCTAGCTAAAGTTTTCTCTTAATATATTCAGCTTAATAATTATGATTCCTAATTGGTAGGCTATCGTATCACACAGCAGCTTTTTTATAAAGATAAAGTGACAATACGTCTGAAGTCAGGGACTCTTCATATTGTAACTTGGATCCTTTGATAACATATCTGTTCAAGTTTTATGTGTTGATTACTCAATGAATACAAAGGCTTTAAGTTGGGATTTTCATCTTACAGTATTATCATGTTGGAAATTCATGTGTATTTATTGTTCATATTCTGAGAAGATATTAATAGTTCAGCATAAATGAACACATATGTTGGCTTAGAAATGAAATGTTTATTGCATCCAAAGCTACCTTAAGCAAAAATGTATACTTATCAATAAGCTCATTTCCTGTAGAATGGAAAGCTCAACAATTTCATTTAGAATTTTTAGCTTTTTTTTTCAATCTATACATTCCATTTCTGTCTGGTTTTTCTCTCCTTTCAGAGAGAAAGGACAACACTTCTAAACAGCATAGAGTTTATCATGTGTGTCTCATTTCCTGTTTAATGTGGGAGTAAAATTGGAGGGAAATCAGCCTTTTAGAGTTTATTTCTTCATTGGTCTCAGAAGCTTGATCTGACACGAGGACAAAACCTAAAGGATGTGTGTATATGTTTTAGACATAGTTACTTATATCTGTGTGTGTGTTTATATACCTACACACTTATATACATAACGCTATTTGCATTTAAAGAAGAAATGAGCTTGACAGGAGGCCTGGCGTGCTGTGGTTCATGAGGTCGCAAAGAGTCAGACACGACTGAATGACTGAACTGAGCTTGCCTCAGAAGTGACAACAGATAACTCCTAATCATATAACCAGTTTGTCTTGTCAGAGTTACATGTATTTGAATCTTATGATCTCTAGAAAGGAGAGTTTAGATCTCTATTGTTTGTGCCTATTATGTATTAAGCACTTTGACATTTATTAGTGTAATTCATTCTCACAATAGTTTTGAGAGTCAAATATTATTGTATTAGTGCTCTGGTTTTATGTCTTAAATATTCCTCAGATCCCTCACTTCCTGTTAATTCTTACTGTTGCCATAGTAATTATGGAATTCATCATTTCTGTATTATTACAGCCTTTTAATTTATCTCCCCTTGTCTGCTTTTGTCCTGATGAAATCTGTCCTCACATAGTTCCCTTAGTAATCCATCTGAAATATAGAAGCTTCCATGTCATTCTCATCACTTTCCTCTAAAACAATTCAGTAGCTTCCTGTCATGTTTTACCCATGTTAGAGCCCCACCTCACTGGGAGTTGGGTAAGCTCTTCCTGGAAGTTAGACTGTATACTGTATATGTAGAATTTTGGTTGTTCAGTTGTTAAGTCATGTCTGACTCTTTGCAACCCCGTGGACTGCAGCATACTAGGTTCTTCTGTCTTCCTCTGTCTCCTGGAGTTTTCTCAAACTCATGTCCGTTGAGTCAGTGATGTTATCCAGCCATCTCATCCTCTGCCACCTTCTTCTCCTTTTGCCTTCAATCTTTCCCAGTATCAGGGTCTTTTCCAATGAGCTGACTTTTTGCATCAAGTGGCCAAAGTATATGTAGAATAATTGCTCAATAACATTGGGTGATAACATGACTTAATTTTGAGGCACTTTTTACATTACATTTAAAAATGTATTCCAGATGCTTCTTATTTCCTCCTTTAAACATGACATCTGAAAAAGACTCCATACCTTACACATACCTTCGCTAGTGCAGAGCTGTTGTTCAGTCACTCATCATGTCGGACTCTTTGCAGCCCTATGGACTGCTGCACCCCAGGCTTCCCTATTCTTCACCATCTCCTGGATTTTGCTCAAAGTTATGTCCATTGAGTCAGTGAACCCATCCAATGATTCATTCTCTGTCATCCCCTTCTCTTCCTCCCTTCAAGCTTTCCCAGCATCACAGGGTCTTTTCCAATGAGTCGGTTCTTGGCATCAGGTGGCCAAAGTATTGGAGCTTCAGCTTCAGCATCAGTCTTTCCAATGAATATTCAGAGTTAGTTTTCTTTAAGATTGACTGCTGATCTCCTTGCTGTCCAAGGGACTTTTGAGAGTCTTCTCCAGCACCACAGTTTGAAGGCATCAATTCTTTGGTGCTCAGCCTTTTTTATTGTCCAGCTTTTACATCCATACATGACTACTGAAAAAAAATCATAGCTTTGAATGTATGGACCTTTGTAGGCAAAGTAATGTCTCTGCTTTTTAATATGCTGTCTAGGTTTGTCATTGCTTTTCTTCCAAGGAGCTATATTTCAAAATGTAAGGATCTCTTTAGCCTTATGTATTATAATGTTGAGCCACTGGTCTGCTGAAACTGCCAGATCTTTTCCATAAGAATACCTGTTAAGCCTGTTTTCCTTCATTCTCCATCATGCAGTAGGAAGATACAGAACTTGGCTTAACCCTGTATTAGTTTCCTAGGGCTGCTGTAACAAATTACCACAAACTGGGTGGATTTAAATAAGGCTAATTTAGTCTCTCACAGTTCTGGAGGCAGTTGCTAAATTGTGTCCAACTCTTTATGACTCCATGGACTGCAGTACTCCAGGCTTCCCTCTCCTTTACTGTCTTCTAGAGTTTGCTCAGACTCAAGTCTGTTGAGTCAGTGATGCCATCCCACCACCTCATCCTCTGTAGTCCCCTTCTCCTCCTGCCTTCAATCTTTCCCAGTATCAGGGTCTTTTCCAATGAGTCAGCTCTTCGCATCAGGTGGCCAAAGCATTGCAACTTCAGCATCAGTCCTTCCAATGAATATTAGAATTAATCTCCTTGAGGATCGATTGGTTTGAACTCTTTGCTGTCCAAGGGACTCGCCAGAGTCTTCTCCAGTTTGAAAGCATCAATTTGTTGGCACTCAGCCTTTTTTATGGTCCAACTCTCACATCTTTATGTGATTACTGGGCTGAAAGTCCAAAGTAAAGGTGTTGGCAAAGCCGTGTTTCCTCTGCTGGCCTTCCTTGCCTCTCTTCAACTTTCTGGTGATTGCTGGGGATCCTTGGTATTCCTTGGCTTGTGTTATATCACTCTAATCTCTGCCTCTGTCTTCACGTGGCCCTGTGACCTCTGTGTCTCTGTACCCAGTCTCCTTCTCTTTTCTCTTATAAATGCCCCATTCATTGGATTTAGTTCAGTTCGGTTCAGTCGCTCAGTCATGTTCAACTCTTTGCAACCCCATGTACTGCAGCACACCAGGCTTCCCTGTCCATCACCAAATCCTGGAACTTGCTCATACTTATGTCCATCGAGTGAGTGATGCCATTCAACCATCTCATTCTCTGTTATCGCCTTCTAGTGCCTTCAATCTTTCCCAGCATCAGGGTCTTTTCAAATGAGTCAGTTCTTTGTATCAGGTGGCCAAAGTATCGGAGTTTCAGATTCCACATCAGTCCTTCCAATGAATATTCAGGACTGATTTCCTTGAGGATGGACTGGTTGGATCTCCTTGTGGTCCATGGGACTCTTAAGAGTCTTCTCCAGTACCACAGTTCAGAAGCATCAATTCTTCCATGCTCAGTTTTCTTTATGGTCCAAGTCTCACATCCATACATGACTGCTGAAAAAACCATATCTTTGACTAGACAGACCTTTGTTGGCAAAGTAATGTCTCTGCTTTTTAATATGCTGTCTAGATTTGTCATAGCTTTTCTTCCAAGGAGCAGATGTCTTTTAATTTTGTGGCTGTGGTCACCATCTGCAGTGATTTTGGAGCCCCCCAAAATTAAGTCTATCACTCTTTCCACTGTTTCCCCATCTATTTGCCATGAAGTGATGGGACTGGTGCCATGATCTTAGTTTTCTGAATGTTGAGTTTTAAGCCAACTTTTCCACTCTCCTCTTTCACTTTCATCAAGAGGCTCTTTAGTTCTTCTTTGCTTTCTGCCATAAGGGTGGTGTCATCTGCATATCTGAGGCTATTGATATTTCTCCTGTCAATCTTGATTCCAGCCTGTGCTTTATCCAGCCCGACCTTTCTCATGATGTTCTCTGCATATAAGTTAAATAAGCAGGGTGACAATATACAGCCTTGATGTACTCCTTTCCCGATTTGGAGCCAGTCTGTTGTTCCATGTACAGTTCTAACTGTTGCTTCTTGACCTGCATACAGATTTCTCAAGAGGATGGTCAGGCAGTCTGGTATTCCCATCTCTTGAAGAATTTTCCACAGTTTGTTGTGATCCACACAGTTAAAGGCTTTATGTAGTCTATGAATCAGAAGTAAATATTGTTCTGGAACTCTCTTGCTTTTTCTATGTTCCAGTGGATGCTGGCAATTTGATCTCTGATTTCTCTGACTTTTCTAAATCCAGCTTGGACATCTGAAAGTTGTAACTTCACATATGTACTGTTGAAGCCTTGCTTGGAGAATTTTGAGCATTACTTTGCTAGGGTGTGGGCTTCTCTTGTAGCTCAGATGGTAAAGAGTCTGCCCGCAGTGTGGGAGACCTGGGTTTAATCCCTGGGTGGTAAGATCCCCTGGAGAAGAAAACAGCTACCCACTCCAGTATTTTGCCAGGAAAATCCATGGATAGAGGAGCCTGGCAGGCTACAGTCCATGGGATTGCAAAGAGTCAGACATGACTGAGTGACTTCACTTGCTAGTGTGTGAGATGAGTCCAACTGTGTGGTAGTTTGAACATTTTTTGGCATTGCCTTTTAGGGAATGGAATGAAAACTGACCTTTTCCAGTCCTGTGGCCACTGCTGAGTTTTCCAAGTTTCCTGGCATGTTGAGTGCAGCGCTTTAACAGCATCATCTTTTAGGATTTCAAATAGCTCAACTGGAATTCCATCACCTCCACTACTTTGTCTGCAGTGGTGGTTCCTAAGGCCCACTTGACTTTGCATTCCAGGATGTCTGGCTCTAGATTAGTCAACACATCATCCTGATTATCTGGGTCATGAAGATCTTTTTTGTATAGTTCTTTTGTATATTCTCACCACCTCTTCTTTATATCTTCTGTTCTTTTAGGTCCATACCACTTCTGTCTTTTATTGTGCCCATCTTTGCGTGAAATGTTCCCTTGGTATCTCTAATTTTCTTGAAGAGATATCTAGTCTTTCCCATTCTATTATTTCTCTCTATTTCTTTGCTTTGATTGCTGAGGAAGGCTTTCTTATCTCTCCCTGCTATTCTTTTGAACTCTGCATTCAGATGGGTATCTTTCCATTTCTCCTTTCCCTTTAGCTCCTCTTCTTTTCTCAGCTAATCGTAAGGCGTCCTCAGACAATCATTTTGCTGCTTTGGATTTCTTTTTCTTTGGAATGGTCTTGATCACTGCCTCCTGTACAATGTCACAGTTTGGTTAGTTTTCTGTCATTGTGGTTTTTATTCTTTCTGTTCACTCATGGATAAGATGATTGGATTTAGGCCCAGCTTAAACCAATTTGACCTCATTTTAATCTGTTTACATCTACAAAGACCTTATTTCCAAATAAGTTTACAGTTATGGGTATCAGGGTTGAAGACTTGAACATAGTATTTTTGGGGACACAGTTCAACCCACTACAGACTATTGAATTTCATCTTTTTAGTGTCATCTCATTGTTGTGCCTGATTTTATCATTCAACACAATAACCATTCCTTCATCAGTTTTGCATCAGTTACAAAAGTGACAGGCATCCCTGTATAAAATACCTCCCCTCCAATGTTGATTGGGAGAAAAGAAGTAAAAAAAGCATGTGACATACCATTAAATAGTTTGTTTTGAGTTATTTTTGCACCCTTAATCAATACATCTTAAATAAGACAGTTTCATCAACTACAAATGCATTCTAATGTGGTACTACCCAATCATATTTCTTCAAGTTGTCCGTTTTCTCTCCTCTCTTTTTTGGCAAGGTCTAGAGACATGAAGGATTTTAGTTCCAACCAGGAATAGAACCAGTACCCCTTGCACTGGGCACTTGGAGTTTTAACCACTGGACCACCAGGGAGGTCCCAACTTGTCCATTCTCCTATTCAAAAAATATATTTTGAGTGTCTGCAATGTGTCAGGTTCTGTACCAGGCTCTAGAGGAGCTTACAGTTTGAGTTCACTTTCAGTTCAGTTCAATAGCTCAGACATGTCTGACTCTTTGTGACCTGTGGACTGCAGCATGCTAGGCTTCCCTGTCCATCACCAACTCCTGGAGCTTGCTCAAACTCATGTCCATTGAGTCAGTGATGCCATCCAGCCATCTCATCCTCTGTCATCCCCTTCTCCTGCCTTCAGTCTTTCCCAGCATCAGGGTCTTTTCCAATGAGTCCATTCTTCGCATCAGGTGGCCAAAGTATTGGAGTTTCAACTTCAGCAATCATTTCTTCCAATGAATATTCAGGACTGATTTTTTTTTTAGGGTTGACTGGCGTGATCTCCTTGCAGTCCAAGGGACTCTCAAGAGTCTTCTCCAATACCATATTTCAAAAGCATTGATTCTTCAGTGCTCAGCTTTCTTTATAGTCCAACTCTCACATCCATACATGACTACTGGAAAAAACCTAGCTTTGACTAGATGGACCTTTATGGGCAAAGTGATGTCTCTACTTTTTAATATGCTGTCTAGGTTGGTCATAGCTTTTCTTCCAAGGAGCAAACATCTTTTAATTTCATAGCTGCAGTCACCATCTGCAGTGATTTTAGAGCCCCCCCCCCCAAATAAAGTCTCTCACTTTCCACTGTTTGTCCAGCTATTTGCCATGAGTGATGGGACTGGATGCCATGATCTTAGTTTTCTGAATGTTGAGTTTTAAGCCAACTTTTTCACTCTCCTCTTTCACTTTCATCAAGAGGCTCTTTAGTTCTTTGCTTTCTGCCATAAGGGTGGTGTCATCTGCATATCTGAAGTTATTGATATTACTTCTGACATCTTGATTCCAGCCCAATCTTATGCTGCCTCCAGCCCAGCATTTCTCATGGTGTATTCTACATAGAAGCTAAATAAGCAGGGTGACAATATACAGCCTTGACATACTCCTTTCCTGATTTGGAGCCAGTCCATTGTTCCGTGTCCAAATGATATTACTTCCGACAATCTTGATTCCAGCCCAATCTTATGCTGCCTCCAGCCCAGCATTTCTCATGGTGTATTCTACATAGAAGCTAAATAAGCAGGGTGACAATATACAGCCTTGACATACTCCTTTCCTGATTTGGAGCCAGTCCATTGTTCCGTGTCCAATTCTAACTGTTGCTTCTTGACCTGCATACAGATTTCTCAGGAGGCAGATAGGTGGTCTGGTATTTCCATCTCTTGAAGTATTTTCCACAGTTTGTTGTGAACCACACAGTCAAAGGCTTTGGCGTAGTCAGTGAATTTGAAGTAGACGTTTTTCTGAAACTATCTTGTTTTTCTCTGATCCAGCAGATGTTGGCAATTTGATCCCTGGTTCCTCTGCCTTTTCTAAATGCAGCTTTATGTTGAAGCCTGGCTTGGAGAATTTTGAGCGTTACTTTGCTAGCATGTGAGGTAAATACAATTGTGCGGTAGTTAAAGCATTCTTTGGCATTGCCTTTCTTTGGGATTGGAATGAAAACTGCCTTTTCCAGTCCTTTGGCCACTGCTCACTTTTCCAAATTTGCTGGCATATTGAGTGCAGCCCTTTCACAGCATCATCTCTTAGGCTTTGAAATAGCTCAGCTGGAATTTCATCTCCTCCACTAGCTTTGTTCATAATGTTGCTTCCTAAGGCCCCTTGACTTCACATTCCAGGATATCTGGCTCTAGGTGAGTGATCACACCATTGTGGTTATGTGGGTCATGAAGATCTTTTTTGTATAGTTCTTCTGTATATTCTTGCCATCTCTTCTTAATATCTTTAGCTTGTGTTAGGTGCATACCATTTCTATCCTTTATTGTGAGTTCACTTTGCTGAGATGTATATATTCTACCTTTAGCTTTCCTTTGTTACTCTGTCCAGATTCCCCCAAAGAAATAAGACACTGAAGTGAACTTGGCATGACTTATTCACAGAGAGCCAATTCTTGCCCTTTACTATCCTTGTTATACTCTCTCTCTTTTTAGACTGTAGGCTAATTTTTTTTTTTTTTAGAGTATTTTACTCGAATTTCTTTTCCCTGATTCAACATTGTTTTTATTTTCCAAATTTTTCTGGCTATTATTTTTTAATCTTTCAAACTAATGTTATAATAAAATTGGATAGCTCCAGAAAAAAGCTTGATGGTATTTTTGAGTATCACTTTAAATTTATAAAATAACTTGGGGAAAACTGACATCTTCAGGATATTGAATTTTACTGTCTAGGAACATGGTATGTCTTTATAGTTGTTTTCAAGTTTTTTTGGTGGCTTTCCTAAAAGGTGCTTTTAGAAAGGGTGTCTTTTATAATTTCTTGTTAAGCTTATGCTTAGCATTTTTTGATATATTTTTTTCTATCATAATTGAGGTTTGTCTTCTGTATTTTTGTGTTTGTACATGAATGGTATTAATTTTTGTATGCCAATTTTATAACCCTACTTTACCAAATTATTTTATTTTTGTACTTGTTTTTCCATCTATCCTTTGGGTTTTCAAAATATAAATAATTATATAATCTAGAAATAGAAAATAATTTTACTCTTTTGTATCCAATTTTTTTTATCTCTAATTACTTTCTCTTTTATAATTGCATTGACAAATATTTCCAACACTACTTTAAATATAGCATAGAGAGTGAGTATTGTGTCATTTTGAATCTTAGTAGGAAAGCCACTAATTTCTCTATTAAGATTTTTGGGGGTGTCGAGGTAACATATTAAGGTATTAAGGAAGTGTCCATCAATTTTTATTTTGTTAAGTTAAAAAACTTGAGTGGTGTTGAATTTTGTCAAGTTCATTTTCTTTATCTATGGAGACCATATGACTTCTATTCATTAATATGCTGGATTGGAGTTTATCATGTTTTATTTAATAATTTTTGCATTGATATTTGTAAGTTAGATTGGTCCATTGTTTTTTAGAAGGATAGGGTCGGGAGTGATTCTAGTCAGTTTCTGGGAACAGTGTTATACTCACTACATGAAATGGGTTTGGAAGATTTCTTTTTTTCCCCCTATGGAATATTAAAGTATCACTGGAAGTTTTCTGATCTTTCAAAGTTTATTAGAGTTCCCATGTGAAATCATCTGGCCTAGTGTTTTCTTTAATAGTGAAACTTTTAAACTTCTTTTATTTTCTTTATGATCTTTGTTCTATTTAGACTTTCTGTTTCTACTGGGGTCAATTTTGGTAAGTTTTATTTCTCTAAAATTTTTTCCATTTCATCTAAGTTTTCAAATTTGTTTGCATAGAGGAGGGAGGGGGGTTCAGGATGGGGTACACGTGTATACCTGTGAAGGATTCATGTTGATATATGGCAAAACCAATACAATATTGTAAAGTAAAAAAAAAAGAAAATTTTTAATTTCCCCTGTTCTGATGTTTTATTTTCTTGTTGTTATTTCTGATGTTGTGTACTTAATGTTGTGCATTTTGTTTTTTCTCTCCCGAATCCCCACCACCTTTTTTTCCTATATGTTTAGTTAGTGGTTTGTCTATTTTGTTAATTTTTTTCTAAAGAACCAGTTTTGGAATTATTTATTATTTCTGCTGCTTTTTTAAAGTTTACTTCCTCCTTTTATTAAATCTCTTTTCCACAAACATCTTTTTTTCCCCTAGCTTTCTGTATTGGGTGTTTAATTTTTTTCATATAGGCATTTCATGCCATGTGTTTTCTTCGACATTTCATTTAGGTGTAGCCTACAGATTCTGATAATATCAGGTTTTCATTATTACTTTCACGAAGTTCTGCAGTTTAATTTTGTATTTTTGCCTTCGACTCAAATGTTGTTTAGAAGTGTGCTTGTAAATTTCCATGTGGAAGGGCATATTTGTTTTTTATTTCATATGTGTGTTTCTGTTTCTTTTTAAAATTGAGGTTATAATTAAAATGTAACATTAAGTTTAAGTTATGCAACATAATTCAGTATTTGTGTATAGAAACTTCCCTGGCAGTCCAGTGGTTAGGACCCTATGCTTCCAGTGCAGGGGGTGCAGGTTTGATACCTGGTCAAGGAATTAAGATTCTGAATGCTGTGCAGTGTGCAAAAAAAAAAAAAAAAGAAAAGAAAAGAAAATATTTATGTATATTGCAAATGATTACTGTGATAAGTCTAGTTAACATCTTTTTATTTTGGTATTGATTTTGACTTTTATTGCATTATAGTGTGAGTATGGTGTTTGCATTATTTCTATTCTTTGAAAATTATCGAGCTTTTCTCTGTGGCATAAGATTATCAGTTTTTGTGAATGTTCCAGGTGTACTTGAAAAGAAATTGTAATCGCTTATTATTGGGGTTCAAAATTTGATATAGATCTTAAAGATACACCTGACCTATGTTGCCCTTATTAATTTTTAGTCAGCTCAATCTTGGATTTTGAGATGTATGTTAAATCTAACATTAGTGTGTTTCTGACTATTTCTCTTTGAATTTCCTGTAGGTTTCAGCTTAATGAAAGTTATTGCTGTGTTATTGGGTGCATAAATATTAATAACTGTAATATCCTCATTGTGAATTATAGCCTTAAGCATTATGCAGTGGCCTTTTTAATACAATGTAATGGTTTTTGGTCTCACTTCCACCTTATCAGGTATCAAGATTAAGACCCCTGTTTTCTTTTTATTTGTGTTTGCCTGATATATCTTTCTCTATCCTTTTATTTTTAACTCTTTTGAATCTCTTTGTTTTAGGTGTGTCTCATATTCTGCATAGTGTTGGATTTTGATTCATTAGCCTTTTCTTTCAATAGGGGAGTTAAGCCCATTTCCATCTACTGATATGATTAATATGTTTGACTTCAGTTCTATCATATTGGGATTTTTTGTCTTTTGTATCTATGCTCTTTCATTATGCAGTCAGTTTTATCTGTTTGTTTGTCCTATTGGTTAACTATATATTTAATACTAATACCTTTATATAATACCATTAATATACTTTCTTTTGGGCTTATTGGTTCCCTGCATTGAACAACATTGAAATTATCTTGTAAGCTCTTCTCCCTTACTCCTTCTATTCCAGTATCTGATCTAAAGCAATATCCTATTATTTCCAGTTAATGTTTAATGGCATTCATATCTACATGCACTCCTTATTCTCTTTTCCCCAATTTTTGATCATTTATACTTTTCTACCAGCTTCCCTGGTGACTCAGATGGTTTCTGCCTGCAACGCTGAGACCTGGGTTCGATCCCTGTGTTGTGAAGATCTCCTGGAGAAGGGAATGGCAATCCACTCCAATATTTTTGCTTGGAAAATTCCATGGACAAGGGAGCCTGGCAGGCTATATCCATGGAGTTGCAAAGAGCTGGACATGACTGAGCGACTAACACACACACACACACACACACACACACTGGTCTATTATATTCTCTCTTTTGTGACCATGGGTTAACTTTGTTATATATGAATATTTATATTCAGTGCTCACCAATCATTCTTACGTTATTGTCTCTCAGTCTTTTGTTGTCTGAATTTTTTTTTTCTACTATTAATTAATTCCTTAGTAAGGGTTCACAGGATCAATGTGCTTTGAGTTTCAGTAAGTTTATAATTGTTTGCTGCTTTGTACTTGGAGGCCAGTTTGGGTAGATGTAAAATCCATGATTCATATTTCTCTTCCTTTAGTGTCTTAAATTTGTCACATCATGTTCTTTGTTCCTCTAACTCAATGAAACTGTGAGCCGTGACATGTAGGGCCGCTGAAGATGGATGGGTCATGGTAGAGAGTTCTGACAAAACGTGGTCCACTGGAGAAGGGAATGGCAAACCACTTCAGTATTCTTGCCTTGAGAATTCCAGGAACAGTATGAAAAGGCTTAAAGATAGAACACTGAAAGATGAACTCCTCAGGTCAGTAGTTGCCCAATATGCTACTGGAGATCAGTGGAGGAGTAACCCCAGAAAGAATGAAGAGATGGAGTCAAGGCAAAAACAACACCCAGTTGTGGATGTGACGGGTGATGGAAGTAAAGTCCGATGCTATAAAGAGCAATATTGCATAGGAACCTGGAATGTTAGGTCCATGAATCAAGGCAAATTGGAAGTGGTCAAACAGGAGATGGCAAGAGTGAACATTGACATTTTAGGAACAGCAAGCTAAAATGGATTGGAATGGGTGAATTTAACTCAGATGACAACTATATCTACTACTGTGGGCAAGAATCCCTTAGAAGAAATGGAGAAGCCATCATAGTCAATGAAAGAGTCCGAAATGCAGTACTTGGATGCAATCTCAAAATGACAGAATGATCTTTGTTTCCAAGGCAAACCATTCAATATCACACTAATCCAAGTCTATGTGCTCACCATGATGATGAAGAAGCTGAAGTTGTATGGTTCTATGAAGACCTACAAGACCTTCTAGAACTAACACACAAAAAAGATGTCCTCTTCATTATAGGGGACTGGAATGCAGAAGTAGGAAGTCAAGAGCTACCTGGAGTAACAGGCAAATGTGGCCTTAGAGTACAAAATGAAGCAGGTCAAAGGCTAACAGAGTTTTGCCAAAGAACACATTGGTCGTAGCAAACACTCTCTTCTGGCAACACAAGAGAAGACTCTACACATGGACATCACCAGATGGTCAATACCGAAATCAGATTGATTATAATTATTGCAGCCAAAAATGGAGGTCTATACAGTCAGCAAAAACAAGACGGGGAGCTGACTGTGGCTCAGATCATCAACTCCTTATTGCCAAATTCAGACTTAAACTGAAGAAGTAGTAGAAAACCACTAGACCATTCAGGCATGACCTAGATCAAATCCCTTATGATTATGCAGTGGAAGTGACAAATAGATTCAAGGGATTAGATCTGATAGACAGAATGCCTGAAGAACTATGGACGGAGGTTCACAACATTGTACAGGAGGCAGTGATCAAGACCATCCCCAAGAAAAAGAAATGCTAAAAGGTAAGATGGTTGTCCAAGGAGGCCTTACAAAAAAGACTCAAAAGGCAAAGGTGAAAAGGAAAGATATACCCATTGGATGCAGAGTTCCAAAGGATAGCAAGGAGAGATAAGAAAGCCTTCCTCAGTTATCAATGTAAAGAAATAGAGGAAAACAATAGAATGGGAAAGACTAGAGATCTCTTCAAGAAAATTAGAGAACCAAAGGAACATTTCACACAAAGATGGGCACAATAAAGGACAGAAACATAATGGACCTTACAGAACAGAAAATATTTAGAAGAGGTGGCAAGAATACACAGAAGAACTATACAAAAAAAGATCTTCATGACCTGAATAACCATGATGGTGTGATCACTCACCTAGAGCCAGACATCCTGGAATGTGACATCAAGTGGGCCTTAGGAAGCAACACTAGGAACAAAGCTAGTGGAGGTGATGGAATTCCAGCTGAGCTATTTCAAAGCCTAAAAGATGATGCTGTGAAAGTGCTGCACTCAATATGCCAGCAAATTTGGAAAAGTGAGCAGTGGCCACAGGACTGGAAAAGGGCAGTTTTCATTCCAATCCCAAAGAAAGACAATGCCAAAGAATGTTCAGACTATTGCACAATTTCACTCAGCTCACATGCTAGCAAAGTAATGCTCAAAATTCTCCAAGCCAGGATTCAATAGTACAGAACCATGAACTTCCAGATGTTCAAGCTGGATTTAGAAAAGGCAGAGGAACTGGAGACCAAATTGCCAACATCCGCTGGATCATCAAAAAAGCAAGAGAGTTCCAGAAAAGCATCTACTTCTGCTTTATTGACTAAGCCAAAGCCTTTGACTGTGTGGATCATAACAAACTGTGGGAAATTCTTCAAGAGATGGGAATAACAGACCACCTTATTTGCCTCTTGAGAAATTTGTATGCAGATCAGGAAGCAACAGTTAGAACTGGACATGGAACAGTGGACTGGTTCCAAATCGGGAAAGGAGTACATCAAGGCTGTATACGGTCACCGTGCTTATTTAACTTATATGCAGAGTACACCATGAGAAATGCTGGGCTGGAGGAAGCATAAGCTGGAATCAAGATCACCAAGAGAAATATCATTAACCTCAGATATGCAGATGACACCACTCTTATGGCAGAAAGTGAAGAAGAACTAAAGAGCCTCTTGACGAAGGTGAAAGAGGAGAGTGAAAAAGTTGACTTAAAGCTCAACATTCTGAAAACTAGATCATGGCATCTGGTCCCATCACTTCATGGCAAATAGATGGGGAAACAGTGGAAACAGTGACAGAATTAATATTTTTAGGCTCCAAAATCACTGCAGATAGTGACTGCAGCCATGAAATTAAAAGACACTTGCTCCTTGGAAGATAAGTTGTGACCAACCTAGACAGCATATTAAAATGCATAGACATCATTTTGCCAACAAATGTCTGTCTAGCCAAAGCTATGGTTTTTCCAGTAGTCATGTATGGTTGTGAGAGTTGGACTATAAAGAAAGCTGAGCACCGAAGAATTGATGCTTTTGAACAGTGGTGTTGGAGAAGACTGTTGACAATCCCTTGGACTGCACAGAGATCAAACCAGTCCATCCTAAAGGAAATCAGTCCTGAATATTCATTGGAAGGAGTGATGCTGAAGCCAAAAGTGCAGTACTCTGGCCACCTGATGGGAAGAACTGACTCATTGGAAAAAGTGGTGTTGGAGAAGACTGTTGACAATCCCTTGGACTGCACAGAGATCAAACCAGTCCATCCTAAAGGAAATCAGTCCTGAATATTCATTGGAAGGAGTGATGCTGAAGCCAAAAGTGCAGTACTCTGGCCACCTGATGGGAAGAACTGACTCATTGGAAAAGACCCTGATACTGGGAAAGATTGAAGGCAGGAGAAGGGGACAACAGAAGATGAGATAGTTGGATGGTATCATTGACTCACTGGCCTTGAGTTTGAGTAAGTTCCAGGAGTTGGTGATGGATAAGGAAGCCTGCTTTGCTGCAGTCCATGTGGTCACATAGAGTGGGACATGACTAGCGACTGAACTAATGTTCTTTGGGTATTAGGAATTGGTTGAAAAGTCAGGGGACAATCTTGTTTTCTTTCTCTTATTGGTGTCTTAGCCTTTTTGCATGGTTGTCCAAATGATGTTTTATTTTCTTTTTAAAGTAATTTAAACTGTAATATGATTCAGTGTTGGTCATACTGAAATGATTGTGCTGAAACATGACATATAAATTTGAGATTTTTTCCCTTAATTTTAGGTAAGTGTTCTGAAATTATAGAGTATAATTTAATATTTATTTTGGCTTATCATTTGACATTCTTTGTGATTCCTGTCATATGTATGCTGAGTCTTTTTTGCTTATCTTCTCTATGGATCACTTTCTATTGGAAGTTTTAAAAATGTCTCTCTGCATTTCTTTTGTGGTTTTAGAGAGTCATCCATGCAGTATATCTTTATTAGTCTTTATATGAACTAACCTATTCATGATGATTCCACATGCATATATATTTATTTAGCTCTTAAATTGAAATGTCAAATATAGATAAAATTGACAGTATTTAGTTGAGTATTATTACCTTACTTTTCATAAATCCAAGCTTATTCACTATATGTAAGTACAAGTGGCTACATCATTCTGTCTTCTAATGTAGCATGCCCAAGTATCTCCATATTCTAGTATGTGTTATTTTATCCTCTTTTTGTTTATTATGGAATAGTTATATATAATAAAATTCTGTTTTCAGGAAAAAAAAACTGTTTTCAAAGCACAGTTCAATGACTTCTGTTAAGCAGATAGAATTGTGTAAGCATCACCTTAAACAGTATATTGAGTAGTTATCTTACCTGAAGAATATTCCTTGTGCCCCTTTGCTCTTGATCTCCTTCTACTCCTAACTCTAGTCAGCCATTCATCTGCTTTCCATCACTATAGTTTGCCTTTTCTAGAATTTCATATAAATGGAATCATTCAGTACATAGTCTTTCAATTTGACTACTTTTATTTAGCGTAATATTTTTGAGATTCACTAATACTGGTGTGTGTGTGTGTGTGTATATATGTTCTATAGTGTTCCATGATATGTATGTACTATTTGGGTTGTTTTCAGTTTTTGGCCATTATGAAAAATGCTGCTAAAATTTCTGCAGACACGTTTTCAAGGGGACATATGTTTTTATTTGTCTAGGGTGAATACCTAGCAATGGAATTGCTTGGCCCTTATATTTAGTATTATAAGGTATTGCCATATTGTTTTGCAAAGTGGTTGTAACGTCTTACATTTCCACCGGCGATGCAGGAGATTGTTCCAGCCGCCATATCTTCCATTGTCACCAACACTTGGTATTGACAGTGTTTTTCACTTTAGTCATTTTAGAGTGTGTGCAGTTGTATTTCACTGTAGTCTTAATTAGCATTTCTCCAAGGACTAGCAATGTTAAACATATTTCCATGTGCTTATTTGCATTTGCATATCTTTTGGGAAATGTTTGTTCCAGTGTTTTGTCCATTTTTTTATTAGCTTTTTTTTTGGTTGTCTTATTGAGTTATGAGTTCTTTATGTATTCTGAATAGCAGGTTTTTGCTGTGAAAAATTTTGCTTCTGCTCTGTATATTACCTTTGTGTTTTCTTAATAATCACTTTTGAGAAATGAAACTTTTAAACCATGAAGTCCATTTTATTATTTTTTTCTTTTATTATTTGTGTTTTTGGTCTCCTATTTAAACAATGTTTGCCTACTCAACAACGTAAAGATTTACTTCTAGAAATGTAACAGTTTTATCTCTAATATTTAGGTCAGTGAACATTAAAAAAATTTTATGTGGCTGTGCCAGGTCTTAGTTGTGACATGTGGGATCTTTAGTTTTGGCAAATAAACTCTTAGTTGCAACATGCAGGATCTAGTCCTTGAACAGGGCTTGAACCCAGGCCCCCTGCATTGAGAGTGAGGAGTCTTAACCTCTGGATCACCAGGGAAGACCCTCAAAGAACATTTTTGAGTTACTTTTTATGTACGGTATGAGGAATTCTCCAAGCCAGGCTTCAGCAATATGTGAACCGTGAACTTCCAGATGTTCAAGATGTTTTAGAAAAGGCAGAGGAACCAGAGATCAAATTGCCAACATCTGCTGGATCATTGAAAAAGCAAAAGAGTTTCAGAAAAACATCTATTTTTGCTTTTTTTGACTATGCCAAAGCCTTTGACTGTGTGGATCACAATAAACTGTGGAAAATTCTGAAGGAGATGGGAATATCAGACCACCTGACCTGCCTCTTGAGAAACCTGTATGCAGGTCAGGAAGCAACAGTTAGAACTGGACATGGGACAACAGACTGGTTCCAAATAGGAAAAGCAGTACATCAAGGCTGTATATTGTCACCCTGCTTATTTAACTTCTATGCAGAGAACATCATGAGAAACACTGGGCTGGATGAAGCGCAAGCTGGAATCAAGATTGCCAGGAGAAATATCAAGAACCTCAGATATGCAGATGACACCACCCTTATGGCAGAAAGTGAAGAGGAACTACAAACCCTCTTGTTGAAAGTGAAAGAGGAGAGTGAAAAAGTTGGCTTAAAGCTCAACGTTCAGAAAACTAAGATCATAGCATCTGGTCCCATAACTTCATGGCAAATAGATGGGGAAACAATGGAAACAGTGACAGACTATATTTTCTTGGGCTCCAAAATCACTGCAGATGGTGACTGCAGCCATGAAATTAAAAGACGCTTACTCCTTGGAAGGAAAGTTATGACCAACCTAGACAGCATGTTAAAAAGCAGAGACATTACTTTGTCAACAAAGGCCTGTCTAGTTAAGGCTGTGGTTTTTCCAGTANTGGGCTCCAAAATCACTGCAGATGGTGACTGCAGCCATGAAATTAAAAGACGCTTACTCCTTGGAAGGAAAGTTATGACCAACCTAGACAGCATGTTAAAAAGCAGAGACATTACTTTGTCAACAAAGGCCTGTCTAGTTAAGGCTGTGGTTTTTCCAGTAGTCATGTATGATATGAGAGCTGGAGTATAAAGAAAGCTGAGCACTGAAGAATTGATGCTTTTGAACTGTGGTGTTGGAGAAGACTCTTGAGAATCCTTTGGACTGCAAGGAGATCCAACCAGTCCATCCTAGAGGAAATCAGTCCTGAATATTCATTGGAAGGACTGATGCTGAAACTGAAACTCCAAATCTTTGGCCACCTGATGGGAAGAGCTGACTCATTGGAAAAGACCCTGATGCTGAGAAAGACTGAAGGTGAGAGAAGGGGACAACAGAGGATGAGATAGTTGGATGGCATCACTGACACAATGGACATGGGTTTGGGTAGACTGTAGCAGTTGGTGATGGATAGGGAGGCCTGGTGTGCTGCGGTTCATGGGGTCGCAAAGAGTCGGACATGACTGAGCAACTGAACTGAACTAAACTGAAGGCTTGAAGTTCATTATTTCCATATATAATATCCAGTCGTTTCCTCACATTTCTTACAAAAACTATCTTGTTTCCACTGGATTACTTTGGTACCTTTGTTGAAGATCAATTGACCATATATATGTCTAGCTATCTCTGGACTCTATTTTGGTTATCCATCTATATATCTATCTTTATGCCAGTGACATACTCTTTTTATTTTGTAAGTTTATAGTAAGTCTTGAAATCAAGTAGTGTAAGTCTTCCAACTTTGTTCTTGTTCTTAAAAATCATTTTAGCTATTTCAGGTTCTTTTTAAATATAAATTTTAAGATTAACTTGTCACTTTATTCAAAATAGGCTTATATGGATTTTGGTCTATAGATTAATTTGAGGAGGATTACTATCTTAACAACTCAGAGTCTTCACTGATCCTTGCAATGATGTTGTGTATACTTATTTAGATATTGTTTACTTCCCCTTTGTAATAGCTTGTAGTTGTCACAGCATTCATTAAACTTATTCCTAAACTTATTCCCTAACTTATTCCCTCATTCATTTTTGTGAATGAAGTTGTTTTTCAAATTTCATTTTCTTATTATTTTGTGTTAGTATAGAGAAATCAGTTTCCCTGGTGGCTCAGATGGTAAAGAAAGAATATGCCTGCAATGCAGGAGACACTGGCTTGATCCCTGGGTTGGGAAGATCCCCTGGAGCAGGAAATGGTTACCCACTCCAGTATTCTTGCCTGGCAAATCCCACGGACAGAGGAGCCTCATGGGCTATGGTCCGTAGGATCACAAAGAGTCAAACATGACTTAGTGACACTTTCAGTATAGAGAAATACAAAAAATTTTTGTATGTTGACCCCATATTCTGCACTCTTGCAATGTTCACTTATTAATTTAGTCTAGTTCTTAGGGATTATTTAAAGTTTTCAGCACACCATCATGTCATGGTTCTTGGTCTTACATAGAAAGCCTGAGCTTTCAAAATATTAAACCAACCCTGCATCCTTTGAAATAAACTACATGTATATCCTTTTAATATTTTGTTGGATTCTATTTGCTTTTTTTTTTGCCTGCGGTGCACAGCTTTAGGATCTCAGTTTCCTGATCAAAGATTAAACCCAGGCCATGATTATGAAAGCAAAAGGTCCTCACTACTAGATCACCAGGAAACTACTTGTTTACTAATATTTTGTTAAGGAGTTTTGTGTCTATGCTCATGAGAGATGTTGGTCTGCAGTTTTATTTTCTTGTAATATCTTTGTCTGGTTTTTGGATCAGGGTAAAATTGACCTTGTAAAATGAGTTAGGAAGTATTCCTTTTTTTCTACATCTCCTGAGTTTGTATAGAGTTGATATTCATTTTTCCTTAAATTTTTGATAAAATTGACCTTTGAATATTTCTTTTTTAAAAAAAGTTTAAATTTTTAAATTGTATTTATCTAATTGATATAGAACTCTNTTCTCAAAGCTAAAAGGTAATGTGACCTATTTATTTAACAATTAAGTTGTTAAATTCTATTTCATGCCAAGCATCCTGGCTCTAGAGCTTGTTTTTACCTATCATGCTGTGTGACTGGACTAACACAGATTAGCAATCAGACATACTTATGGAGCAATCAATCACAAAGGACTAAACCCCCCAAATATATATCTGAACATTTAACTAAATTGATATACTTGGTCTAATTTCTAATTAAAATACATAAAATTTGATTCTTCTTTTTTTTTTAATTTCTGATTTTAGTTTTGGTTGTAGTTTGCATTATCCTATCTTATTTTCTGCATGTATCCTACCCTTTTAGTAACATTTCTCAATTTCAAATCGCACCATTAGTTTGTGATGCTCTATTATCCAGGAATGACAACATGGGCTGACACTCATTTGCTTCCTTATGCCTTACTCTTGCTCCCCAGTCTGGCCCGTGAGGTTGCTTTCCTAATATGCTGCTATGAGTTGAGTTGTGTTCCTTCAAATTGATTCTTCTTTTTTTTTTAATTTCTGATTTTAGTTTTGGTTGTAGTTTGCATTATCCTATCTTATTTTCTGCATGTATCCTACCCTTTTAGTAACATTTCTCAATTTCAAATCTCACCATTAGTTTGTGATGCTCTATTATCCAGGAATGACAACATGGGCTGACACTCATTTGCTTCCTTATGCCTTACTCTTGCTCCCCAGTCTGGCCCGTGAGGTTGCTTTCCTAATATGCTGCTATGAGTTGAGTTGTGTTCCTTCAAAATATCTGTTGAAGTCCTACTTCCAGCACCTCAGAATGTGATCTTATTTGAAATAGAGTCATTGCAGATATAATTAGTTAAGATGGGGTCTAAGAATTCTGCACCCCTCCAATAATTATCCAGACACAGCTGGGTGTTCTCCAACTCAACTCAATTCTGACACTATCTATCCTGAGATAGCATCATATCCCACAGGTTAAGGGTTCAGTCCCACAAGGCTGCTCCCTCTCAACATACACACACACTTTAGACCCCAATCAAAAGTTCAGGATGTCACCTGTGCTTCTGACCAATAAGTTTTAGATCAGAGGTTCCTATAATCACCTCCTTGGGTCTGTTAATATGCCATAGTGGCTTAAAGAACTCAGAGAAACATTTTAATTACTAGATTAGCAGTGTATTATAAAAGGTTATAACAGAAACAGCCAGATGGATGAGACACACAGGGCAATGTGTAGGAGAGGGTGTGAAGTTTCTATGTCCTCTCCAGCCTCACCATGTTCCCCAAACCTGCCAGTGTTCACCAACCCAGAAGCTCTCCAAGTCCTGTCTTTTGGGGGTTTTATTGAGGTTTCTTTGCTAGTCATGGTTGATTAAATCAATAGCCATCGGTGATTGATTCAATCTGCAGCTCCTTTCTCCACCCTGGAAGTTGGGCAGTGGGACTGAAAGTTCCAGCCCCTCGATTACAAGGTTGGGTCTTCTGGCAAAAAGCATCCATCCACAGGTGTGGTCCAAAAGTCATCTCATTACATAACAAAAGGCTTCAAAAATCTTTTTTAGCATGGGGAATTCCAAGGGTCTCAGTAGCTCTGCCAGAGTAGGGATCAAACACCAAATATATATTTCTTACTATAAATCATGATAGCACAGGTCATACTGAAAATAGAATGGGCCCTTAATTCAGTATGACTGGTGTCCTCATAAAACCAGGAAATCTGGCCTCAAACACAGACACACAGAAAGGCATATGATGATAGAGGCAGAGATTGAAGTGATGCAGGTACAATTCCAGGAAAGACAAGGATTGCCATCCAGGAGCAGAAGCTAGAAGAGGCAGGAAAAGATCCTTCCTCAACTCTCATGTTGCACTGACACCTGAATTTTTGACTTCTAGTCTCCAGAACTGTGAGAAAACATATTTCTATTGTTTTACGCCATCCAGTTTGTGGTAGTACTTTGTTATGATAGCCTTAGGAAACCAAGATAAATAACCCCAAAGTTCTTTTGCTCTTGTTTCAGTATTCCTCCCACTCCAAACTCTGATATCTTTTTTGAATCTAAGATATCAGAACCCTCCAAATAGAAAATTAACTAATTTGAGAGTTAGCATGAGAAGGTAGAAGGTGATTTAAAAATAATGCTCTTACTTACCAGGTAACATAGCTCATTTCAGCAATGGCTTTTGGTGAGAATATTTACTCATATGTCCTCTAATCTAAAGAAGCAGGTTTGAGGTCAAGAATCTCTACTGTAAACAATCTGTCAGTAATGCAGAAGATGCAGGTTTGATCCCTGGGTCATGAAGATGAGCCTAGAGAAGGGAATGGCAACCCACTCCAGTATTCTTGCCTGGAGAATCCCATGGACAGAGGAGCCTGGGGTCTACAGTCCACGGGCTCGCAAAGAGTTGGACATGACTGAGTGACTAAAACTTTAATGTCAAGAATCTTGGGCTGGGTAGGAGTGTTGCAGGAAGGGGGACCCCTTCCAGGGCCCAAAACTGGGCTCTTGTCTAACACTCAGAAATGAATTGTCCCAGGAGACACATGTGCTGACAAAGCAAGAGATTTTATTGGGAAAGGGCACCCGGGTGGAGAGCAGTAGGGTGAGGGAACCCAGGAGAACTGCTCTGCCACGTGGCTCGCAGTCTCAGGTTTTATGGTGATGGGATTAGTTTCTGGGTGGTCTTTGGCCAATCATTCTAATTCAGAGTCTTTCCTGGCAGTGCACGCATTGCTCAGCCAAGATGGATGCTAGCGAGAGGGATTCTGGGACGTGGACCGACACACAGTGTCTCCTTTCAACCTTTCCTGAACTCTTCCAGTTGGTGGTGCCTTATTAGTTCTGTATTCCTTATCATGATCTCCTGTCATAAAACAACTCGTGCAAATAGTTACTATGGTGTCTGGCCAGGGTGGGCGGTTTCAATCAGTGTGCTTACCCTAACAGGAGAGAGGCCAGTAGCAGAAGAAGCAGAGAGAGAAATGTCTTGGAATTAATCCCTGACCCTTGTTCTTCCAGCATTGTTCTTTAAAGTTCATGTGATCCATTTTTAATATTCTTCCTTGGTTCCTCTTTTGGTTATAAGGATCTGGGATGAATCTCCAATGTCTTACATTGTTGCAGAGCCTGGATTATAGTCTTTCTCTACACCTCTTTCCCCAACATCATTTTCAATACACACACAGATGATATTTCCAGCACCTGTACCTCAATTTTCTGTCATCTCCTTAATTTTAGCCACTCTCACTTTTATTCTGTGGTGGTTTTCACTAGGCAAGACCATCATCTTGACATAATCATTCAGACCTTTTCCAAAATCTTGCATCATAAAATAATCTCTTCCTTGAATTCTCAAAATCCCTGTTGTTTTTTTAAGTGCTTTTTTATCCTGATTTCAACCCTCCATGGATTTCCTAGAATCTTAGAGATCATCACCCTTTTCCACAGTCTGCTTTCCTTTCCTTCACTGACTCATGGCCAATCTTTTACAAAGCTGTTAACTTTCCTTCCTAATGCCCTCTTTCCCTTATCTTTTTTATTTAATTGGAGGATAATTGCTTCACAATGTTGTGTTAGGTTTTGGTGTACAATAACTTGAATCAGCTTACATATATATATATGTATATATATATACACACACACACACATATATACATATATATAATGGACTATCACTCAGTCATAAAAAGGACTGAAATTAGGTCATTTGTAGTGATGTGGATGAACCTAGAGTCTGTCATACAGAATATAGTTAGTCAGAAAGATAAAAAACAAATGTCAGATATTAACACATACATATGGAATCCCATATCATTTATATTGCAATCTGCCTTGTTTGACCACAATACTGTTTTGTCCATGCTTTCAGGCAGTTGATGGCTTCTGGAGAAAGCTGGTCTATTATTTCTTGAATAAACTTAGGTTTATTCAACTGAAACTGAGTCCTCATGCTGAGCATTCCTTTACAGCGTGACTTGATTCCTAGTCATGTTTCCTATGGGATCTGAGAAGTTTTTAGAATTGTGCTTGAAGCCTAAAACCAGTGCACCTGACCTCATGTATACACATATGTGGTACCTTGTGTACCTCATCTTTTGATCCAAACAGACGCAATTTTCCTGTTTATTTTGTGTTAAAGACTCCTAAAAATTAGTCATATGACATAAATACATGCTGATTCACACACAGAGTGAAATGGACTCTGTGAGGAAGCATGGACCCTTTATCTCAGTTCAGAGTTGTTGACTACAGCCTGAAGTGATGAAACTGAAAGGGGACTATAATGAATATTTCCAAGAAATTTATTTTAAACATTTTTTTCACTCAAACATACTTTTAAAAATCCTGAATGACAATAAAGGAAATGAAATAAAACAGAATAATACCACCTACAGTTCTTAAAACTCCCCTGCTGCAATTAGTCCAAGACAGCTGGTCTTCTATCTTGTGAGCACCCATCACACTGATGGACACAAGTTAGGAAATTAAAAGCTACGTTGTGTAAGCACTTATGTGTGGCTTGACACACCTTTTACCAGAACTTGCCTGCTTAGTAATTAAAAGAGCCATGTTTATTTATCTCTCTATTTATTTATTTTACTACAATATTGTTTTACAGATTTGGCAGCCAGAGACAGCACCTGGAATCTTACCTCATTTTCCTAGGATCCAGCCTCCACAGCTGTCCTTAATTTTTCTTGGATTAAAAAACATTCAATAGTTGTCCCAGTGCTTTTTAAAAAATCACTAAATACTATTTTATGGTAAAACAAGTTGGGTGTACTGAGAGTTGGTATGATGACTAGAAAAGAGAACTTTCTTTTCCTGTCTTATGTATTTCAAATACTTTGGAAGGAAGGAGTGAAAAATAATTAGCTAATATTCTTCAAATTAGAACTGGTGGAGGGAGAACAGAAAGTTTGAAAAGGAACTCACTGTTAATTCTAGAATAAAATGCATAGTCATTAAAATTGAAAACTCCAAGAAAAGATTCAAGTACCATATAGATTATGAGACAATTTATAAATGGCAGGATAAGGTATCTAATCACACATAGAAATAACATCTTCCAAGAATTGTAAAATACTAGGTATTTCTGTTCCTTTATAATTTCTTGCCTGATAAAGAATGACTTTCTTAACTCCTGCTAAGTCACTTCAGTCATGTCCGACTCTGTGCTACCCCATAGACGGCAGCCCTCCAGGCTCTCCAGTCCCAGGGATTCTCCAGGCAAGAACACTGGCGTGGGTTGCCATTTCCTTCTCCAATGCATGAAAGTGAAAAGTGAAAGTGAAGTCGCTCAGTGTTATGTTAGCCCCTCAGTCGTGTCCGACTCTTAGCGACCCCATGGACTGCAGCCCACCAGGCTCCTCCATCCATGGGATTTTCTTAATTCCTAGTCTAGGCATTTCATTAAGGTATTCTGTCATTGTGAGGCCAAGATGAAAATTTTAAGCTACTAAAGACATTTTGTACTGCCAAATATATATTTTAAGTGCGTATATCGTTTGCTCTTTTTTTTTTTTTTTTTTTGCCTTTGAGGATTTTGTTTCCTTCAGGTGTGAATGAAAATTGGTTTGATTATGATGACTGTAAATAAATATGGTTGTCACATATTAATTGTTTACTTACACCAGGCCCTCCATGAAATACATTACATTTATTGATCATTTAATTCTCCAGCAAGTTGATGAGGGAGTAATGTTAGTTTCCCCTTTAACAGATGAATGAACCAAGTCTTAGGCTAAATTTCCAAAGATAACTAGCCAGCTAGTGTTTTTGAACCCACAAAGCCCATCTCTGGAGCCCATACTCTCAACAATGATGTTCTCTGACCTCCTTGTATGTAGAGACAAAGTTAAAGAATGAATTTGAATTATGTAATGAACCCAGTTTTATGTACATATGACCAAACAACTTAGTTACTTAATATTTTTCCCCAGCTGAATTGATGGCATTCATCACTCAACTTTTTCTTACAAACCTACTAGACCCTACACACACAATAACTTCTCTCTCTCTTTTAATCTTCTTTTTGGCTGTTTTCTTTTAAATGCTAATTTAGAATATTCACAAACTTAATTTTTGATTTCTCTTCAAAATGCCTGACCTGATAGTTGAGTTCTAAGTGTTATGTTAGCCCCTCAGTCGTGTCCGACTCTTAGCAACCCCATGGACTGTAGCCCATCAGACTCCTCTGTCCAAGTAATTCTCCAGGCAAGGATACTGTAATGAATTGTCATTTCCTTCTCCAAGGGACCCGGGGATCCAGTGATCCGTGACGCAGGGATCGAACTCGGGTCTCCTGCACTACAGGCAGATTCTTTACTGTTTGAGCCATTAGGTTGAGTCTAAAAATCACATGCAAGTCTAAATGTTAAGCCAACATTTGACCTGGGGGAGACTTTGAAGATGTAGGCAGATATATATTTTTCAGTCTCCAAGCTTTGCAAATAGTCATTTTATCATGCGCTTTTATTAGTCTACTGGTTTGACAATATTCTGCTGAGAGAGCAGAATGTGAGAGAAACTTCTAGTTTTGAAGCATCAGTGAAGATCTTTGACTGCTATCAGGTTTCCCTAGAGCAGGTAGATCTGTCTTCTAGTTAATTTTCTCTTTACCATTGTGCTGACTCTTCAAAATGCTCTACAATTTACATGTCTTTTGTGTTTATCTGAATGTTTCCAGACTACAGTCATCAGCATCCTGTATTTCCTAAATGCCTGTCACAAGAAATTTTATGATTCTTACAACCTCTCAGGTGAAAAAGTTTTCTGAAACATTGAAAATTCAGCTAAATAGTAGATTTCTGATTCCTATTTCACCTAAAGCTTGTCTTTCTTTGGAAAGTGGTTTGAGTACAGTTTATTTCATACTGTTCGATAATGCTTAAACAGATGCTACAAAATCTGCTTTGTACCTATCAGAGAAGATGGTAGTCAGTTGTCCAATATGTACTGGCTAAATAAATTAATATAGGGAGCCTCTGACACTTGACAAATACAATACAGTAAAGATTATATTTACAATCACTGAAATTTAGACTATATTTTAGTGTAAATATCACAATTAGAATTTGGTGACTTGCTTTTAAAACAACGTGATTAAAATTTATCCTTAGTCTTCATGGTACAATAATGGTACTTCAAGACTAAGGTCTTAAATTTTTATACAAACTTAAAGTAATCATCTCCTGGATGCTTGCTATTTTTGGCTGGTGTAATATTTCCCAATTATCAGTAAAACATTTTCCCATGTAATTTCATCATCATTGTCACATATACCCCTATGCTTATAAAAAGTAATTAGTGGTTAATGAAAACAATTGGCTCATTAAGAAAGGAGAAATTCCCTCCAAGGGAGTTTTAGGAAACATGGAGAGATTTTTAAGTTTATTGAATTCACACACTTGCCTTATTTTTGACTTCCTGAGTAATTCATTTTTGACAATAAGACATTCTCACTGCTACATAAAGGGCAGAGAGTGGGTTGGGTGGGAAGAAGAGGATGTAAAAGGAATAATTTACATATAAAATGTAGAGAAACTTCATAGCAGAAGTGGTTGGGTACCAAGTATAACAGTGGTTGGAAAATTATATAGAAGGAAGCACAGAATTTTCTAAGACATCATGTATAATATAACACATTGTCATGCCATCATTATGACATCATGATGTGATTATTATTACAGTAACAAAAACTGGCTTTCCTATGTTAAAATTACTTTTTTCTATGGTACTTGGATTAGTTTGCTTGGACTTTCATAACAAAGTACTATATTATGGGTGACTTAAGCAAGAGGAATTTATTTTCCCACAGTTTTGGAGACTAGAAGTACAAGATGAAGGTATCAGCAGGGTTGGTGGCTTCTGAGAGTATCCTCCTTGGCTTGTAGAAAGCCATCTTTTCCCTATGCTTCACAGTTCTTCTCTCTGTCTTCATTTCCTGTCGGATTACTGGTCATATTAAATTAGCATCCACCCTAACTGACCTTATTTAACCTTAGTTACCTCTTTAAAAAAGAAAAAGAAAGAAAAAATCAAAATGTACAAACACTCTGAAAAAAGTTCAGCAGTTTCTAAGTCAAACATATAATTATAAAATGATCCAGCAATTCTATGCCTAGAAATTTCTCCAGGATAAATAAAAATTTATGATCACATAAAAACTTTAAAGAAAGAACTTTTCTATCCAAATGCAGTCACATTCTAAGGTACTGAGGACTAGGATTTAACATGCAACTTTGGATTGGTACAATTCAACCCATAATGGCATTTAAGTATTTATATTAATTTTGTATACAGATTTTACTTGTAAAGCCTGTTCTCATCATTCATTTTTCCTTCATATGTCATATTTCAGTAAACATGACATGTTAGATTCATTTTGGTTTCATAGAAAATCCATTTTATACATAACAGATGTGTGATCATAAGGAGAACTATTTGTTAGATTACAGCTTCAATTATATGTTAGATATTTGACATATTTTCCCAGATCTATTTTAATATTTAATTTACTTTTATATGTTTAAGTTTAATGTTTCTCTTAAGCCCTCAAAAATTAATGCTAGCTAATCATACATATATGTATTTCAGCATATTGGTATCAACTAATTTTTATGTCCTAAAATAAGGTGCTTAATAAATACCCAGTGAACTTTCAAAATGAGATTTTAGAGAACTCCCTCCAATTCTAGGAAAAACCAGACTTATTAGAATATTGATAGGGTGAACCTCTGTGAGGCTTCCCTGGTGGCTCAGACAGTAAAGAATCTGCCTGCAATGTAGGAGACCCTAGTTCGATCCCTGGGTTAGGAAAATCCCCTGGAGAAGGAATTGGCAACCCTCTGGACCACTGCGAAAGTTGTCTTCATGTGACCATATAATGAATGGTGCTTAGGTTTTTCTGGTTCTCTGGAAAAAAATTCATGAGCATATTTTACCCTTTTTTGATTAATTTTACATATGCATTAAAAATCAATTTTTAAAAACTTTTTGAACTTTTTATTTTGTATTACGGCATAGCCAGTTAACAATGTTGTGACAATTTCATTGAAGATCAAAGGGACTCAGCCTTATATATACATGTATCCATTTCCCCCCAAGTCCTCCTCCCATCCAGGCTGCCACATAACATTGAGCAGAGTTCCATGTGCTATACAATAGGTCCTTGTTGGCTATCCATTTTAAATATAGCAGTGTGTGTATATGACTTTCCCAAACCCTAACTGTCTCTTTCCCCCCGGCAACCATACACTCATAAATTTTTTAATGAATTTATTTTTCATTTATTAATAATGAAATTTTGACAAGTAATAGTAAACATCTTAAACTCTGTAACTTACAAAAAGTAAAGGTCAATGCTATTTTTTAAATTTGCTATCTTTTTTTCTTCAATATAACATTCAATAATTTTATTCATTGTTGTATCCGAAAATACTTAAACTAAAAAAAAAAAAAACCCACATAAAAAGTTTCTTTGTAAACTTGCACATTTTACAGATTCTAGGGAGATAATCAATTGTTTCCAGCAGGTCCTGAGAAAATTCCACGCAAAGCTTGCTATCCAAAACACCTCTTCTTTTCTGATTAATTTTTAGCTCTTCCATAAAAAAAGTGTTTATAAAACATTAATGGGCAATTTAACTTCAGTTTCCAGAGAGAGATTTCTGCTGCATCAGATCTTCTATTTGCCACGATACAGAATTCCCCTTCCCAATACTTGTGCTTATTTCCCAGTAGATCCTACCATCTGCTATTGATGCCTGTCTGAAGTAGGAAATTCCTCCTCCAGCAATTCTTGTTCAAGTATTACTCTTTAATACTACCACCTTCCCAGCTAACAAATTGTTCCTGTATATTTGTACCCCAAAGTCAAATCTGCACATAACTATCTTCAAAGGTATTTAATGACCAAGTGCCTTTTAATCTATTGAACCCAAAAGCAAAAAGGAAGAGAGAGTATTAGAAGTTTCAAAACTAGAAAGAAGAAAGCCACCTGGGATTTTACAACAGCAGGTCTTGAGAAAATTCCACGCAAAGCTTGCTATCCAAAACACCTCTTCTTTTCTGATTAATTTTTAGCTCTTCCATAAAAAAAGTGTTTATAAAACATTAATGGGCAATTTAACTTCAGTTTCCAGAGAGAGATTTCTGCTGCATCAGATCTTCTATTTGCCACGATACAGAATTCCCCTTCCCAATACTTGTGCTTATTTCCCAGTAGATCCTACCATCTGCTATTGATGCCTGTCTGAAGTAGGAAATTCCTCCTCCAGCAATTCTTGTTCAAGTATTACTCTTTAATACTACCACCTTCCCAGCTAACAAATTGTTCCTGTATATTTGTACCCCAAAGTCAAATCTGCACATAACTATCTTCAAAGGTATTTAATGACCAAGTGCCTTTTAATCTATTGAACCCAAAAGCAAAAAGGAAGAGAGAGTATTAGAAGTTTCAAAACTAGAAAGAAGAAAGCCACCTGGGATTTTACATATCACACGTTTCTTAAACGGCCAAAAACAGTTTTTTTACCATAATATCCTTTAGGAACGTGTATTGTGTCTATGCAAATATGCATAATTTGATCTCTAGGGACTTCATGGTTCTTATATTGAATTTTTTTATTATCTCATTTCTATGTACCTTTAAGTTATATTATGCATTTAAAAATCCTCAATAGGAAAGCTGTTTTGTATATTTTTTTTCATTTTAATGACATGGGATTTGTCAGGTGACCTTCATTTTTGTGAATGCAGTAAAGGGAAAACTCATTTCAGGAACCACAAGAAAGGCTTGCTATCTTAACTGATAATCTGTGGATTTTTACACAGAAAATAGAACAGATACCAACTATATAATTAAAAAACAATGTTTCTATTTTTCATTATATGTGGAAAATAGTATGCATCCAGAGATATAGCTTTACAAGCACAGTGTGAAAATTCCATAAAATTCACGTTACTAGTTTTGGAAGAGATAAAAAGCCATCAAATTACATCAACTGAAATAACCAGGTAAATATTTTAAGAGGTCAAATTGGTTTTGCTATTAGAAATAAAGAAATAATACTGCTATGGCCTGAATGGAACCCTAACCCTAACCCTAATTCATATGTTGAAATCCTAACCCCCAAGAAGTTGGTATTAGGAGGTGGGACCTTTGGTGGGTGATTCGGTCATGAGGATAGAGAGCGAGTTGCCCCTTGTGAGGCTGCAGCTCAGAAAGCTTTTGCTGGAAGCCCACTGTGCTGGCTCCCTGGTTTCAGACTTCCAGAACAGTGGAAAAGAAGTTTCTGTTGGTCATAAGCCACCCAGGCTGTGATGTTTTGTTATAGCAGCTCAAATGAATAAAGACAAACACTAACCGTATATGCATAAGTATCCTCTTACATGTATATGTATACATAGCCATACATGTTTATGTATTCCCTTCATAGGTCACAACCTTGTCATGGCAAAGGCACTGACATAACTCAATGAAGCTATGAGCCATGCCTGGCAGAGTTACCCAAGACAGACGAGTCATAGTGGAGAGTTCTGACAAAACGTGGTCCAGTAAAGGAGAGAATGACAAACCACTCCAGTATTCTTGTTGCAAGAACCTCATGAACAGTATGAAAAGACAAAAAGATATTACACTGGAAGATGAGTCCCCTAGGTTAGAAGGTGTCCAATATGCTACTAGGGCTGAGCCAAAGTGAAAACTATGCCCAGTTGTGGATGTGTCTGGTGCTGAAAGCAAACTCTGATGCTATAAAAAATAATATTGCATAGGAACCTAGAATGCTGGGTCCATGAAACAAGGAAAATTGGACGTGAACAAACAGGAGATGGCAAGAATGAGCAACGACATCTTAGCAATCAATGAACTAAAATAGACAAAAACGGGGGAATTTAATTCAGACAACCATTATATCTACTACTGTGGGCAAAAATCCCTTAGAAGAAATGGAGTAGCCCTCATATTCAACAAAAAGTCTGAAATGCAGTACTTGAGTGCACTCTCAAAATGACAAAATGATCTCGGTTTGCTTCCAAGGTAAACCATTCAACACCACTGCAATCCAAGTCTATGCCCCAACTGCAAATGCTGAAGAAGCTGAACTTAACCAGTTCTATGAAGATCCACAAGATCTTTTAGAACTAACACCAAAAAAAAGGTGTACTTTTCATCCTAGGGGATTAGAATGCAAAAGTAGGAGGTCAAGAGATACCTGGAGTAGCAGGCAAGTGACCTTGGAGTACAAAATGAAACAGGGCAAAGGCTAACAGAGTTTTGTCAAGAAAACATATTGGTTATGGCAAATGCTCTTTTCCAACATAAGAGAACATTACGCATGAACATCACCAGATGGCCAATATAAAAATTAGATTGATTATATTCTTTGCAGATGAAGATAGAAAAGCTCTTACAGTCAGCAAAAGTAAGTCTAACTTGGAGCTGACTATGGCTCAGATCATGAGCTCCTTATTGCAAAATTCAGACTTAAATTGAAGAAAGTAGGGAAAACTACTAGGTCATTCAGGTATGACTTATATCAAATTCCTTATAATTATACAGTGGAGGTGATGAATAGATTTCAGGGATTACATTTGGTAGAAATGGTACCTGAAGAACTATGGATGGAAGTTCATAACATTGTACAAGAGGCAGTGACCAAAATCATTCCAAAGAAAAAGAAATGCAAGAAGGCAGAGTAGCTGTTGGTGACTGTGTGGATCACAACAAACTATGGAAATTGTTAAAGAGATGGGAATAAATACCAGACCACTTTACCTGCCTCCTGAGAAACTTCTATGTGGGTCAAAAAGCAACAGTTAGAACCAGACATGGAATAACAGACTAGTTCAAAACTGGGAACAGAGTATGTCAAGGGTGTGTACGGTCACCCTGCTTATTTAGCTTATATGCAGAGTACATCATGCAAAATGCCCAAATGGATGAATCACAAGCTGGAATCAAGACTGCAGGGAGAAGTATCAATAATCTCAGATAACAGATGATACTACCCTAGTGGCAGGAAGTGAAGAACAACTAAAGAGCCTCTTGATGAAGGTGAAAGAGGAGAGTGAAAAAGCTGGCTTAAAACTCAATGTTCAAAAAACTAAGATCATGACATCTGGTCCCATCACTTCATGGCAAATAAATGGGGATGAAAAGGAAACAATGGGAGATTTTATTTTCTTGGGCTCCAGAATCACTGTGGGTGGTGAGTGAAGCCATGAAATTATTAGATGCTTCCTCCTTGGAAGAAAAGCTATTACAGAACTAGACAGCATTTTAAAAAGCAGAGATGTCACTTTCCCGGTAAAGGTCCATACAGTCAAAGCTATCTTTTTTCCAGTAGTCATGTACATATGTGAGAGTTGAACCATAAAGAAGGCTGAGCACCGAAGAATTGATGCTTTCAAACTGTGGTACTGGAGAAAACTCCTGAGAGTTCCTTGGACTGCAAGGAGATCAAGCCAGTAAATCCTAAAGAAAATCAACCCTGAATACTCATTGGAAGGGGTGCTGTTGAAGCTGAAGCTCCAACACTTTGGCCATCTGATGCAAAGAGCCAATCATTGGAAAAGACTCTGATTCTGGAAAAGACTGAAGGCAAAAGAAGAACAGGGGGCAGAGGATGAGATGGTTTGAAAGTATCACCGACTCAGTGGACATGAATTTGAGCAAACTCCAGGAGATAGTGAGGAACAAGGAAGCCTGCTGTGCTGCAGTCCTTGGGGTCACAAAGAGTTGAATATGATGTAGTAACTAAACAACGACTACCATATATGTTCAGTTCAGTTCAGTCACTCAGTCATGTCCGACTCTTTGCGACCCCATGAATTGCAGCACACCAGGCCTCCCTGTCCATCACCATCTCCCAGAGTTCAATCAGTCTACCAAAATATGAAAGAATGTTCACAGAGTTTCTGAAAGCATTCTGGGTTGAATAACGTCTTGGCATTTCATCTACAACAGAATCGGAAACTTGGAACTATGTAAATACAAAGTTTATAAAAGATGGTGAAAATAGTCAGAGTGGCTATTATCAAAAATAAAATAAACAAGTTTTGGTGAGGATATGGAAAAAGGGATATGGAAAAAGCTAGTGTGCTATTGTTGGGAATAAATTGGTTGAGCAACTATGAAAACGGTATGGAGGTTCCTCAAAAAATTAAAACTAGAACTACCATACCATCCAGCATTTTTACTACTAGGTATATAGCCAAAGGAAACAAAAGCACTAACTTGAAAAGATATGTGCATTCCAATGTTCACTGCAGCATTATTTGCAACAGGGAAGACATAGAAGCAACCTAAGTGCCTATCAACAAATGAATGGATAAAGATGACATGACATATATGTATGTATCTGTATACATATATATGTATAGAATATTACTCAACTATTAGAAAAAAAAGAATGAAATCTTACCATTTGTGAAAACAAGGGTTGTCCTAGAGGGTACTATTTTAAATAAAATAAATCAGACAGAGAAAGACAAATACCATATATTTTCACTTATATATGTAATCTGAAAAACAAATGAACAAACTTAACAGAAGTAGTCATAGACTGAGAACAAACAGGTGGTTGCCAGAGGGAAGGAGACTGGGGAGATAAAAAAAAAAAAGATAGTGCAAACATGATTACAGAACAGATTACATTGCAGAAATAATCAGTTGCTTCCTAATATCCATTCTTTCCTTAAAAACAGAAACATACCAATTTTTTTCAGTGAAACAATTACAATACCTAAAAGAAATTCACACCAAGAAACATCATACTCAATCTTTTGATAACTAAAAACAAAGAAAATAATCTAGAAAGAACTTGAAAGAGATCAGGGACATTATTTATAGGGGAAAGGTAATTAGAACACAGTGGATATCTTATCAGAACCCTTGGAGACCAGACGGTAGTGACACAACATTTTTTAACTATCAGAAGAAAAGAGCTATGGCTCAGAATTGTATATCCAGAAAAATAAATTTCTTCAGGAATTAAGGGAAAATAATATTGAATCTTTTTTTTTCTTGAGCATGTAGAGTCTATATTAGTTCTAAAAAGTGATAAATATCCTACAATTGGAAAATTCTTCATTACAAATTAATTAAATCTTGAAGAAAATCAGAAATGTCTAAATATGACATTTTGAGTATAAACTCAACAGGGAGAAAAGTTACCTAATAGAGAAAGGCAGTGAGGAAGCCTTCCAGGCTTGACCTTTGTGCTCAGTTCTGTTCAGATGTTCAGCCATGTCTGACTCTTTGCAACCCCCATGGACTACAGCATGCCAGGCTTCTCTGTCCATCACCAACTCCCAGAGTCTGCTCAAACTCATGCCCATCAAGTCAATAATGCCATCCAACCATCTCATCCTCTGTTGTTCCCTTCTGCTCCTGCCTTCAATTTTTCCCAGCACCAGGATCTTTTCCAATGAATCAGTTCTTCCCATCAGGTGGCCAAAGTATTGGAGCTTCAGCTTCAGCATCAGTCCTTCCAAGGAATATTCAGGACTGATTTCCTTTAGGATTGAATGGTTAGATCTTGCTGTTCATGAGACTCTTAAGAGTCTTCTCCAGCACCACAGTTCAAAAGCATCAATTCTTCAGCCTTCAACTTTCTTTATGATCCAACTCTCACATCCATACATGACTACTGGAAAAACCATAGCTTTGACTAGAAGGATCTTTGTCAGCAAAGTAATGTCTCTGTATTTTAATATGCTGTCTAGGTTGGTCATAATTTTCTTCCAAGAAACAAGCGTCTTTTAATTTTATGGCTGTACTCACCATCTGCAGTGATTTTGGAGCACAAGAAAATAAACTCTGTCACTGTTTCCTCTATTTCCCCATCTATTTGGAATGAAGTGATGGGATCAGATGCCATGATCTTCGTTTTTTGAATGTTGAGTTTTAAATCAGCTTTTTCACTCTCCTTTTTCACTTTTATCAAGAAGCTCCCCAGTTCCTCTTCGCTTTCTGCCATAAGGGTGATCTCATCTGCATATCTAAGGTTATTGATATTTCTCGCAGCAATCTTGATTCCAACTTTGGGAATTCAGTCACTAGCCATGTCCTACTGTATACAATCCCACAGACTGAACCTGCTAGGCTCCTTTGTCCATGGAATTTTCCAGGCAATAATACTGGAGTGGGTTGCCATGCCCTTCTCCAGGGGCCTTAGCACTAGAGGAATGCAAAGAAAAACTGAAGTTGTTGAGTTATGTACACTGAGTTATTTATAGTATTTCCTTATCATCTTTCAGTGTTTGTGGTGTCTGTAGTGATAACACTTCTTTCATTACTATAGTTTGTTCCTTCTCTCTCTCTCTCTCTCTTTTTTTTTTTTTTGGTTGGAGTCTAGCTATTATTATACTTCCCTCTTCAAAAATTGCTCCTCAAATTAGTATATCATAGATTTATGAAATTCTGTAGCAACATCCCATCTTTAATGTAGTCCAGCATTTTTGACCTGAGAACTCTTTTTTCAATTAATACTGAGACTTCAGATTAAGCTGTTCAAGACTGACTGTACTGAGGGCTGGTTTCTGAAGAAAGAAGTTGGCCCAGAGGCAATCAAACACAGGTAAGGGCAAGGATTAGATTTTAGCTCTTTATATCCATCATGTCAGGGAAGGGTGGCTAATTAAAATCATCGACAAAGATGCAACTCCTGTCCATGATTTGACTCTTCCCACAGCTGGAAATACTGGGTTAGAATTTCAGGCACTTAATTAAGCCAGGAGAGGAACTAGAAAGTCCTCTTCCCGAACCCTACCCAAACACTGAGATGGTAAGAAAGGACCAAGCTAAGATTTCTCCATATCCTGTTTCATACCCCAGTTCCTGGTCTTGCCAGGCTGGGTAGAGCTTTCTTAGTTAAATAACCTAAGAGATCAGCTTTGACTCATACATTTTTGGTGCTGACCCAAAATGCCATGAACAGTTAAGGGGTATCTATTTCTTTGTGTTCCTGAGACAGCTCAAATGGACTCATGAAAAAGTTCTTTAACATTTTCCAGAAAAACATATTTCCTATGTATATAAACCCTTCTGAGAATAGAAAAATATTTAAATCTTGATTCATTTCAAAGATGAGACTTTCCTGGGTTTTCTTTTTTCATCATCCTCCAGTGTATTACCTTGACCCCCAATCTAGCAAATCACTTGGCAAACTTACACCTTTCATTCTCATAAAGTTCTTGTTCATTCCCTAAATCACTTTCCCTAAGAAATTCTTGATATCCAGGTTGAGTTTTTGTTTCCTCCTTTGCATGTTATATTTTTCTTTTGTACTTAGCATTTCTTCAACGGATAATTCTGTTGACAAAATCCTAGTTCTCAGTGCATCAACGCCAAACAGCAATATGGAGACAAGAGTCGTGGAGAAGAAAAGAGTGGCTTTATTACTTTATTTTGAAGCTTGAAAACCAGCTTGCTTGTGTCCAGGTTACCCTTTGAGTCCAAGGAGCATTTTGTCTCTTGTCTGACTCATGAGTCAGATATTTTGTCTCTTTCTTCTCATGAGTCTGTAGAAAGTAATGAAATATAATACCTGTTTCTCTGAGTCCCTTGAACTTCTCCAGGAAAGTTAACCAGGACAAAGCCCTTCAGAGAAAGAGATTCCAATGTATTTTTAAAACAATCTTTTCACTTGAAGGTAAAAAAGGTGGTGGTGTTTTTTTTAAGCCTAATGTAAATTCTATTCACAATTACACCTGTCATCTATCAATATAAAGAAAGGCACAAGCTAGGTCCTAGAATGCATAAATCCTAGGATATTTATAAAACTAAGTAGGTAACAGTGGGAAGCCAAAGGCACAGCCCTGTCATTAAATGGTGCATCTTACCTTCACAGCCAGCATCAGTGCAGAGTGAGGCAAGTAGATTGACTTTGGAAGGGCTTTAATTCTTGGGGCAATCACCCATCAAAGTTTTCTGCTTCATGAGTGATATAATCAAAACTTGTTACACTAGACAAAGCTTGCTTTGTACCCTAAGCTTGGGGGCATATGTTTTAGCCCACAGAAAAGAATTTATCAGTTCCCTCCCACGCAATGTCGAAAGCTGCCATGAAGTCCCTGTGCCCAGAACCTACCTTGAGTAGTTCCTATCCACACTTAGTCTGATGAAGTACAAAATCTGTCTAGTATTTTTCAGCTAAGCTACTCCCCTGCAAACACTCATCTTTTTTTTAATATTGAAAATTTTTATGGTTCAAACATTTAACAGAGTTAACAGTCAAAAATAAAGGAGAGCAATCAATCGTTCCAACTGCCTTTCACATTAAATCTGAACACTCATCTTAACATTCCCAACCACTTTGGAGCTGTGGCCCACCATGACTGCAACATTTAGGGTCTTCTTTTTGTGATACTTGCTCTCCCATAAGTGATATGTAGGGGGATATATATTCTTCAGTCAACATATTTTCAGAAAACATAATAAAGCAGCAGTTTTGATTTTATGACTTGGAAAATTATTAATAAAGTGTAATATAAATATGTAGTATATGAAAATAAGGAAACCAATAAAAGCCACACTTTTCGAGATTTACACATGAAATGTTGTAATTTTCAGTAAAAGGCAAGCAGAGTCAGCAAAAAATGCCCTGGGAAGAAATACTTAAATCTTGTACACAAAATTATAGATTGCGATTTTTTTTTCTGTTTATAAGATAATGGATCCAGACATTAAAAAGATCTCTGGATAGATCCTCTGGAAGGACTGGGTTGACAAACATGAGTACTAAAGCTGACACCATGATAGCAAGTTTTGCAGAAGTAACTGATCACTAGCCAAATAAGGTTGGTGTTATACTAAGATATATTCAAATTCTTCCCTCAATAGAAAATTATTTTCTTCTCATAGAAATTTGCATGTTAATTTGGAAATACAGTGAGATGATTTCCATCGAATGAACTATGCTTTTCTTGGAACAATGCTTTTTCTTGGAAGTTTCACTTCTACTTAAAAAAATTTATATACTCTCTTGAACCTAAATTTGAAACACAATGGTCCTTAATTTGACAGGCTGCCATTTCAAATCCAGGTCTTTTGCAAAGGAAAGATTGCTTTGCTTTGTTCACCTTATGTCTCCATGTTCTTTGATTATTTCAATAGACTATCCTCTGTGGTTCAGACTGTAAAGAATCCACCTGCAATGCAGGTGACCTGGGTTGGGAAGATCCCCTGGAGAAGGGAACAACCACCCACTTCAGTATTTTGGTTTGGAGAATTTCACAGACAGAGGGGGAGTCTGGCAGTCCATGGGGTCACAAAGACTTGGACACAACTGAATGACTTTCACTTTCACTTTCATAACTTTAAAAAATCCTAATTGCTATCAGTTGTACGAGCTGACTTTTAAAAGAAGCAATCAGGGGATATAAGACTGGTGACACACAAGAACTTGTTTAAGTATATATAAAATTATTATTAAGCATTTAATAATTTTTTAGTTTTAGGGGTTAGACACATATTCAAAGTACTTAAAGAGTTGTGCATGTTTTCCTAAGTAAAACTGGACCGTTAATGTGTGCTCCAAAGTAAACTGGTATGAAGCAATACTCATTTTCTTGTGCACATGAGTCTGGATTAGAGCAGGGAACTATAGGAATGACTCATTCCTACCTCTTGATGATTAAGGCCTCAGGTGGGGAGGAACAAATGAAGAAGTTGACCATGTCTAAGAAATATTAAACAGACAATGAAGACTTTATTCAAGACTACAGCAATAAGATAGTCAATATATTCAAGACTATTTATTTATAATTTTATTCAAGATTATTGCAAGATCAAATTGCCAACTTTCACTGGATCTTGCAGAAAGCAAGGGAATTCCAGAAAAACATCTATTTCTGCTTCATTGACTATGCTAAAGCCTTTGACTTTGTGGACTGCAACACACTGGAAAATTCTTAAAGAGATGGGAATACCAGACCACATTATCTGCCTCCTGAGAAACCTCTATATGGGTGAAGAAGCAACAGTTAGAACTAGACATGGAGCAATGACTGGTTCCAAATTAGAAAAGGAGTATGTCAAGGCTGTATATTGTAACTCTGCTTATTAAATTTCTGTGTAGAGTACGTCATGTGAAATGCCTGGCTGGATGACTGTTAACAACTTCAGATATGCAGATGACATCACTCCATGGCAGAAAGTAGCTACAGCTCATGGAACTGAAAAAAGAGTCAGAAAGGACTTAGTGACTGAACAACCACAGACTGCAATAAGGAAAAGAAATTGAACTTAACTTCACTGAAAGGTGGGGAGTGGGGAGGTTTAAACACTGAAGTAGGTTGTAAGTGTACTGAACAACATTAAAGTGGAGGCTAGTCCATGTGATTGTCTATCTGTGATTGCTAAATTAGATTATCTTCCGCACAACAGTTCACAGTTCAGTCATTCAGCCTTGTCTGTCTCTTTGTGACCCTGTGGACTGCAGCACGCCAGGCTTCCCTGTCCATCACCAACTCCTGGAATGTATTGTTGCTCAAACTCATGTCCCATGTCCATTGAGTCGGTGATGCCATCCAACCATCTCATTCTCTGTCGTCCGCTTCTCCTCCCACCTTCAATCTTTCCCAGCATCAGGGTCTTCTCAAATGAGTCAGCTCTTCACATCAGGTGGCCAAAGTATTAGAGTTTCAGCTACAGCATCAGTCCTTCCCACGAATATTCAGGACTGATTTCCTTTAGGATGGACTGGTTGGATTTCCTTGCAGTCCAAGGGACTCTCAAGAGTCTTCTCCAACACCACAGTTCAAAAGCATCAATTCTTCAGTGCTCAGTTTTCTTTATAGTCCAACTCTCACATCCATACATGGCTACTGGAAAAACCATAGCTTTGACTAGAAGGATCTTTGTCAGCAAAGTAATGCCTCTGTTTTTTAATATGCTGTCTAGGTTGGTCATGGCTTTTCTTCCAAGGAGCAAGCGTCTTTTAATTTCATGGCTGGAGTCACCATCTGCAGTGACTTTGGAGACAAGAAAATAAAGACTCTTACTGTTTCTGTTTCTTCCCAATCTATTTGTCATGAAGTGATGGGACCAGATGCCATGATCTTAGCTTTCTGAATGTTGAGTTTTAAGTCAACTTTTTCACTCTCCTCTTTCACTTTCATCAAGAAACTCTTGAGTTTTTCTTCACTTTCTGCTATAAGGATGGTGTGTCTTTTTATCTGAGGTTATTGATATTTTTCCCAGTAATCTTGATTTCAGCTTGTACTTCATCCAGTCTGGCATTTCGCACAATACATTGTGCGAAACTCTGCATATAAGTTAAATAAGCAGGGTGACACTATACAACCTTGACATACAACTTTCCCGATTTGGAAACAGTCTGTTGTTCCATTTCTGGTTCTAACTGTTGCTTCTTGACCTGCATACAGATTTCTCAGGAGGCAGGTCAAGTGTTCTGGTATTCCTATCTTTTTCAGAATTTTCCACTGTTTGTTGTGATCCACACAAAGTCTTTGGCATAGTCAATCAAGCACAAGTGGATTGCTTTTCTGGAACTCTCTTGTTTTTTCCATGATTGTTGCCAGTTTTATCTCTGGTTTCTCTACCTTTCTAAATCCTGCTTGAACATCTGGAAGTTCACGGTTCGTATACTGTGGAAGCTTGGCTTGGAGAATTTTGAGCATTACTTTGCTAGCATGTGAGATGAGTGCAATTGTGTGGTAGTTTGAACAGTCTTTGGCATTGCCTTTCTTTGGGATTGGAATGAAAACTAACCTTTTCCAGTCATGTGGCCACTGCTGAGTTTTCCCAATTTGCTGACATATTGAGTGCAGCACTTTCACAGAATCATCTTTTAGGATTTGAAATAGCTGAACTGAATTCTATCACCTCCACTAGCTTGGTCAATACTGTAATCAGATTGATTATATTCTTTTCAGCCAAAGATGGAGAAGCTCTATACAGTCAACAAAAACAAGACCGGGAGCTGACTGTGGCTCAGAACATGAACTCCTTATTGCCAAATTCAGACTTCAATTGAATAAGTAGGGACAATGACTAGACCATTCAGGTATGACCTAAATTAAATCTCTTATGATTATACAGTGGAAGTGACAAATAGATTCAAGGGATTAGATCTGATAGACAGAGGCCTGAAGAACTATGGAATGAGGTTTGTGACATTGTACAGGAAACAATGATCAAGACTATCCCCCCCAAAAGAGAAATGCAAATGGCAAAATGGTTGTCTGAGCAGGCCTTACAAATAGCTGTGAATCGAAAAGTAGAAAAGTAGAAGTGAAAAGTAAAGGAGAAAAAGAAAGATATTCCCATTTGAATGCTGAGTTCCAAAGAATAGCAAGGAGAGATAAGAAAGCCTTCCTCAGTGATCAGTGCAAAGAAATAGAAGAAAACAATAAAATGGAAAAGATTAGAGATCTCTTCAAGAAAATTAGAGATAACAAGGGAACATTTCATGCAAAAATGGGCACAATAAAGGATAGAAATGGTCTGGACCTAACAGAAGCAGAAGATATTAAGAAGAGGTGGCAAGAATACACAAAACTATACAAGGAAGATCTTCATGACCCAGATAACCATGATGGTGTGATCACTTAACCAGAGCCAGACATCCTGGAATGTGAAGTCAAGTGGGTCTTAGGAAGCATCACTATGAACAAAGCTAGTGGAGGTGATGGAATTCCAGTTGAGGTATTTCAAATTCTCCCCACAGAGACTGGAAAATAAAGGCTCTTTTATTTTTGATACTTTTCATTTCAAAAGGATGGCTCTCTAGTTCTTGAGAAAGATATCCTTGAGTCATAAAGCACAAAAGTCCGTGAGACTTCTCAAAAAGGCAAAGAATTTCTATTTCTAAAGTAAATGCTCTAAGAAAAGAAAGATAGGTGATGCTTACAATCAAGAAGACATCTTTCTAACATTTAGTCAAGCTGAAGTTAATATTAAGTCTGTCTTAGTCATTTGTCATAATTTGACCTGGGCCATAAGTCTAAAGGCTTGTTTCTAGCTAGCAATTGGTTTCCCTGTTTCTTCTCTACATTATGTCTGCTGGCCCTGGAATAGTCAAGCTGTGTTCTTTACTCACATCTCTGTCCTGGCCTGGGCCAGCTGGAACAGTGGAGGTATTTGGGTTTCTGTCTCCTTACAGGCTTTCCATAGGGTGGCATCAGTTTCCTTGTAATGTGGTGATTTTTTGGTGATCATATTTCTCATCTGTTAGCTTCCCTTAGGGCAGTTTTCTGAGAAACATGATCAAAAGGTGCAATACTTCTCATAACCTAGTATCTGAAGTCCCAGAATACTGCTTCCATCATTGATTATTGTTCAAATCACTAACTTAGCCTAGATACAAAAGGGGGGATTCCTTCCAAAGAACCTGTGGCCATCTTTAACCTACCACTGTTACATAAATGGAGCAAAACAACTATACTTGCATATTTAGTTGTATGTTGGAGGTTATATGATGCAAGTACATTACTTGTGTCTTCCATACAAGTTTATGTGTGTGTGTTAGTCTCTCAGTCATGTCTGTCCCTGTCCCTGGAATTCTCCAAGCAGGAATACTGGAGTGGATTGCCATTCCTTCTCTGGAGGATCTTTCCAATCCAGGAATCAAACCCAGGTCTCCCACATTGCAGGCAGACTCTTTACTGTCTGAGCCACCAGGGAAACCCATTCAAACAAGTATGAAATCTGGTAAAAAGCATATCTGGAAATGAACCATGCTGCAGAAGTGACAGATGCAACAGGTGTTCAACTGGTAATTGATTGACCTGAATCCTAGTGTGGGGTTTTTACAATTAACTGTCCTTAAGTAAACTAGTTAATCTTGAAGGCTCCTTTCCACTCTAAAATTCTGTTACTCCAATTACCAGTATTGCCTTGATTTGTTTTATTAAGCATGCACCGAGAACACATATAAAAGGTCCAGTAACCACCCTCATTAATTCACCATTAAACCTTTGATCATGGTAATTTAAGTACTTTGAAACTCTATGAAGAAAAACAATATATCAAGGATAGATGTAGCTATTGTAAATAGTATTAGAAAATACATTTTCCCCTAATGAATCTGTTCCAGATGAGTTTCATCTGTGCATTCCTGCTCCTCTGTACAGTTGGGAGGTTTCTGTTTGGTTTTGACTTTATCAGACTCCCAGGTAGAGCATTCTCACCTTTGCAGAAGTAGGAGTCATCTCATTGATTGTCTTGAGTAAAAGGAAATGGCTCATGCATCTTTTCTACATTATAACAAAGTCCTTTTGCATTATAATTGAATGGTGATTGTTGTGTTCAATCAATGGGAAAGGTTAAAGGAGCTCCTCTGCCAGCATTTTTAATGGAGAAGTCGATTAAGATTCAGTTTAATCATTCTGGCTGCCTCAGAATTAAAGCAACAAAGACCATCAATGGCACTATAATTACTAGTCTTTCTGTAAGTTTACACTGCTATTTATGCAGCTATAAATTTTATTATAATGCACAAGGCATCTTAGGTTAACTTGCTTTATTTGCAATGTAAAATATTTGCTTTGATTGTGTGAAGAAAAGAAATAGTTCTGATAAAGTATATAAAATTCAGCCTAATAATTTTTTTAAAAGCCTGAGAGTCTAAGTGAATCAGTGTGATACTCTGTGTTAAATAGTTTAAAGTCATGGCCTTAACCTTGGGACACTTGAGACATATTTCAGTTTATTGAACTTGGAGACTAACATCTCTCCCAGGTGACTGTAAAGGGTCAAATGTATTATTCTAATCCCTGTTCCAAACAGAGAAAAGGTCATTATACAGTACCTACTGCATGTTGTAAAGAATGAAAAATTCACACTGGGGGCATGGGTGCAAATCTATTTTAGACTTGGCCTTTAAAATGTTTTTTAAATTGAATGATTAAGTGGTGATGAACCAGAAAAAATACCTTGAAATTGATCCCATTTATTAATTAGTTTGCACATGTAAAGGTCTTTCTATAAATAGTCAGAAGACTGGAGAAAATTGTTCTTCTTGAATGGAGGAATGACTTTCAAATTAACCATTTTCTGACTATAGAAATAATGCTTATGAATGTACTTATTACCATCCAATACTTTGCATAATTCAATATACATATAGAGGCCTGTAGAGGAGCTTATGTCTTAAAAGTTTATACTTGGCCTACAGTTAACAAGCCGGTTGTAGGTAATGACACTAAGGAGAGGAATTAATTGAAGAAATATACGGAATTTGTACCTTAGTAGTGAAAATGGCAGCTTTCCCATGATCTTTTTAGAGGCATTTGATAAGAAATGTTTTAGTGAATTTGATAAATTAGGAACTCAGTTAAAGAGTCCAAACAGCAAAAGAGTAGGAGATTTGTGAAGTGAGGAGTATATTTTATCATTTAGTTCATATTAGAATAAGGAGTCTCTTGAATAAAAAGAAATCACAAAAGAGAAAATAAGCTGCTCTCATTGTCTAGGAAAAAATAAATTCAAGCTTTACCAGCAACTCAAATCTTACAGCTGTTTCTTCTGACAAACAGAAAAGAAATTGAAAAAATTAATTTTTAGTGCTGAAGAGAAGCTTCATTCTCCACACCTTCATGTTATCATATAATAGTTGGAAAACCTGAGAGTCTGAAATGTAGCATCATCTCAAAGTCACAGATCTAACTAGGAGAGAATAGGTCTAAAATCCATGTCTCTAGCTTCTCTGCTTTACCATATCTTTGGTGTCAAGCTATATTCTAGACTTTATGTTTGACTTCCGTATGTTCCAAATCCTAAACCTGTTTTGTCTTGGGATATATCCAATCATTAATGCTTTCAAAAGAACTTTTGCTTTTGATTACTTTACAGTAAATCATCAGAAAGGAGTTAATGTTTCTGGTGGACCTTCTATAAGCTTATGTATGTGAGGTGTTTTAGATACACTGAGACTTTTAATCTTCTTAATAGCCTTATCTAGTAAGTATGATAGACTTAGTTTTTTATAAGAACAGGTTTAAAGGTGTAAATAACTTGCCCTAGTTTATGAATTGTATAGTTGCCAGAATATGGTCTTTCTGACTTAAAAACCATGTTGTTTCCATGAAAACATGTGTGTCCTTGGAAACAGTGGTTGCAATGCCTTCAAGTTTAGACAATAAAGTATTCATACTACACCTTTGATTGTCAGAGAAATCCATATCAATTGATTTTTTTAAATTATGCATGCATCTTGTAAGTTTTTTTCCTTTCATTTGTGAACATACAATGCATTTCAATTTCACTAATAAAGCACTGTGTTTTTTTCTGTTGAAATTATGAAAATTGGATTTCTTGTAAAGTCTATTAGGAAAGATAGATAATTAGAGTCATGGAAAAGCTCTTATAATAAATTCTTTGGAAGCATATAAACATTTTTCCATTACATCTAAATAATTTACTTCCAATATCTAAATGATATTACAAGTGACCAAACTTTCAAGTAGAATGTTCTAAGAAGTGTACATGATATATTATAATCTTGACTACTAGTGGGTTTGGTTAACTTTGTTTAAAAAAATGAGTCTATTAATGCTAAGCTCATGAAAATCAAAAACATCAAAAAGTGAAAACATTGGCTCATAAAAACCAAAAACAATGTGGCATTAAGCCAATGCTAATTCAAGTTCTCATCCTATGCAGAATTTGTGTTTTAAATTTGCAAAGTGGGCCTATTACTTGGTCAGAAGTTAATGCATTTACTTGAGCCTAAATAAAATGTAGTCTTATCTAATAGTGAAAATTTATATACACTCGTTCTAATTAGGGTATTGTAATGTATAAACACAGAATTAAATCTAACTAAAGCAAAAAACTGCTCCTTTTAAAATATAGTACTTTATAAAGGCTTATTTACCATATGTGTATGGAGACAGAGCATAGAATTCCAGGAAGAATACATTTCCTATTGACATTTGTTGGTCAATTGACATTTTCATCAGTTTTGGGGTTAAATAGCAAAAGGTCATAATCAAACACTTGCAGTCCCAATGTGGCTCTTGGCAAGTTCCATGATTCTTGCTCATATGAGATTATCATTCCATAAAACACTACAAGAAGAAGAAGCAAAGTCACTCAGTCGTGTTCAACTGTTTGTGACCCCATGGATTGTAGCGTGCTAGGCTCCTCCATCCATGGGATTTTCCAGGCAAGAATACTGGAGTGGGTTGCCATTTCCTTCTCCAGGGAATAACACTACAAGAATTGTTGTAACATCAGTTTGACCCAGAGAAGCTCAGGGCCAGCTCATAACTTTTGTTTACTAGAAATAATCAAGATCAATGGATATAAGCAACCCATTGACAACTGCCACGATGGAGTTTGTTCCATGATGTGGTATAAATACTCTCTACAGTTATTTAGAGTATTGATGAGGCCATTTACAAAATACCTTGTCTTTACTGGATTTTGTCCACCATATTAAAATGTTTAATTTTCTCCAGAAGGCAAAAGAGAAGCATTAAGTCTTAAGGAGTGACAAACCCAGAACTGTGTTTAGAAAGATAACTTGGGTGGTTTGATAGAGATTAGTTTGTTGAGGGAATTCTTTGGTTGTCCAGTGGCTAAGACTCTGTTCTCCCAATGCAGGAGGCTGGATTCTATCCCTGGTCTGGAAACTAGGTCCCACACGCTATGAGTCTGCCTGCTGCAACAAATATTGAAGATCCCATGTGCCTCAATACTAAGACCTGGTGCTGTCAAATAAATATATAAATATTAAAAAAATAAAAGAAAGATTAGTTTTTGCAAGTAGTTACCTAAGTCAAACAGATAATTTATTATGCTGTTGCTTAGAGTAAGGGGAAGAGAGAAATTTAGAAAACAATAGAATTGGAAGTGGAGAAGACAGGGAAAATGGGGGGGTGGGGGAAAGATGGAGGTAATTTACAATTGAAAGAAGGTGGCCGACTAGACATTAATTAGATAACAGGGTTTATAAAGAGGAATGTGACTGTAGGATTCTAACTTACATAAATAAGTGAACTAAACTGTCATTTGAATGAATATAGACAGTTTATTATTTTTCTCTTTATTTCTAATATTTTTGAACATACTTGCTCTCTGTTTTAATAAAATGTTTAAATTTTGTTAAATCAAGAAAATGTAGCCAAGTTAATAAGAAATAATTATCTGGTAAAGTTTATCCTTTTAGGTTTGAACTGCTTATGCTTTGACTTTCAGCTTCAAACTCAAATTAATGATAATCATGCTATAGAATGTTTGGAATGATGTATATTGATGTCTTGGACTTTCTTGGTGACTCAGTGGTAAATACTGTGCCTTCAGTACAGGAGACCCGAGTTTGATCTCTGGTTGATCTCTGGGTTGGGAAGATCCCTGGAAAAGGAAATGGCAACCTACTGCAGTATTCTTGCTTGGGAAATTCCAGGGACAGAGGAGCCTAGCAGGCTACAGTCCATGGGGTAGCAAGAGTCGAACATGACTTCATAGCTAAACCAATCATACTGACATCTATAGAACACTTGAAATGGATCCAAGAAAAAAATTAAATTATTTATAGATATGTGGTAAAACAAACAAAGCAATATGTTAATAATTATAGAAGTTAAGAGATAGGTATATACATGTTTACTGTGTGATTCTTTCAACTACATGTTTGGAAATACCTATATTTCAGTGAGGAGAAGGCAACGGTACCCCACTCCAGTACTCTTGCCTAGAAAATTCCATGGGCAAAGGAGCCTGGTGGGCTACAGTCCATGGGGTCGCGAAGAGTTGGACACGACTGAGCGACTTCACTTTCACTTTTCACTTTCATGCATTGGAGAAGGCAATGGCAACCCACTCCAGTGTTCTTGCCTGGAGAATCCCAGGGACAGGGGAGCCTGGTGGGCTGCTATCTATGGTATCGCACAGAGTTGGACACGACTGAAAAACAAACAAAGCAATATGTTAATAATTATAGAAGTTAAGAGATAGGTATATACATGTTTACTGTGTGATTCTTTCAACTACATGTTTGGAAATACCTATATTTCAGTGAGGAGAAGGCAACGGTACCCCACTCCAGTACTCTTGCCTAGAAAATTCCATGGGCAAAGGAGCCTGGTGGGCTACAGTCCATGGGGTCGCGAAGAGTTGGACACGACTGAGCGACTTCACTTTCACTTTTCACTTTCATGCATTGGAGAAGGCAATGGCAACCCACTCCAGTGTTCTTGCCTGGAGAATCCCAGGGACAGGGGAGCCTGGTGGGCTGCTATCTATGGTATCGCACAGAGTTGGACACGACTGAAGCGACTTAGAAGCAGCAGCAGTATGTTTCAGTGAGAAAAAAAAAAAAAATCACTCTTCTGGACTCATCTCCATTTCCAACCTAACTCATTTTTGGGAAATTGAATATTTTGGCCCTCAACCATGATAGTGGAGCCTGTGACCTCAGCTAAGTCAGTCATGACACTTCACTGACATGGTCAGAGCTATTGGTCTCTTAATAATCATGCCACAAAATGACTGGGATCATTTACAAGTATGTTTCTTCTGGAGCTACTGGAGAAGAGTCTGTATCCTTCAGAGAAGGTGCAAGGTTATGAACTTTAAAGCTCCAGGTTTCATGGGGAAGCATGAGAGGGTGAACCTAACGCAAAGGAAAAGGCAAAGCTTTTTGTGAGTCTGCTTGTATGCTGAGGCATCATGTATCCAGGGATTTTATTGACCCTTGTTCAAGTTCCTAAAGTCATTGTCACAACCCTGATTCTTACGGCCTTTTTTTGAATGATATGAGCAACTTCAGAATACTTCCAATGAACATCTCCTTTTGAAATGTTACTTTGATTACTCTATTTTGGGTTTTCTGTGTCTTATAACAGAGTATTTGACTAATACAAGAGCTAACACATATGTTGTGTTAGAACGCTACAGGAGAACCCCAATGGTCCACATTCTCATATATGCACTCCTCCTGAACATGATGCTACAAAAACTTCTATCTTCAAGTCAATTGAATATCTTAAAGACAATGGGAAAGTTACTCCCTTGATTACATCACATAATGTAGGACCTGTCTTACCGGACTAGACAGAGATTCTCTTTCTGGCCTTGAAGAAATAAGCCATGATGTGAAAGGGTCTGTGAGGGGACCACTTGGAAAGGAACTGTGATTGGTCACTAGGAGTAGAGTGGCTCCCCCCATGGACAAGCATGAAGAAAGTGCGGAAGTCAGCCTTACAACTGCAAGGAACTGAATTCGGCCACCCACCAAGTGAGCTCAGATGAAAACTATAGGAAGCAAGGCAGCCTGACTGATACCTTGATTGCAGCGTTTTGAGACACTGAACAGAAGTCTTGCTCAGCTGTATCCAGACTTCTGTCATTGAAAACTTGTGAAATTAAAACATATGTGCTGTGACCTGCTAAATTTATGGTAATTTGTTAGGTAGCAAAAGAAAACCAGTAGAGATTTTGAACACATATCAAATACCAGGTACTTTGTTAGAAGTTTTAGTCAATTATCTCATGTAACCATTATAACAACATGTAATCTTATGTCTTAATATTACAGTCATCTTCAGTTCAATTCAGTCCCTCAGTAGTGTCCAACTCTTTGCCACCCTATGAATTGCAGCACGCTATGCCTCCCTGTCCATCACCAACCCTGGAGTTCACTCAGACTCACCAGTGAGTCAGTGATGCCATCCAGCTTCAACCTTTGTCGTTCCCTTCTCCTCCTGCCCCCAATCCCTCTCAGCATCAGAGTCTTTTCCAATGAGTCAACTCTTCACATGAGGTGGACAAAGTACTGGAGTTTCAGCTTTAGCATCATTCCTTTCAAAGAACACCCAGGGCTTATCTCCTTCAGAATGGACTGGTTGGATCCCCTTGCAGTCGAAGGGACTCTCAAGAGTCTTCTCCAACACCACAGTTCAAAAGCATCAATTCTTCGGTGCTCAGCTTTCTTCACAGTCCAACTCTCACATCCACACATGACCACAGGAAAAACCATAGCCTTGACTAAATGGACCTTTGTTGGCAAAGTAATATCTCTGCTTGTCAATATGCTATCTAGATTGGTCATAACTTTTCTTCCAAGGAGTAAGCGTCTTTTAATTTCATGGCTGCAGTCACCATCTGCAGTGACTTTGGAGCCCAAAAAAATAAAGTCTGACACTGTTTCCACTGTTTCCCCATTTATTTCCCATGAAGTGTTGGGACCGGATGCCATGATCTTCGTTTTCTGAATGTTGAGCTTTAGGCCAACTTTTTCACTCTCCTCTTTCACTTTCATCAAGAGGCTTTTTAGTTCCTCTTCACTTTCTGCCATAAGGGNGGCCTCCTCAGACAGCCATTTTGCTTTTTTGCATTTCTTTTCCATGGGGATGGTCTTGATCCCTGCCTCCTGTACAATGTCATGAAGCTCCGTCCATAGTTATCATGCACTCTATTTATCAGATCTAGACCCTTAAATCTATTTCTCACTTCCACTGTATAATCATAAGGGATTTGATTTAGGTCATACCTGAGTGGTCTAGTGGTCTTCCCTAGTTTCTTCAATTGAAATCTGAGTTTGGCAATAAGGAGTTCATGATCTGAGCCAGTCTCAGATCTCATTTTTGTTGACTGTATAGAGCTTCTCCATCTTTGTCTTGTTTTTGTTGACTATATAGAGCTTCTCCATCTTTGGCTGCAAAGAATATAATCAATCTGATTTTAGTGTTGACCATCTGGTGACGTCCATATGTAGAGTCTTCTCTTGTGTTGTTGGAAGAGGGTGTTTGCTATGACCAGTGCATTTTCTTGGCAAAACTCTATTAGTCTTTGCCCTGTTTCATTTTGCATTCCAAGGCCAAATTTGCCTGTTACTTCAGGTGTTTCGTGACTTTCTACTTTTGCATTCTAGTCTCCTATAATGAAAAGGACAGCCTTTGGGGGTATTCATTCTAAAGGTCTTGTAGGTCTTCATAGAACCGTTCAACTTCAGTTTCTTCAGCATTACTGGTTGGGGCATAAACTTGGATTACTGGGATATTGAATGGTTTGCCTTGGAGACGAATAGAGATCATTCTGTCATTTTTGAAGCCCTGTTTCATTTTGCATTCCAAGGCCAAATTTGCCTGTTACTTCAGGTGTTTCGTGACTTTCTACTTTTGCATTCTAGTCTCCTATAATGAAAAGGACAGCCTTTGGGGGTATTCATTCTAAAGGTCTTGTAGGTCTTCATAGAACCGTTCAACTTCAGTTTCTTCAGCATTACTGGTTGGGGCATAAACTTGGATTACTGGGATATTGAATGGTTTGCCTTGGAGACGAATAGAGATCATTCTGTCATTTTTGAGATTGCATCCAAGTACTGCATTTTGAACTCTTCTGTTAACCATGATGGCTACTCCATTTCTTCTGATTCCTGCCTGCACTAGTAGATGTAATGGTCATCTGAGTTAAATTCACCCATTCCAGTCCATTTTAGTTCGCTGATTCCTAGAACGTCGACGTTCACCCTTGCCATCTCCTGTTTGACCACTTCCAATTTGCCTTGATTCATGGACCTGACATTCCAGGTTCCTGTGCAATATTGCTCTTGACAGCACCGGACCTTGCTTCTATCACCAGTCACATCCACAGCTGGGTATTGTTTTTGCTTTGGCTCCACCCCTTCATTCTTTCTGGAGTTATTTCTCCACTGATCTCCAGTAGCATACTGGGCACCTACTGACCTGGGGAGTTTCTCCTTTGGTATCCTATCATTTTGCTTTTCATATGGTTCATGGGGTTCTCAAGGCAAGAATACTGAAGTGGTTTGCCATTCCCTTCTCCAGTGGACCACATTCTGTCAGACATCTCCACAATGCCTGGATGGCCTCACAGGCATGGCTTAGTTTCATTGAGTTAACCAAGGCTGTGGTCCTAGTGGACTAGTTTTCTGTGATTATGGTTTCAGTGTGTCTGCTTTCTGATGCTCTCTTGCAACACCTACCATCTTACTTGGGTTTCTGTTACCTTGGACATGAGGTCAGGGGCAGCAGCCGAGAGAAGCTACCCTGCGTCCAAGGCCAGAGGTGTCAGCCGGTAGGAGCAACCCCATATCCAAGGAGCAGTGGCTGCACGGGTGCAGGAGGGCCTAGAGGCGCTATTTCACGTTCAAGGTCAGGAGGGGTGGCAGTGAGGAGATACCCCTCGTTCAAGGTAAGGAGCAACGGCTGCGCTTTGCTGGAGCAGCCATGAAGAGATACCGTACAGTCATCTTACAGGTGCTAAATCTGACAAAACCGATATTTAAAGAGATTTATAAATTAATTGTATATCTATTTATAATTAAATATGGTGCAAATGACTGATTTAAAATCAGTGGTTTGGCTCTAAAGCCTATATATAGGCCGTATCTTCCCTAGACCCTTTCCTAATGAATGCGACTCCATGGACTGTAGCCTACCAGGCTCCTCTGTCCATGGGATTTTCCAGGCAAGAGTACTGGAGTGGTTTGCCATTTCTTTCTCCAGGGGATCTTCCCAATCCAGGGATCGGACCCAGGTCTCCCGCATTGTAGGCAGACGCTTTACCATCTGAGCCACCAGGGAAGTTCCTAATGAATGCACCAGCATCATATTATCTTAGTACAAACCTGATTTATGGTACATGCCTATGAATTGACTTTGTATCACATTCTTTTCACTGTCCTCCCTTCCCTTGAATTTTTCACCAGATCATGTCACCACATCATCTTGAAATTCTTTGATAGCTCAAGAAGGCCACACTACTTAAGAATGTGTTGTGTGGGGGCAGAGAGGGAGAAATATTTCTCTACCCTTCTAGGTTCTTTCGGCTGGTCTAAGAATTAAATTACCATGAGACGGACTAATAGGAAAAAAGAAAACAATTTTAATAACATGTATATATAGGAGAGTACATAATAAGAAACACTGGGCTGGAAGAAGTACAAGCTAGAATCAAGATTGCCAGGAGAAATATCAATAACCTCAGATATGCAGATGACACCACCTTTATGGCAGAAAGTGAAGAGGAGCTAAAGAGTCTCTTGATGAAAGTGAAAGACGAGAGTGAAAAGGTTGGCTTAAAGCTCAACATTCAGAAAACAAAGATCATGGCATCTGGTCCTATCACTTCATGGGAAGTAGATGGGAAACAGTGGAAGCAGTGTCAGACTTTATTTTTCTGGGTTCCAAAATCATTGCAGATGGTGACTGTAGCCATGAAATTAAAAGACACTTACTCCTTGGAAGGAAAGTTATGACCAACCTAGAAAGCATATTCAAAAGCAGAGACATTACTTTGCCAACAAAGGTCCATCTAGTCAAGGCTATGATTTTTCCTGTGGTCATGTATAGATGCGAGAGTTGGACTATGAAGAAAGCTGAGCACCAAAGAATTGATGCTTTTGAACTGTGGTGTTGGAGAAGACTTTTGAGGGTCCCTTGGACTGCAAGGCGATCCAACCAGTCCATTCTAAAGGAGATCAGCCCTGGGTGTTCTTTGGAAGGACTGATGCTAAAGCTGAAACTCCAGTACTTTGGCTACCTCATGTGAAGAGTTGACTCATTGGAAAAGACTCTGATGCTGAGAGGGATTGGGGGCAGGAGAAGAAGGGGACGACAGAGGATGAGATGGCTGGATGGAATCATCAACTCGATGGCCATGAGTCTGAGTAAACTCCAGGAGTTGGTAATGGACAAGGAGGCATGGTGTGCTGTGATTCATGGGGTCACAAAGAGTCGGACATGACTGAGCAACTGAACTAACTGACTGACTGACTGATATATAGGAGAGACCAAGGGAAACGAGTAACTCACCAAAATGGTGAAACCTTCACTTTAAATACCATGTTCTGCTAAAAACAAAAGAAGATGTAGTTTGGGACTTCAAAGGGGGAAGAAGGCAATTCACATGGTGGTTGGAAAAGCAAATATTTGGTAATGTTTGCTGGGACATCTAGAGACAGTGGGACACAGGAATTTCAACAAGCAGACTTTGCTGGGTTCCCTTCAGACTGCACCATTAGTTTATCCTACAGTCATTGATGATGACAGCTCCTTCCTGGAACAGGTCCTTCATCTACATTCTTTAAGCAGTTGGGGGAAGGTCAAAGCTTCTTCCTGAGTCTTTTGGGCCTTTATTGTTTTTAGATCAAAATAATCTACTTGCCAAGGAGACACTTTGGGATGGCAAATTTTGTTCCCCTAAGTGGCATCACCGACTCAATGGACATGAGTTGCAGTGAATTCTGGGAGAAGGTGATGGACAGGGAGGCCTGGCGTGCTGCGATTCATGGGGTCGCAAAGAGTCGGACATGACTGAGTGACTGAACTGAACTGAACTGAACAGTATTCAGGGCTTTCTGCAATTTGGTTGCTTGAGTTCAGCCAGTGGAAGTTTAGTAGTGAAATTGAATATTTACTGTGTTTGCTCAGTGGGGAAAAAATGCAAAGGAAAGTTGCTTCAAAATGGTGTTTTTTTTCAGGTTTAGTTGATGCCACTAAATGGTAGCTGTTCTGTTCATTGTAACTATAAGACTGAGTAATACATCTAAATGCTAACTGGCTTGTAAGTGCTAAGGAGATGAGTGTGCCAGAATGGAAATCATATGGGCCGGGAATTCCCCTTCTGTTGACCACAGAAGGTATAGGCATAATCTATCAAGAACAGAATGCATGCCATACTTTGTTCATTAGCATTTAAAGAGGATGTTTGGCATCAGACAACAAATACAGTACTTGCAAGCTCTTGGCAGCAGAATATTTTGTCAGTTAATGACAATCCACAGCTTGTAAGAAAAAGACTAGTGCCCAGGGTTAGGCCAAAATGTTTCATTTTCACCAGTGAAAATAAAATGGAATAAAATTAAAACCCTTGTCTTCCAAATACCACACTTGCACCGAGCCAATCAAATAGTAAAAACAAAAATATGAATTATTCTCTAGAGAACAGGGAGAAACTAGGCTTCAGAAACTCTCAGGATCCATCAAATCATAGGAGCATACAACCGAAGTAAAACAGGTGAAACATAGCAAATAGAAGTAGAAGTCGAGATGATTGTACCGTGTGGTTGCTGACAGTCTGATGAGAAGTAGGAAAGAAACAAGAATGTAAGTTGGATTACAATATACAGTTTAATTGTATTTTGGCATTTATTTGGTTCATTAATCACAATGTTCATATTTGCATATATCAGGAACTCAACAACATTCTTAATAGTGTGATGTATACACAGAGACACACAAATATATATCTAAATAGATAATTAAACACACACACATACATATATATATATATATTTGATTTTGTTCACTCCTGCCACCTTTAAAATTGATAATAATCTTAAATAGTTTCTAAAATTTGATAGCTTAAAAATGCAGTCAAAAAATGTTAAAATAATGTGATGATTTTTCTTAACATTCATGAATATGTAATTTAAAACATCATATGTAAATAAGTATATATATATATATAATTATAATCAGATTAACATGTATATGTGTAAGTAAAGCCCTCTTTCATAAACAACTGAGTATGTAAATCAGTGTTAGCAGAGATGAGGTGAAATTGAAGCTCATACATTGCTAGGAATGCAAAATGATACTGACTTTTTGGAAAATAATTCTGTTATTTGCACCTTTTAATCTGATAGCTCCTCTTCTACTGTATAATAAGAGAATTGTAGAAAGATGTCAATTTACACACAACTATCCCCTATCAATGTTATTTATAACAATAATTTGATATAACATCAGTATCCTAATGAATGGAGAATAATGAATGCTTACATCCAAGTGATAGATTATCATTAAACTGTTAATATATTGTCTACCAAAAGATATTTATCCTGGGCTAAAATAATTATGATTACTTATTCATGCATTTACATAACTAACTTGATAAAAGTCTAATATGTACCAGACCACTGGGTTTGTATTAAAAATGCATTCAATCTTTAAGAGGGAGAAACATACACAAAAAATAAATTATAGCTTGACTAAATTTTTATACATTTTTTTTTTTGATAGAAGAATGTACTTTGAACAATTGAGAAACAAAGATAACCACTGTGACTCTACCTGGGACAGAAGTGGAGAGGCACTCAGGATAAGTTTTCTGGAGAAGACAAGTCTGGCAGTAAATCTTGAAAAAGCAGCTCCATGATGTTAAGTAGAAAAGTAACCAAAACTCATAGCTATTTCTGTGTTGTGGAATTTTAACAGGGACCATTAGTTTCTCCATTACATTAAAAAATTTTTTTCCATTATTTTTGTAATGAATGATCATCATTTTTAAATTAAAATACTTTAAGAAATAAATGTGTTATCCCCTGGTGACTCAAACAGTAAAGAATCTGCCTATAATGCAGGAGACCTGGGTTCGATCCCTGGGTCAGTAAGATCCCCCAGAGAAGGAAATGGCAACCCACTCCAGTATTCTTGTCTCAAGAAATTCATGGACAGAGGAGTCTGGTGAGCTACAGTTCATTATTTTCAAAATGAATGGACATAATTTTTAAACCAAAATACTTTAAGAGATAAGTATAAAGGAACCTATTAGACATTTGATTGACTGAGGCTGGTGTTTATTTATGCCAATGTTGCCAACACAAGAAATGTTTGTCCCAGCAGCCCTTGCTGCCCATAGCAAGCTTTGCAGTGTCCTAGGGGCAAAGAAGTTTTTATGTCACCCTAATGCCTCACTGACATCCACTCAAAGCATTTTCCTCTGCCAAGGGCCCTCCTCTCCATGGGGACTGCAAGTTAATCCACAGGTTTTGTATGGACCAAAATATTCCATCAGAACTCCTGTTTTCCTCCACAACCCTTATAACTTTCCTTGGATGAATAACAAGAGCCATCTTTATTCTTATGGGAAACATAAATGACAAGGCACTTCTAGAGACCTCAGATACATTTAAATTTCACCTCAGATTCAGGCTAGCACTGCTGCTCCAAATCATACAGCAACTCAAAAAGGACAATCAGTCAAAACCAGTGAAAGTGTTAAGAAATAAAAGATTTGTAGGAAAAGCTAGGAACTTGCACAGATTCAGTTTCATTATGACCATTTTCATCATACTAATTCCAACTTACTGGCTGGATCCAAGTAACATTGGTATTTGAGGGACAGAAGGCAATGGCACCCCACTCCAGTACTTTTGCCTGGAAAATCCCATGGAGGGAGGAGCCTGGTGGGCTGCAGTCCATGGGGTCACGAAGAGTCAGACATGACTGAGCGACTTCACTTTCACTTTTCACTTTCATGCATTGGAGAAGGCAATGGCAACCCACTCCAGTGTTCTTGCCTGGAGAATCCCAGGGACAGGCAAGCCTGGTGGGCTGCTGTCTGTGGGGTCGCACAGAGTCAGACACAACTGAAGTGACTTAGCAGCAGCAGCAGCAGCAGCAGAGACATGGACTGTGAGACTGGGTCTGGGAACCAAAAGTCATAGTGTTCTAGCAAATGGAAAGGGCACCCAAAAGAATAAACAGCTGGGACAGCAGGACTGAACATAACAAGGAAGAACTGAAGGATGAAGGACATTTTAACATGTCTCAGCAGGGTTGGAAAATCCTCTTTGGGTTTCTACGAATACAAGGGCTGAGGAGAGATGACATTAAACCCCACCTCACTCTTTGTTATAACACAGTAACTGTTGACCTTATCAGTCTGGAAAATTAAATAATCATTCAAAGGGATGAGCAAGGAGGTGGTGAACTTTTACTTTTAACTCATTAACTCTCAGGTGGTCCTGAGTATCTTTGCATTACTCTAAATGCTGTTTATTGAGAGAAAAGTGAAAGTGAAGTCGCTCAGTTGTGTCCGACTCTTTGTGACCCCATGGACTGTAGCCTACCAGGCTCGTTAGTCCACGGAATTTTCCAGGCAAGATACTGGAGTGGGCTGCCGTTTCCCTCTCCAGAGGATCTTCCCAACCCAGGGATTGAAACTGGGTCTCCCACATTGCAGGCAGATAGATGCTTTACTGTCTGAGACTGGGATGAACTAGACACTGTACCTGGGCTAGACATGCAAAGATAGTCTCCGTTCAGATCAGAGAGACAAATAAGTAAAAAAACTATTGTACTACAATGTGATAAATGCTATTGAGTGATAACATTATTTACAAAATGGGTCAGGATCAGAGGAAAAAAGAAATCTCTTGGGGTAGTAGAGGAGACTTCATATGAGAGGGAACATTTAACTTGTATTTCAAAAGATAATTTGAAGCTTCTGGAGGAAGAAGACAGTAAAGGGCCTGCCAGGCAGACAGTTGATCATGAACAAAGGCACAGAGGCATAAAAAAGAGGCACTTTTTTATAAAAAAGTTTCCAGGGATTAGATCATACACTGAACACAGCATGGGGCATGGTAGGAGAAAAGCTCATCTTATGAGCAAATGTAGCTCTGTTAACCCAAACTGGACTAACACAGCAGAAGAAAAAAGGAAAGCTGTAGAGTAATTCCACTTAGGAACACAGATCTAACAACCTGAAAGAGACACCAGTGCACAGAACTCAGTAGTGTATAAGAAAATACAAAAGACTAATAGATCCTGTGGAGAAAGCTTCAGAGATGCAAAACTAGCTTACAAATTATCAACATTCTAAGCATGTCTTTTCTATTTTCTTACCGACAATAGGAAGTTAAGATATTTCCGTATAGTTTCAAACATTTTGAAAACACATAAATTATATGTAATCCTACCTTCTAAGAATAATCATAGAAATAAGTTTATATTTTCAGTGTACCACAAACATATCTATGAATCTAGTTCAATATCCTTGTCTATATTTTTATATATAAAAGGTGATCAGTTTAATTTTTACTTTTATAAAAATGTGGCAGTTTTTTAAAATAAAAATCTCTATGTTGAAGAATTAAAAAGATATTTCAGCAGGAAAAATTCCTGTAAGTGGATTTTCTAGATCAAATAAATATTGATAGACCATGAAAAAATTGACCTTAAAAATATAAATTCCTGACGTTTTGTTAATGAAGAATATGAGCATTCTTTAAAATCTTTGCTATTGGCCCACAGAAATATCTTTTCATTGACTAATTGTTTTCTTCTGTCTTGAAAATTTTACTGTGATAAATTTTCACTGGGCTAGAGTATTTCCCTCCCCACCACCACCCCGCACTCTGGGGCATTCTTCTCTTCATGTCTTGGGATCCTTCTCTTCGTGTCTTTGGATTGACATGCCCTCATATCTCGAAGATGGATTTTCCTGCTATCTTCTAAATAAAATAGAGCTATAACACTGATTTGTCTAAGAGCTATAACACGGTCCATTCAAGACCTGAGAGCTATAACACAGTCTGTCCAAGACCCGAGAGCTGTGACACGCAGAGGGGGCTTTAATGTCCGTCACTCCAAATCTTTGTTGTGACGAGACAAAAACTGAGGAGCACAAACTCGCCTGACATCTATGGTTCCTTGACTCGGGTTTAACCTGGCTGAAACAACCTCCGCGCGGAAGAGGCCAAGCACAGCAGGAGCCCGACTCAGCGAAGCTCCTGCGGTAGAAGCGGAACTCGAAGAAAACCCAGCGCAGAAGGGAAGGCCCATCGTGCTGGAAACGGGGACAGTGAAAAACGAACTCAGCAGAAAGCTCACGCGGCTCAGTCTCAGATTCCAGAAGACCTCCGGTTACGGTAGGAGGTCCTCGCTCCTATGGCTGGAGGGACATTCCCAATGAAATCTTAATTCCTTACAATCTCTTGTTTCTTGTTTCCTTGAACCCCACTTCCCACTCCCCCCCGTGAACAGGCGGGTGGCAGTGGACGTAATTGAGGGACTCTGGAGAGGCTACTCTTTGGTATGTCCCAAAGGCACTATCCGGAGAAGGCAATGGCACCCCTCTCCAGTGCTCTTGCCTGGAAAATCCCATGGATGGAGGAGCCTGGTAGGCTGCAGTCCATGGGGTCGCTAAGAGTCGGACACGACTGAGCAACTGCACTTTCACTTTTCACTTCCATGCATTGGAGAAGGAAATGGCAACCCACTCCAGTGTTCTTGCCTGGAGAATCCCAGGGACGGGGGAGCCTGCTGGGCTGCCGTCTATGGGGTCGCACAGAGTCGGACACGACTGAAGCGACTTAGCAGCAGCAGCAAGTGTGTGTGTGTGTACTCAGCCACTTCAGTCCTGTCTGACTCTTTGTGAGTCTATGGACTGTAGCCTGCCAGGCTCCACTATCCTTGGGATTCTCCACATAAGAATACTGGAGTGGGTTGCCATGCCCTGTTCCAGGGGATCTTCTAGACACCAAGGGTCAAACTTGCATCTCTTGTCTCCTGCATTGGCAGGTGGATTCTTTACCACTAGCATCACCGGGGAAAGCCCAGGGTATGATAGGCATGCAATTTTCAGCAGGGAAATTACTTATCTCATTTGGTTTAAATTCCAGCTCTTCACTTACTACCTGGGTATGGGACCTCTGTTTCCTCCTTTATGAAATAAAGATAATAATAGGACCAAACTCAAAAAGTTGTGATGATTAAATATATAGAACACATAGCCTGTGCTTGGTATGTAGGAAGCCTTCAAATAGTTCTAGCTATCATAATTATCAGATTATTATCTGATAATGCACTATTGCATTCCTTTGTTCCCTGTGTAGTGTAGGCCTGCTTGCAGCATTTTTGGAGACTTAGTTGTTATCAGATCTGCAGCAAATAAGGACAATTTTGTCTCCAAGATTGCTGGACATGAGTAAATGAGAAGGTTAGATAGATTGCCTAAATTGAGATAGATGGTTACTGGGGAAGTGATCTGAGAGAGCTTCCAGTTTTAATGTGTTAGATAGAATCAGCTTGGCAAGTTGGGTGTCTCATTGAAAAGAGCCCAATGTTTCTTAGGCTTTTCCCAGGGCAAGGCTGAGTGCTGAAGAACTGATGCTTTTGAACTGTGGTGTTGGAGAAGACTCTTGAGAATCCCTTGGACAGCAAGGAGATCCAACCAGTCTATCCTAAAGGGAATCAGTTCTGAATATTCGTTGGAAGGACTGATGTTGAAGCTGAAGTTCTAATAGTTTGGCCATCTGATGCGAAGAACTGACTCATTTGAAAAGACCCTGATGCTGGGAAAGACTGAAGGCAGGAGGAGAAGGAGATGACAGAGGATGAGATGATCAGCTGGCATCACCGACTCAATGGACATGAGTTTGAGTAGACTCTGGGAGTTGGTGATGGACAGGGAGGTCTGGCGTGCTGCAGTCCATGGGATCGCAAAGAGTCAGACACAACTGAGCAACTGAACCAAACTGAACTGACCTGAGGGCAAGGCAGGATGGTGGGGCTAGGTCTTTTGCCAGCCATTTGATTTGGATCAGTTCAGTTCAGGAGGCTGGACCTTCTTGAGCAAGATTGGCTGATGAAGGGTCACGGGTCCTAACAAAAGGCTCAAATAATAATAACCTAGGTATAATGATCTTACTGAGTGCGCCTGATGACAGAGGAGTCTGTTTTCCTCCTCTGGTGTATCCAGCAGTGGATGAGAGACAGGCAAGGGAGTCCTGTGATGCAACAGGGTCTCTGTGGTCTGTCTGGATCACTCATACTCAATTATAACACCAAACTTGTGGTAATTAACTAGACTCCTGCACTGGGTTCTAATTGTACACTGATTTTTTCCCTTTATGTGAATCAAGTAACCAAAATAGAAAACTACAGGAGAAACATGCTTAGTTCATCACTTTTGGTTGGAAGTGTTTTAAAAAGGGAAATTATGTGAGCAGAATTGTGGGTTTTAGAAAAATGACTCTGGCCATTGTGTGGAAATCAGTCTGGCTTGCTTTCTCCCTCCTTCACCAGCCACAGTCCAATTTCTACATAGCCACCAGGCTTATTTGTCTGAAACCACAAATCTGCTCAAATAGCTTCTCTTTTAAAATGCTTCTGATGGAAAGAAGACAAAAGCATTGGCCATAGAATTAATCCTGAAACAACTTGATGAAATTCTAACCTATGATAATGATGATTGGAATGGAGAGAAATCAACCAAATTGAGAAGCACTTGGCCTGTAGAAATAACAGGACTTGAAGTGGATTTCATTTTAAAGAGTATGAATCATTCGTTTACTTAATTAAAATTACTAAACACCTACTATTTAGAAGCTGGTTTTAAGAAGAGGTCAAAATCAGATTAGTTGCCTTCAGTGAACTCATGATATAATGAAAGAGACATGCAATCAAATAACTATAATCCTAAATTATGAGTTCAGTTTGAGGATGTGTGCAAATTATTGTGGGAGCATTACACTAGGCATAATGAACTCTCCTCAATGGATCACAGTAAAGAGTAAAGAAAATCATTTTGGGAAGAATCTTCAGGAGTAAGTGAAGTAAGCAAGAAGAAAAACAGTGTTCCATGCAGTAGGAAAAGAATGTGCCCGTGAAAGAAAGGACATAAAGTGTTCAGGAGTAGTTACATGGCTGGAGTGCATGGGAGCATTTTGGGAATATTGGAGGATCAGGTTGTTAAAGCAGCGAAGGACATATTATGGAAGGTATTTAACTTGGACCTTATAGGCAAAAGAATACACTAGGCATAATGAACTCTCCTCAATGGATCACAGTAAAGAGTAAAGAAAATCATTTTGGGAAGAATCTTCAGGAGTAAGTGAAGTAAGCAAGAAGAAAAACAGTGTTCCATGCAGTAGGAAAAGAATGTGCCCGTGAAAGAAAGGACATAAAGTGTTCAGGAGTAGTTACATGGCTGGAGTGCATGGGAGCATTTTGGGAATATTGGAGGATCAGGTTGTTAAAGCAGCGAAGGACATATTATGGAAGGTATTTAACTTGGACCTTATAGGCAAAAGAGAGCAATTAAAAGAGTTTTAATATGAAACTGTCATGATCTGATAGCAGAGTACAGGATGGATTTGAAAAGGCTGAGAGTGGATTCAGAGATCTACTAGGAGATTCCTACAAAAATTTAGGTAAATAATACCAGCACCTGAAATAAATAAAAGAAGTAGACACCCCATTAAATAATTGTAGTGCAATTTGCAAAATTCTTCAAAGAATATAGACACATCCCACACATACCTCTTAGATTTAGAGGAGCATAAATAAATCTAAAATTCCTGGGTCAACAGGAATATTGCCCCACCAAAATGCTATGCCAGAATATTCACGAGCTTACAAAACCAAATGCAGTGGATCAAGTCCCTCAACCTGCAGAATAACTGGACTTCAGTGAAATTCAAAATGTTCCCCAGTTATTACTGGAGGTCCCTGAAGAGACATGTCTCTTATATTCACTAACCAGCCTGGCAGCCTTGCTCACTACATGGTGCTTATTCTTTTGTTCTGGCTCTAGCATGTTTTAATATAGAGATAAAGGACAGAAATGGTCTGGGAGAAATATCAATAATGAAGATGTTAGTTATAAAAAGAACAAAATAATTTCATTTGCAGCAACATTGATGGGCCTAGGGATTGTCATACTGGGTGAAGTAAATCAGGTGCAACAAATACAAATATCATATAAATGGAATCTAAAAAAAAAATAGGTACAAATGAACTTATTTAGAAAACAGAAGTAGAGTCACAGATGTAAGGGGAAAAAAACAAACTTACCAGAGGGAAAAGGGCCACTAAGATAAATTAGGAAATTGCGATTGACATACATTGATTCTCCTTGGTGGTTTTCAATGGTGAAGAATCTGTCTGCAATTCAGGAGACCTGGATTTGATCCCTGGGTCAGAAAGATTCCCTGGTAGTAGGGAATGTCTTTGCACTCCAGTATTCTTGTCTGGAGAATTCCCTGGTCAGAGGATCCTGGTGAGCTATAGTCCATGATGCTTCAAAGAGTTGGATATGATTGAGCGATTGACATAACACACTATACATTTATATGTATAAAATAGATCACAAATAAGAACTTACTGTACAGCATAGAGAACTCTATTAAATACTTTGTAAAGACCAATATGGGAAAATAAATTAAAAATGAATAATGGATATGTACAACTGATTCCCTTTGTTGTACCCCTGAAACAAGCATACACTGTAAAACAACTAAACTCCAATAATTTTTTTTAAGTATAATTTTTTTTGCAAACAGAGACACTTATTTTAAAATAAGTTTCAGAGTGATTAGTTCAGCAAAGCCTAAAAAGACTTGTGAATATGAGCAACATAAGCTACTCTTTTGTTTTGTTTTGTTTTTGCGGAGGGAGGGAGCTAACTTTAAGTTTTCACACAGGGCATACATGTTCTAATCTTTGTGCTAGATATTGATTCTGAAGATAGGTAGTAAAAATGAAGACATAAGTTTAATTTCAAATTTGATTCCTTGTGAATAAAAAGGAAGCTTTTCACTTATGATATCATACATGTTACACTGCCACTCTCCCAAATCATCCCACCCTCTCCCTCTCCCACAGAATCCAAAAGGCTGTTCTATACATCTGTGTCTCTTTTGCTGTTTCGCGTACAGGTTTATCATTACCATCTTTCTAAATTCCATATATATGTGTAAGTATACTGTATTGGTGTTTTTCTTTCTGGCTTACTTCACTCTGTATAATCGGCTCCAGCGTAACATGTATGATATCATAAGTGAAACGAATCGCCGGTCTAGGTTCAATGCAGGATGCAGGATGCTTGGGACTGATGCACAGGGATAATCCAGAGAGATGGTGTGGGGCGGGAGGTGGGGCGGTCGGGACTGGGAGTTCATGTACACTCGTGGCTGATTCATGTTAATGTACAGCAAAACGAATACAATATTGTAAAGCAAAACAAACTAAAAAAATAAAAAATTAATTAAAAAAAAAAAAAAAGGAAGCTTTGAGTTTTGACCAGGGTGTTTTCCTTCAGCTTTAATTGTCTCTGATGCAGGATTCACACAAATGAAAACTCCTACAACTTTCTCATCTCTATACTCCACCTACATTGTTTACCCTCTTCACATAACCATCTACTTCTTATTCTTAATGTGAGATATAATGTAAATTTGGCATTCCCAAATTTCCTAGTAGATAAATTAATTCCACATCTAAAACTGTGTAGTGTCATTAGAAGCTCTACTCTTATCACTAAATTTCAATAATACATGCATATATACAATATCTTTAGTGAAACTGTATAAATAATATGGTCTACATGTACAATGCTGCATTATAATTATGTGTATACCATAAAAATTCTTATCTAATTCTTTGATAGCTTATTTTATGCTTCAGAGAAGGCAGAGATATATTCTAATGAGTTGAAATGTAGGTAGCATTTCCCAGGATATTTCTCATATGGTTTCTTAGCCCTCAGATATTCACAAACTACCTTATGATTGTGACTGTAGCTGAAAACCTCCTAAATAACTATTTATTTTATTTTATTTTTAAACAACTCAGGACCAACGCTGCTACCCATTCATTTTTTTCCTAAGCAGAAACACTCATGAAATCACAAGTTTGACAGGCAGGTTAGAATAAACCACACTCAAATAAAATTAGACTTAGAACAAATAAAGTAAATCTTTGTCTACATATGACCCAAAATTATCTCACACATGGGGAAATAATAAAGGCAGTTTGTATATGAACTAATTCAGCACATGTTGTTGGGGTTAAGTAAGTAGGCTTAGATTCAGACCTTGCTGCTCAGCTGTGTCATCTCCCTATTACTGTTTCCTCAGTAGTAAAATGGCCACAGTAAAATTATTAGCCAAAATTAAGATAATGTGTATAGAAACTCTGGGTTGTTTCATATAGCATATGATACAGACATATTTTTATGCTAACTTTTTACTGTAGATTAAGAAATCATTACACAGGTGTTTGTATCTATTGATTTTTCTACAGGAACATTGCTCTAATATTGGCTGTTCAGTTGAGACTGAAGTCTAGATTATTTAATCCAAATTCAAGTCCCCAGAAAAGTAGCTGAAGCTTCTAAATAGGTCTAAGTCACTTTCTTGAGTGGTTTATTTCCTGGGAGAGTCTAACTCATTCTTTTGGGAATACATTAATCAGTTCAAATTTTGATTCAAATATTTACTGGGTGGATACTGTGAATGAAACAGAAGCTGTGATAAAGAAGCAGGCAGAGCTCATGCCTGAAAGAGTTAACAGATGATGTCCATGGAATCAACAAAGACGAGGCCCAGGAGAGATCCACAGCCCCACCACAGCTCAGGATGTGGGGCAGGAGTAGAATCTAGATTAGGGGATCTGGGAAGCATATGATGAGCAACCTTCAAATGCCAGGAATTCTGCAAAACACTATATCTGATTTGTCTCATTGAATCCTGACCACATGCCAATAATTCCCCTTTTGCAGAAGCAATAACTGAAAGGGTGAAAGTGAGTGAAAGTCGCTCAGTCATATCCGACTCTTTGTGACCCCATGGACTATACAGGCCTTGGAATTCTTCAGGTCAGAATACCGGAGTGGGTACCTGGTGGTACCAGGCTAGAATACTGGTAGTTGGGAATATTCCAGCAGATATTCCCAACCTATGAATTGGCCAGCGTCTCCTGCATTGCGGGCAGATTCTTTACCAACTGAGCTATCAGGGGAAACCCTGAAAGAGTAGGCTTACTGTAATAGTAAAGTGAAGCTTGGTCCCAGATCCAATATTATGACATTTTATTACACTTACATCATTTAAATATTCATTATAGAAGATAAAAAAAGCCGCATGTAGGGGTTTGGAGTTATGATTTTAGTTGTGTTCCATTTTGCTTGCTGTTTGCCATTTGAACACTATTTACTAACACATTTCTCAAAAAAAATTAAATAGCACATCAGTATCCTATGAGAGTTGGTACAGCTTCCAAAATTATTGAGGTTTTTCTCCATGAAGCAGCTTATACATTAGAAGAATGAGTTTATTTCAGTGGTGAGTGATTATATTTCTGAATATTTAAATCATAATTCAAAATAATCAAAATGAATGTTCTAAGTCTGGGCTCAATAACACACCTTAAATTTCACATTTCCCTGGTCTTTTAATTTTATTTTTAAAATTTTAGTTGTTTAAAAAAAAAATTGTCCCCAGTCTGTTAAAAGGTGGCCCTTTGTACATCTTTATTAGATAGACCAATTCACCTGACCACGAGGGAGGATAACTGCAAGGGCTGTGGACTTTGGTGTAGAGATAATATCTGTCCAGCTTTTGCCAGAGATGTGAAATTTTGAAGTAATGCATGCCATTGTTATGCAGAATGATTTGGGGGACAGAACTGTCTCCATATTGGCAAAATCTGTTCCATTATAATCTCCTTTTTTCCTTTCCTATTTTAACTGTGGCTGTTGTGGCCTTGAGCAGAGCCAGGCAAGCTGTGGAAATTTGTCAGGTGAGAAAGTTAGCCCAAAACAGTTCTTCAGCACTCCTGAAACCAAGTCCTAAAGACAGATATGATTAAAGTCTACAAAAAAAAAAAAAAAAAAAAAGTACTTAAAATGCTATTTTGAGCCTCATTAAACTTGAATTAGTCAACATCTATTTCTGGGGGCAGAATCAGTTTGCATTATTCAGTGGTTCTCTTTGGCCAACTACTATTTGTGTGATCACATTAAGCAACTTGAATCTAAACAAAAATAACTGAAATATGTAATAACAAAATTCCATTAAAAAAAAGAATAAAACTCATTATAATTGACTCTGATCCTTTTTGTCTTATCAGGGAATTATATATGCAATTACTGATTTTTTTTTTCTTTCAAGGAACGTGTAGATTAATCACTCAGTCGTGTCTGACTCCCTGTGATCCCATGGACTGTAGCCCGTCAGTCTCCTCTGTTCATGGGATTTCCCAGGCAAGAATAAGGGAGTGGATTGCCATTTCCCTCTCCAGAGGATCTTTCTGACTCAGGGATCAAACCCAGGTCTCTCACATAGATTCTTTACCATCTGAGCCACCAGGGAAGCACATATTTCAGGAAATGCCATATAGTAAAACAAGCAAACAAAAAAAAAAAAAAGAAAGAAAAGAAAGAAAGAGCATCGACAACTCTGTGCATAGACAGCCTTTAGTTTCCAGTTTAAAGAGACCACAGAACAACTGACAATAAACTAAGATGACATAGGAAGAATGATGTTTTTATTTTTTACCTAAAAGTGGTCCAAACAATGCCTATTATTCTTTGCCATCAGGTAAATTCTTCAAAATATTTATCTCTGGCAGATATGTATAAGATGTTCCTAAACTCTTAGATGTACCTGGTAACTCACCCTTTTACTAATTTCATAGTCCTGAACAAAAGTTTTTGTTTGAACCAAGTTGTTGGAACTTCTTGTGGACAGAAGTGAGGTAGTTCTGGGTGAATGTTCTGATTCTTATTATATAACAGTGAAGTGAGCAAGTTTTTTTTTTTTTTTTTTTAAAAGAAAGATAGTAAACTATTTTACGGAGCAGGCAATGGCACCCCACTCCAGTACTCTTGCCTGGAAAATCCCATGGATGGAGGAGCCTGGAAGGCTGCAGTCTATGGGGTCGCTGAGGGTCGGACACGACTAAGCGACTTCTCTTTCACTTTTCACTTTCATGCGTTGGAGAGGGAAACGGCAACCAACCCCAGTGTTCTTGCCTGGAGAATCCCAGGGACAGGGGAGCCTGGTGGGCTGCCGTCTATGGGGTCTCACAGAGTCGGACACGACTGAAGTAACTTAGCAGCAGCAGCAGCAAACTATTTTAGGCCTTGAGGGATATTTGATCTCTATAATAGAGAAAGCAGTCCTACACAACACATGAACATATGGGAGTAGCTCTGCTCCAATAAAACTTGGATTTGAAATGAATGTCAGCATCATGTATACCCGTGGCGAATTCATGTTGATGTATGGCAAAACCAATACAATATTGTAAAGTAATTAGCCTCCAATTAAAATAAATACATTTATATTAAAAATAAAAAAAAATAAAAGTAAAATAAATTAATGTCAGGTAAGATTTGTCCTTGGGCTCTGATTTGCTGACCCCTGAGGTAGTGAAATCCCAGGACGAATGAAATGACCTTGGTTCAGGGGGAATATTTCCTGTCAATTTTTCAGGAGAAGTTGTGTTCTATGTGGCTTTAACCTTGTGACCATAAAGCTGTAAGGAGGGAATCAGTGGGCATTTCCAGAAGGCCTGGTCGGATCCTTGGGCCTTTGGTAATGAGAATGGAGTCATTTAATTATCACTGGATAGTGATGCTCATGTCCTTACTGAATATCCTGTCTGAACTGATTTGGTGTATGCATGTCTGTTATAAAAGCAAAATTAGTTTTATTTGCTCAGATAGAGTCACATCTTGGCCCCTTTGCCTCTTGTATCTGCAGTAGATATTTGTGCATTAATGCTTGTAGTCAGAGGTGGTTAGGATGTCATCTTGGGGTCTCTTTCAGATCCTCAGATCTCTGTCAAGTAGGCTGAACCTAGTTCCCATTGACAAGGCTTTGCAGACAAAACCAAATTAAAACTGCATTATGAAAAGAGGGCATGTGTCATCAATTGCTGGGAAAGTGCTCTGGTTTAGAAATGAGGCCTGCAGTTCCTTCTAAGGAGTGAGTTTTGGGTACCTTTGTAGGAACTTCAGTCTCTACTTCCAAACTACTCCCCCTCAAATCTCAGATAAAGAGCTTTCCATTTTTTTTTTTTAGGATAGCCAGGCATGGTTATTTCAGTACCTTGGCTGAAATATTGGAACTTGACTATCTTACTCTCCAGAGTCTTGACCAAAACAGTAAGTGACATGGGATGTAGACAGAGTAATCTCAGGAGTCATTGGATTGAGACAATGTCCAAAGTGAGCCAAGAATTTGGGGCCAGGAAATGGAAGTGAAAGAAATTCATGGTTGAGAGTAGACAGAGTAGTCAGAGGAAAGACAATTGCACATATCAAATCAGGAGAGGAATTAAAACTCAATTAGCTGCATGAGTACTGAAACCAATGGCTAAGCGAATCCAGTGCCTTCCAAGATAAAGAGCATCCATGATTTCATCACCAAAAAGAAATTTATGTATTATTTTCCCTTTTATATAATAATTTTGATATATTCGATATCAGAGGTAATAAAGATGATGAATCATAAAATATAAATGTTTTAGGATAACCTCTAGTCTTATTCTTCCTGGACTTCCAGAAGTTACAGATAATTTGAATTTCCACAAACACTGAAAGGACTAATGTTGGGTTGTTAACTTCTTATTTTTCTCAGTAATGACATAATAACTATCATAATTTCCATTATAGTTTCAAATAAAAGAATATTCTATTGTCAAAAAATAGGAAAACATTAAGGAAGTTTTTTATTTCAAAGTGTATAAAATAGAAGAAAGATCCTCATTTTACCCAGGAGTGATAAACATTGGAATTTGTCTGTTAATCAATGTTTGGGAATCATTTTTTTAATACAAATTTATTTATTTAATTGGAGGCTAATTACTTTACAATATTGTATTGGTTTTGCCGGAATCATTAACCTAATTTGAAAACTATTCTGATATTTGAATCTTTGGTAAACTCCTTAGGATGTTACATTCTGGTCTCTATCCGAACTGTTATAGTTATAGAAAACTGTATACCACCTGAAATATCTCATTGAGAATTTTTAGAAAAACAAATACCATATGATATCACTTATATATGGGATGAAATCTAAATACTAGGTAGTAACATTTTGGGGAAAAAATGAAAGAAATTTTGGGCCAACCTAATACAGCACAAATTAACATATTGATGAAAGAAAAAATAGAGATGAAAGAAAAAAATCTTTGTCCTTTATAGAGGACAAAGTTGTAGTTGCCAAGAGGAAGGTGGGTGGGAGAGAAATGGACTGGGATTTTAGGATTAGGGGATAGAAGTTATTATATATAGGCTGGATAAACAATAAAGTAATAATGTATAGCATGGGGAATTATATTCAATATCCTGTGATAAAGCATAATAAAAAAGAATATGAAAAAGAATTAAAAAATTATATGTGTGTGCATATATATATATATATATATACACTCATAACAGAATCAGTTTCCTGTAGGAAAGAAATTAAATGCAACATTGTAAATCAACATACTTAATTTTTTTTTTAAAAGATCTTTTCTACTTTTCACTGAAATCTGTCCTTCTATAAGAATGCCATTAGTCTTTATCTTAATCCGCTGGACTTTGCATAAGGAAAATAACATGAACCAGTGGCTCAAACAACAGGAATTTATCTTCTCAGCTCTAGAAACTAGAAGTTCAAAATCAAGTCAATTCAGTTCTGGCAAGAGCTCTCTTTCTGGCTTGCCAAGGGCCACCTATTGCTGTGTCCTCACATGGCCAAGAGAGAGATGCAAGCTCTTCTTCATCTTCTTTTTTTTTTTCCTTTATAATTAATTCTTATTTTTTAGTTTGTTTTGCTTTACAATATTGTATTCATTTTGCTATACATTGACATGAATCAGCACGAGTGTACATGAACTCCAAATCCGGACACCCCCCCTCCTGCCCCACACCATCTCTCTGGATTATCCTCGTGCATCAGTCCCAAGCATCCTGCATCCTGCATCAAACCTAGATAGGGCACTAGCTCTAGAGAATTAGTTGTTGTTGTAGTTCAGTCACTCAGTTGTGTCCGATTCTTTGTGACCCCATGGACTGCAGCTCGCCAGTCCTCCCTGTCCCTCACAATCTCCCAAGGTTTGCCCAAGTTCATGAGAGAATTAGAGCCTCATCCTTTTGACCTTATTTAAATCAAGATTGCTGGGAGAAATATTAATAACCTCAGATATGCAGATGACACCACATTATGGCAGAAAGTGAAGAGGAACTAAAAAGCTTCTTGATGAGAGTGAGAGAAGAGAGTGAAAAAATTGGCTTAAAACTCAACATTCAGAAAACTAAGATCATGGTATCTGGTCCCATCACTTCATGGCAAATAGATGCAGAAACAACGGAAACAGTGACTGACTTTATTTTCTTGGGCTCCAAAATCACTTCAGATGATAATTGCAGCCATGAAATTAAAAGATGCTTACTCCTTTGAAGAAAAGTTATGATCAACCTAGACAGCATATTAAAAAGCAGACATTGCTTTGCCGACAAAGGTTCATATGGTCAAAGCTATGGTTTTTCCAGTAGTCATGAATGGAAGTGAGAGTTTGAATATAAAGAAAGCTGAGCACTGAAAAATTGATGATTTTGAACTGTGGTGTTGGAGAAGACTCTTGAAAGTCCCTGAACAGCTAGGAAATCCAACCAGACCATCCTAAAGGAAATCAGTCCTGAATATATTCATTGGAAGGACTGATGCTGAAGCTGAAACTCCAATACTTTTACCACCTGATGAGAACTGACTCATTGGAAAAGACTGTGATGCTGGGAAAGATTGAAGGTGGGAGAGGAGAAGGGGATGACAGAGGATGAGATGGTTGTATGGTATCACAACTAGCTAGGGGGTGTGTGTGTGTGTGTGTGTGTGCGCGCGGCGTGTGTTTGGTCGCACAGTATTGTCTGATTCTTTGTGACTCCATGGACTATACAGCAGGTTCCCTCTGCATCTTCTTATGTCTTCTGCATTGGCTGGAAGATTCTTTACTACTGACATCTGAGAAGCTCACTGGCTAGGTTAGTGAATGCCAAAGAAAGTAACTACTTCTTAAGGGAGGGCAGATTTTAAGGGACTTCATTTCCAGTGCATACGTTTTCCTACTCTGATGCCTGTGGGCACTCAGGTACACAAACAAAACAAAGTAAGAAGCCTTCACTAATGTAACCCTTTATAATAAAGGGACCTAGAGGTGTTTTATCTTGAAAATCTAAGATAAAGACATAGACTTATCTTAGGCAAAACAAACACACTGTAAATTTTTAGACACAATAAATAGTACATCCAAAAAATTGCCCTTTCTGGAAAATGCAGTTTCAAAGAACATGGCCCTATGATATATTCATACTATCATACTATTGTATTAAGAACCATACTAGTGGATTTTGAAGAAAATTATTTCATGATTTGTTCATAAAATATATTCTTGGACCTACTATGTGCCAAGCCCTGTCCAAGACCTTTGGGATAGAAATACAAATTAAAAAATACCTTAATATCAAGGGGAGGACACAGGCACAAGAGATTGTGTAAGCAATTGCTATAGGTAATAAGGGAAAGATGATTCCCTTGAAGGGTCACAGGAAGCAGTCACAGAGTGGAATAATTTGAAGAAACATGTATCCTGTAATCTATCTACTTTTAGTAGAGGATTAAACATTCAATTCAACATTCAGAAAATGAAGATCATGGCATCTGGTCCCATCACTTCATAGGAAATAGATGGGGAAACAGTGGAAACAGTGTAAGACTTTATTTTTTTGGGGGTGGTGGCTAAAAATCACTGCAGATGGTGATTGCAGCCATGAAATTAAAAGACGCTTACTCCTCGGAAGAAAAGTTATGATCAACCTAGATAACATATTCAAAAGCAGAGACATTACTTTGCTAACAAATGTCTGCTAGTCAAGGCTATGGTTTTCCCAGTGGTCATGCATGTATGTGAGAGTTGGACTGTAAAGAAAGCTGAGCGCCAAAGTATTGATGCTTTTGAACTGTGGTGTTGGAGAAGACTCTTGAAAGTCCCTTGGACTGCAAGGAGATCCAACCAGTCCATTCTGAAGGAAATAAACCCTGGGATTTCTTTGGAAACAATGATGCTAAAGTTGAAACTCCAGTACTTAAGCCACCTCATGCGAAGAGTTGACTCATTGGAAAAGACTGTGATGCTGGGAGGGATTGGGGGCAGGAGGAGAAGGGGACAACCGAGGATGAGATGGCTGGATGGCATCACAGACTCAATGGATGTGAGTCTGAGTGAACTGGAGTTGGTGATGAACAGGGAGGCCTGGCGTGCTGTGATTCTTGGGGTCGCAAAGAGTTGGACACGACTGAGTGACTGAACTGAACTGAACTGAAACATTTTTGGCCTATATCCAGAGTCAAGATTTTACATTTTAATTACATTTTCTAGATATTTTTCTACTGTATAATAAAAGCAATGACCTCCAAAATCATAAATTCTCACAAATCAAACAAATATAAAACTTCTCTTGGATTTCAGGAAAACATATCACAAACATGTTGCTTTAATAATTGCATGATTTTCTTTTTCTCCAAAGTTACTTTACTTAAAACACACCCTATTCATAGAAATGTTCTACTCATTGCTTTGAGTATAGAGCATTTTGTTTCCCTTTCCTTTGCAATTCAGCAGTAAGTATAATTTTAAATGTAAGCTGGATCCACATATGGAAATGACATTTACAGACAGCCAGTGCTTCTATTATATTTCTCCAAAAGTTTTCTCAGAAGCCTCTTTGCTTTCTTTAACTTGGAGTCAGGTTGGCTTTTATACAGCAGTTTCAGGCTAGTTAGTAGGGTTTTTCTCGGACCATTTCTTTTTTATTAATTTTTATTTTTACTTTATTTTACTTTACATTACTGTATTGGTTTTGCCATACATTGACATGAATCCATCTCGGGTGTACATGAGTTCCGAATCCTGAACTCCCCCCCCCC
>SJXQ01008507.1:394188-434962 GCA_006408695.1 Aepyceros melampus
CATTTCTCTGATAATGAGTGATGTTGAACATCTTTTCATGTGTTTGTTAGCCATCCGTATGTCTTCTTTGGAGAAATGTCTATTTAGTTCTTTGGCCCATTTTTTGATTGGATCATTTATTTTTTCTGGAATTGAGCTGCATAAGTTGCTTGTATATTTTTGAGATTAGTTGTTTGTCAGTTGCTTCATTTGTTATTATTTTCTCCCATTCTGAAGGCTGTCTTTTCACCTTGTTTATAGTTTCCTTTGTTATGCAGAAAGACCTACATATAGAAAACTATAAAACACTGATGAAAGAAATCAAAGAGGACACAAATAGATTGTGAAATATACCATGTTCATGGATTGGAAGAATTAATATAGTGAAAATGAGTATACTATCCAAAGCAATCTACAGATTCAGTGTAATCCCTATCAAGCTACCAGTGGTATATTTCACAGAACTAGAACAAATAATTTCAAGATTTGTATGGAAATACAAAAAACTTCGAATAGCCAAAGCCATCTTGAGAAAGAAGAATGGAACTGGAGGAATCAACCTGCCTGACCTCAGGCTCTACTACAAAGCCACAGTCATCAAGACAGTATGGCACTGGCACAAAGACAGAAATATAGATCAATGGAACAAAATAGAAAGCCCAGAGATAAATTCACACACCTATGGACACCTTATCTTCGACAAAGGAGGTAAGAATATACAATGGAGTAAAGACAACCTCTTTAACAAGTGGTGCTGGGAAAACTGGTCAACCACTTGTAAAAAAATGTAACTAGATCACTTTCTAACACCACACACAAAAATAAACTCAAAATGGATTAAAGATATAAACATAAGAACAGAAACTACAAAACTCCTAGAGGAGAACATAGGCAAAACACTCTCTGACATAAATCACAGCAGGATCCTCTATGATCCACCTCCCAGAATACTGGAAATAAAAGCAAAAATAAACAAATGGAATCTAGGATCATTTCTTGTATTACCTCTGCTTGAGATTGTTTGAACACTTAACACAGTTACAATATCAAATATCTTGGAAGAAGTCTCAATAATTTGCTGGATTTGAAAGAAGGTAAAAGTGAAAGTCGCTCAATCATGGCCAACTCTTTGCATTCCCATGGACTGCCCATGGATTTCTCCAGGCCAGAATACTGGAGTGGGCAGCCTTTCCCTTTTCCAGGCGATCTTCCCAATCAGGGATCGAACTCAAGTCTCCCACATTTCAGGTGAATTCTTTACCAGCTGAGCCACAAGGGAAGCCCAAGAACACTGAAGTGGGTAGTCTACCCATTCTCCAGGGTATCTTCCTGACCCGGGAATTGAACCGGGGTCTCCTGCACTGCAGGCAGGATTTAGCACTTTTTTTTTTTTAATCACCTTTTGATTTTATACAAAAGCTTCAACTTCAATGTCTTCCACATCAACTGCTTCGAAGTAATTCCTTCAAACAATAACTAAGAATGACAACAGGAAAGACTGAAAAGCAGTGTGCACTGCCAACAAAATCTGTACTGAAAATCACTAAACATGGAGATAGACCCACAGTCCTAGATCGAATCCTAAATGAATTTTAGTAGAAGTTCGTGAAATAATGTTTAAAGCACAAGTATACATTTTCCACTGTCATAGTAATTAATAGTTATTTGAATAACAAAAGAGAAAGAGTCAACATAACTCTTCCTATTGATGTTGGGAGACTTATTTACTCTGAGAAGTAGAGGCTGCCATCAGGAGGATAACAGGTCCTCAGATAAGACCATGTAAAGGCAATCTATTCTATTCATAAATTGAATCAACATCTTGTAATACATATGAAAACATATTTCCTTGTGACATTATTTCAAAATATGTGACTATATGTATGATTTTTAATAAAATTTTGAAATTATAAAAAATATCATGATTATGCTATTAGAACAGACCAACAATGAATTGGAGATTAATTTAATTTTTGGGGAGAGTGGTATGGGGGAAGGAATAGGCATGAATAATCCTAATAAAACACTATAACAGTGTGAAAAAATGTATTTTGTTTTCATTTTTCTACTTTAACAGCAGTGTTATCATTGTGCATTATCATCTGGTTTTCATTGTGAAACTACTGAGACTTCATCAGTTTTCGCAGGTACCTCGTTTAACTTGTCATAATTCAAATAATTTCTTTTAAAGTGTCTATCTTGTCACCAACCTTCTGGATCTTCTGTTCAGTTTTTAAATCAAACTCTGCAATATTCACGGTTATCTTTGATTTGTATGTGATTCCCTTTCCAGGTGGCTCAGACAGTAAAGAATCTGCCCATAGTGTTGGAGACCTAGGTTTGATCCCTACATCAGTAAAATCCCCTAGAGAAGTAATGGCAACCCACTCCAGTATTCTTGTCTGAATAATTCCATGGAAAGAGGAGCATGGCATGCTACAGTCCAAAGGGTCAAAAAAAAAAGCAGACATGACTGAGCAACTAACATACACACTGCATGGGATTATGTTGTTTTCAATATCAATTTATTCAATATTGAAAAGTCTCCCATCTTTGAAAGATATGTAATTTTTCCTTTTATAAACAATTTGTATTGAAATGCCCTTGTATTTTAACACTTGACATTATTTTGATGTTGATGTGATGGGTTTAACACTGATGTTAAGCTGAGAAATATGCCTAGATAAGAGAGATTTGAAGGCAGCCATTTCATTACCAAATGTTTTTACATTCGGTGAGTCTTCTTTCCTTTGTAACAAATTAGCTGTGACACAGACAAATTATTTAGTATTTCTTTTTTTTAAATTTTTTTAATTAATTTTTATTTTATTAGTTTGTTTTGCTTTACAGTACTGTATTCATTTTGCTATACATTGACATGGATCAGCCACGAGTGTACATGAACTCCCAATCCCGACCCTCACCTCCCACCTCCCACCCCACACCCTCTCTTTGGATTATCCTCGTGCATCAGTCCCAAGCATCCTGCATCCTGCATCAAACCTGGACTGGCGATTCGTTTCACTTATGATATCACACATGTTACACTGCCACTCTGCCAACCCATCCCACCCTCTCCCTCTCCTACAGAGTCCAAAAGGCCGTTCTATACATCTGTGTCTCTTTTGCTGTCTTGCGTACAGGTTTATCATTACCATCATTCTAAATTCCATATATATGTGTAAGTATACTGTATTGGTGTTTTTCTTTCTGGCTTACTTCACTCTGTATAATCGGCTCCAGCGTCATCCACCTCATTAGAACTGATTCAAATGTATTCTTTTTAATAGCTGAGTAATACTCCATTGTGTATATGTACCACAGCTTTCTTATCCATTCATCTGCTGATGGACATCTAGGTTGCTTCCATGTCCTGGCTATTATAAACAGTGCCGCAATGAACATTGGGGTACACGTGTCTCTTTCAATTCTGGTTTCCTTGGTGTGTATGCCCAGCAGTGGGATCGCTGGATCATAAGGCAGTTCTATTTGCAATTTTTTAAGGAATCTCCACACTGTTCTCCATAGTGGCTGTACTAATTTGCATTCCCACCAACAGTGTAAGAGGGTTCCCTTTTCTCCACACCCTCTCCAGCATTTATTGCTTGTTGACTTTTGGATCGCAGCCATTCTGACTGGTGTGAAATGGTACCTCATTGTGGTTTTGATTTGCATTTCTCTGATAATGAGTGATGTTGAGCATCTTTTCATGTGTTTGTTAGCCATTCGTATGTCTTCTTTGGAGAAATGTCTATTTAGTTCTTTGGCCCATTTTTTGATTGGGTCATTTATTTTTCTGGAGTTGAGCTGCATAAGCTGCTTGTATATTTTTGAGATTAGTTGTTTGTCAGTTGCTTCATTTGCTATTATTTTCTCCCATTCAGAAGGCTGTCTTTTCACCTTGCTTATAGTTTCCTTTGTTGTGCAGAAGCTTTTAATTTTAATTAGATCCCATTTGTTTATTTTTGCTTTTATTTCCAGTATTCTGGGAGGTGGATCATAGAGGATCCTGCTGTGATTTATGTCAGAGAGTGTTTTGCCTATGTTCTCCTCTAAGAGTTTTATAGTTTCTTGTCTTACGTTTAGATCTTTAATCCATTTTGAGTTTATTTTTGTGTATGGTGTTAGAAAGTGATCTAATTTCATTCTTTTACAAGTGGTTGACCAGTTTTCCCAGCACCACTTGTTAAAAAGATTGTCTTTAATCCACTGTATATTCTTGCCTCCTTTGTCGAAGATAAGCTGTCCATAGGTGTGTGGATTTATCTCTGGGCTTTCTATTTTGTTCCATTGATCTATATTTCTGTCTTTGTGCCAGTACCATACTGTCTTGATGACTGTGGCTTTGTAGTAAAGCCTGAAGTCAGGCAGGTTGATTCCTTCTAAATTTAGTTAGTTTGTTTGTTTTCCAATGGAGATTATAATAGTTCTTACCCTTTAGACTGGTTATGATGAGGAAATTAAGTATTTTCTGTAAATATTTTGATAGGCTTTCTGGCTCAGAGCGTGTGTTCTGTACATAGCTATTACTTCATTAGAAGCTACACAAAAATCAGCATCCTTTTATCAAATGGTCATTAGGAATAGAAGCACAATTTATGGGAGATAACTTGGACTGAGAATAACTTAAACTAAGCCTTCTTTCTTATTTCTCAAATTTCACAGCAACGCATCAAAAAGAAATGTAAGTAACTACACAACAGCATGAGAAAACAAGGTATGCCAACACTGAAAATTCATCAAAGAGCAAAAGGATGCAGGATAGTCATACACTATTTCCTAAAATATATCTTTAGACGTCTTTCGCTTTCCATAAATCCCAAAAAATTTTAGCAGCTGATCAATCTCTTCACTTGCTTTTAACCCCAATCTCTCTTGTCTGTTTTCTGACACACCACACACCCCTTATCCTGTTTTCTTAGCATTCCAGATTTTTATACACAATTAATTTCCTCTCATTTCTTATCCACTCAAATTTAGCTTCCAGGCTTTTTCCTGTTCTCTTTACCAATCATAACTTCCCACCAAAGATCAGGGACTAAGCAAATTCATCAGGAATCTCCTATACGGACCAACAAGGAGAATCCCCTTGGTCCTGCTCTTGTGTCCTTAGCAGCCCTATGAACTTGTGTATCCGATTTACTGCTCGATTTCTTCATCAATAGAATAAGGAATTTGAACTCCATGATTTCTAAGCTGACTTTGAACTAAAATTTTGTATATGAGTTTCTAATTATATAAACTCCAAATTTAAGAACAGTTACATGCAGTATACTTGAAAAATGAAAATAAATATTTGATCACTTTTGTCAAGAAGATTCTTGCTAGTCAGGGGAGGATACAAACCCTGTGGTCTACAGAAGTAAAAACAGTTTCTTTCTCTTTCTTCCTCCTGTCAATGGCAAATAAATCTATTCTGGATGAAGTACTGAAGCTAAAGTTTCTTTACCTTCAAAGTATATCACTGTTAGAAAAATCAATCTAGTTAGTCCAAATTACGTGGCTCTTGGAATTTAATTGAAGAAAATGTATGTTCATATTATTAAAAAAAACTGCAATAGATATCTATTTTCATTCATTTAGTACTGGCAAGATTTTTTTTTTTTTTGTAATTTTTACTGTTTGGGGATTATTCAAGTGTTCAGAGATAAAGTGGAACATTCAAAAGAGCATCACATAAAAGTAAACAAGATGGTGAAGTCAGAGAATAATGAAAGCAATCAAGGCACAAGAAGAAAAGCCAAAGAAAAACCAGAAAATAAAGACACAGAAAAGAAGATTCCTTTCAATTGGCAGTTGCTATAATAATGTAAGGAATACAACTGATACTGTGGAAGAATGAACTAGGAGTAAGAACAAGGGAGAAAAGGGCAGGAATTAGAAAAACATAAAAAAAGAGCAAAAGGAGGAGAGTGCTGGGTCAAAGAAACAATCAGAAATCATTAAATGTGGGCAGCACATGCCTCTGGAGTGTGAAGCAGAGACAGCAGTGAACAGACCAGCCTTTAGAGGGGAGAGGGAAGCACCCCAGAGCAAGCTAGGCCCTAGCCTCCTGCTCTCATGCCAGGAGTCCCTTGAAATCAAGGCAGGCCAGGCCACCTTGCAGGAGGTCAGACATTGTGGAGCAGCCCACAGTAACTCACAAGAGGATTCACAGCCTGAAGCCTTTGACACCCCTGTGTGGGAAATGAACCACACGCTGCACCAGCAACAGAGCCTTTAGTGTCTAATCTGCACAGCCACTGCCAGAACAGATTAGAGTTACAGTATTTGCAATGCACTTTAAGAGCTTTCCAGGTGCACAGTGGTAAAGAATCCACCTGCCATGCAGGAGACCCAAGAGATGCATTTTGATCCCTGAGTTGGGAAGATCCCCTGGTGTAGGAAATGACAATCCATTCCAATATTCTCACCTGGAAAATTCCAAGGACAAGTGATCCTGATGGGCACAGTCCATGTAGTTGTAAAGAGCTGGACATGACTAAGTGACTAAGCACACTCACACAGTGTGAAAGTGCATTAGTAGAAATAGTGATGAATGTATAGATATGAATTATTTGTTATATATACCTCAGAGCATTTGATTAATATGTTTAATTATCATGGTAGACCATAATCCTAAGATTGTAATCTTGTCTCTATCCTTACATTTTCTGTCTTTTATATTCTCTTTTAGTAAGAACTTGTCATGTTTCCCTCAAGAACTGAAGTCTATTTCTTCTCATATTTAATGTGGGCTGATATGATGATAGCATTGTGAAAGCAACATAAGTGACATTTTTCTAAATAGTGATATTTTAGGAGCTCAGAAATTATGAAGACCTAGCAGCTTCTGCTTTCATGCTCTGAGAAAAGCCAATCACTGTACAAGGAATCCTAAGTAACTTGAGATGGCCATGTTTTATATGAAAAAAGGCCAAATTAGCCAAATATTAAGTAATGAGGGGAAAATATATATACATATATATAAATATATATATAGCTAAGATATATCTCAGCTATACCTATCTACATCTATGTCTAAGTCTATCAGTTCAGTTCAGTTCAGTCGCGCAGTCATGTCCGACTCTTTGCGACCCCATGAATCGCAGTACGCCAGGCCTCCCTGTCCATCACCAACTCCCGGAATTCACTCAGACTCACGTCCATTGAGTCCGTGATGCCATCCAGCCATCTCATCCTCGGTCGTCCCTTTCTCCTCCTGCCCCCAATCCCTCCCAGCATCAGGGTCTTTTCCAATGAGTCAACTCTTCGCATAAGGTGGCCAAAGTACTGGAGCTTCAGTTTTAGCATCATTCCTTCCAAAGAAATCCCAGGGTTGATCTCCTTCAGAATGGACTGGTTGGATCTCCTTGCAGTCCAAGGGACTCTCAAGAGTCTTCTCCAACACCACAGTTCAAAAGCATCAATTCTTTGGTGCTCAGCCTTCTTCACAGTCCAACTCTCACATCCATACATGACCACAGGAAAAACCATAGCCTTGACTAGACGGACCTTAGTCGGCAAAGTAATGTCTCTGCTTTTGAATATACTATCTAGGTTGGTCATAACTTTTCTTCCAAGGAGTAAGCGCCTTTTAATTTCATGGCTGCAGTCACCATCTGCAGTGATTTTGGAGCCCAAAAAAACAAAGTCTGACACTGTTTCTACTGTTTCCCCATCTATTTCCCATGAAGTGATGGGGCCAGATGCCATGATCTTCGTTTTCTGAATGTTGAGCTTTAAGCCAACTTTTCCACTCTCCTCTTTCACTTTCAACAAGAGGCTTTTTAGCTCCTCCTCACTTTCTGCCATAAGGGTGGTGTCATCTGCATATCTGAGATTATTGATATTTCTCCCAGCAATCTTGATTCCAGCTTGTGTTTCTTCCAGTCCAGCATTTCTCATGATGTACTCTGCATATAAGTTAAATAAGCAGGGTGACAATATACAGCCTTGACGTACTCCTTTTCCTATTTGGAACCAGTCTGTTGTTCCATGTCCAGTTCTAACTGTTGCTTCCTGACCTGCATACAGATTTCTCAAGAGGCAGGTCAGGTGGTCTGGTATTCCCATCTCTTTCAGAATTTTCCACAGTTTACTGTGATCCACACAGTCAAAGGCTTTGGCATAGTCAATAAAGCAGAAATAGATGTTTTTCTGGAACTCTCTTGCTTTTTCCATGATCCAGCGGATGTTGGCAATTTGATCTCTGGTTCTTCTGCCTTTTCTAAAATGTCTAAGTCTATATCTATATCAACATCAGCATCTATATTTATATCTCTTTCTATATATATATATATATATATATTTATATCTGAGAGACAGAGAAGCCCAGCCATTCCTCTGCTTTTCCAACCATCCTGCTGAGACGTAAGACATAAGTGACTAAGTCTTTTTGGATATGCAAGCCTCAGAAATGGAGCAAAACTAAGCTCTTCTCACTAAGTTCTATCAATATTGTGGAACTGTAAGCAAATAAATGATATCTGTTGTTTTAATGACTGAGTTTTGAGGAAATGATTCATTATGAGGTTGGTTACTTAACACTTCAGAAGTCCTTATCAAAACATATTTTGTCAATTAGCACCCTGGATTTTGCCTCTAATATTTTTAGTTAAACAAATAATCATTTTCTGGCCTCTGGCCATTTAAAAAGATTTCACAATTAAGTGCATGAATGTGTTAATCACAGAATCGCTCTCAGTCTGTAGCCCCCTTTGTCATTTTGTTTTCACTTTATAGGATAAGCTGTCACTCGACTGTACTGCAAAGCTGTTTGCTGCTGCAGACATCAGAATTTAATGCATTAGCCTTAAAATTAACCTTTCATTAAAGAATGAATTCAGAGACCTAAGGACATATGAAAATTTCCCAAGCTCAACAATGTGATGAGGCAACATTTTTATGCTTCTTGGCTGATATATATTTGACAGAATTTAATCTAGGCTTTCTTTTTTTGTAACATAACCCCTGCTGGTGTGTGTGTGTGTGTGTGTGTGTGTGTGTTAGTTGCTCAGTTGCATCCAACTCCTGCAGACTCCTCTGTCCATGAGATTCTCTAGGAAAGAATGCTGGAGTGAACTACCATGACCTCCTCCAGGAGATCTTCCCGACCCAGGGATCAAACCCAGGTCTCTCAAATTCCAGGCAGATTCTTTACTGTCTGAGCCACAGGGCAGTCCCTTTTGGTGAGGTTGTGGGAATAAGGCACATAATAGACCACACCTACCACTAATGACAAGAATTCACAAATGCTTACAGAAATCTGTAATGGTTAAAAAAGACACTGACTCTCTGGGCAATGCAGTGAGTTTAAGGAAAAAAGAAGTTCAACTAGAGTGAACACCTCTCTCCACTCTGTATTAATAGATTCTTGAGATGAACACATGAAAGAAGACAGACAAAAGTTAAGATATATTTGAAAAATTTAAAAAAAAAGATACATTTTATATGAGATCTCATGCTATATGATCTTAAATATCAGAGCTGGTAACTCATCAAAGCATTTCTAGCTTGAAACTCTCCTGTTGTCAAAAACTGCATTTTCCTTCACATGTACTAGTAAATCTCATGCCAATTTAATTCTAGTCTACTGAAGTTAGATGGCACCCCACTCCAGTACTCTTGCCTGGAAAATCCCATGGACAGAGGAGCCTGGTAGGCTGCAGTCCATGGGGTCGCTACTAGTCAGACATGACTGAGCGACTTCACTTTCACTTTTCGCTTTCATGCATTGAAGAAGGAAATGGCAACTCATTCCAGTGTTCTTGCCTGGAGAATTCCAGGGACGGGGGAGCCTGGTGGGCTGCTGTCTATGGAGTCGCATAGAGTCGGACACGACTGACGCGACTTAGCAGCAGCAGCAGAAATTAATATAATCTAAAAATAAAATTAAATTCAATGGCTTTCTAGTCAATAAACATTTATGGGTCCCTGTAGACTCAGATATCAGCGGGGAAAATTAAAAAAAAAAAGTCCATCATTTCAGGAGCATCTATGGTCTTGGAATAAGACAGAAGACAAGTGACGATTGCAGTACAAATAAGAAATGCTAGAAGAGACATAAATAAAGGCTGCAAGGAGTCCTATTAATGGGAAAATAACTCAGATCTTGCTGTTAAAAAGCTGCCTGTGGAACCCAGGAAGGGGGACAGGGGCTGCTGTGCAAACTACTAGTGGTGGCCTTTGGCTGAAGGGGGCACACAACAAAGGCAGCAGACAGGCTGAGTCTGGATACCACCAATGGGGAACTGCTGGGCTGTGTGAATCTGAAACATGGTAAATGGAGGCACCCATGAGTGTTGGCAAACCAAGGAACAAAGAGATAGCATATCTTAGAAACTCTCCTCTGACAGGCCTGGTGAGACATACTAACTGGAATGCCAATGATTTCTAGAAGGATGTGCTTTTCTGTTTTCAGAGAATTGGTTTTAAATCCTACATTTTTCCTGGAGTCTGATTCCCTGCCTTTGCTTCAACTGCAGCACAGAACTGGTCAGAAGTTCCTTGATGGGAATCTCAGGCTGACCTGTCCAGGGCATTTTAGACTCAGGATAAGAGGGCAACATCTCTCCCCATCCAATCACTTCTTTTCCAATATTTCCTATCTCAGGGTTGGTTTTCTCAGCTAGCCAATTGGCTCAAAACAGAAGCCTGGCCTTTTTCCTTGATTCCTCTGACAACTTCAGGTGAAATTCAACTGTTAACATGTCTTGATTTTAATCCAAATCTTTTAAAAATATAAATTTATTTATTTTAATTGGAGGCATCCTTTTCTATAACTCTTATTTTTTGTTCAAATTGAGATTTTAATTGTTTCTTGCCTGAAGAATTTCAAATTTCTGACAGAAATTTTGCAAGGATAGCAAAAAATAGATATAAAACTGTTAAAGATATGGATCAGTGCACAAAATGGAAAAGCAGTTAGTGTATAAACAGCATTTGTCTTACTATAGGGTAAGAGTTAGAACTGGACATGAAACAACAGACTGGTTCCAAATAGGAAAAGGAGTATGTCAAGGCTGTATATTGTCACCTTGCTTATTTAACTTATATGCAGAATACATCATGAGAAACGCTGGGCTGGAAGGAGCACAAGCTGGAATCAAGATTGGCAGGAGAAATATCAATAAACTCAGATATGCAGATGTCACCACACTTATGGCAGAAAGTGAAGAGGAACTCAAAAGCCTCTTGATGAAAGTAAAAGAGGAGAGTGAAAAAGTTGGCTTTTTCACTCAACATTGGCTTTTTTCTCAACATTCAGAAAGCAAAGATCATGGCATCTGGTCTCATCATTTCATGAGAAATAGATGGAGAAACAGTGGAAACAATATAAGACTTTATTTTGGGGGGCTCCCAAATCACTGCAGATGGTGATTGCAGCCATGAAATTAAAAGATGCTTACTCCTTGGAAGGAAAGTTATGACCAACCTAGATAGCATATTCAAAAACAAAGACATTACTTTGCCTACTAAGGTCCGTCTAGTCAAGGCTATGTTTTGTCCAGTAGTCATATATGGATATGAGAGTAGGACTGTGAAGAAAGCTGAGTGCCAAAGAATTGATGCTTTTGAACTGTGGTGTTGGAGAAGAAGACTCTTGAGAGTCCCTTGGACTGCAAGGAGATCCAACCAGTCCATTCTAAAGGAAATCAGTCCTGGGTGTTCATTGGAAGGAATGATGCTAAAGCTGAAACTCCAGTACTTTGGCCACCTCAAGTGAAGAGTTGATTAACTGGAAAAGACACTGATTTCGGGAGGGATTGGGGGCAGGAGGAGAAGGGAACAACAGAGGATGAGATGGCTGGATGGCATCACTGACTCGATGGACGTGAGTCTGAGTGAACTCCGGAAGTTGGTGACAGACAGAGAGGCCTGGTGTGCTGTGATTCATGGGGTTGCAGAGTTGGATAAGACTGAGCGACTGAACTTAACTGAACTGAGGCTAGGAGACAGTTTCTGCTGTACTACAAAGTGAAAGTTAAAGTCGCTCAGTGGTTTCCGACTCTTTGTGACACCATGGAGTATACAGTCCTTGGCATTCTTCAGGCCAGAATGCTGGAGTGGGTAGCCTTTACCTTCTCCAGGGGATCCTCCCAACTCTGGGCTCCCACATTGCAGGTGGATTCTTTACCAGCTGAGCACAAGGCAAGCCCAAGAATTCTGGAGTGGGTAGCCTATCCCTTCTACAACAGGTCTTTCCGCCCAGGAATGGAACTGATGTCTCCTACATTGCAGGCAGATTATTTTCCAACTGACCTATCAGGGAAGCCTACAAAGTGAGGCTCAGCCCACGATGAGCTGCCAGATAAGAATGGCACGCCCTCATGTGGGAATAAATAGAAAGTGGTTTTTATATATGAAGTAATAAGAAATAATTCTCATTGATCTGTGTCTCAAGTTGGTCTGTATCTGATATTTTGTTATTTGAGGCCAGGAGCCACTAATGTTAGAAAAAGGCAACCAAGGAGTCAAATGGATTCCACTAGAATGATCAAATGAATGAATTAATGACTTCCAACAATGGATTTTAGAATGTTTCAATGAAACTTTCATGTCTTTATTATTTTGATTATGTTTGTCAGAGATATGCCTCTTTAAAATGTTCTGTTTTCTGTAGAGTGATTCTGTTCTTGAGACTGAATGAACAAAAAATGAGGAAAGATTAAGCATTAACAGTTGAATGTTTTCATTTTTCTTGATATTTTCCCACTGATGTGTTTCAATTTATTTTTGACTACAATGTATCCATCTAACAAGTGTCTTGGGAGAGTAAAATAGGTTGACAAACATCCTCTAACAAGTATTATAAACAATTTACTAAAATGTCATTATATTTCTAAATTGATAATAAACTGTAACAAGTAATATAAGACATCAAAATGTTCTATAGTAAGAGAAACATGGATAATTTAGGTAATTTTAAAAATTTATTCTTCAGGAATCTATCATAACTTCTAAAAATAATCCTGTCTTTATGTCTTAGATTATTAAGAGTAACTTTCATGGCTAAAATATTTTCATGGCTGATGAGTGACAGGATTTTTTATAAAAGTGTATGTACCTGTGTCAGATTAGCCATTGTATATGCAAATCAATGTTTTGAATACATTGGTCACTATCATGGACTGAATGCTTGTGTTCCCCTTAAATTCCCATGTTGAAATCCTAGACCTCCAATACATTAATGTGAGAGGTGGGGGCCTTTGGAAAATGAAGGTGAAGTTCTAATTAATGGAATTAGTGCGCTTGTGAAAAAGACTTCCTTAGGACTTTTTTATTTTTATGCCAGTGTGAGGACCCAGCTAGAAGACACCTGTCTGTGAAGCAGGAAGTAGGCCCTCATCAAATTCCAGTCAACTAGCACTTGGATCTTGAACTTGCAACCATCATAACTTTGAAAAGTAACTGTTGTTTAAGCCAGTCTATGGTATTTTGTTATGTTGTAGCATCCCAAATGGACTAAGTCAGTCCTTGATTCTTGAAAAATTCCAGTGTTACATGAGAGTACAGGCCATCATATATTCTGTTTTGAATATTAGTGATTGATAACTGTGGGAAAAAAAAGCTAGCATATTTCTAGAACACATTTCATGTTTATCAGTTTCTGTAGAAAGCGGAAAAAAATCCTCTAATAGATTAACAATAATATTCATTAACTTGCATAATTATTTTATTTGCTTTTATATTAGCAAAAAGAGGAGTTGGTACTATTGTAACTTGGTCTTCATTCATTAGGGATTATGGTTTGTTGTCCTTAAACAATTTGGACCTCAAAGCAGGAATCCATGTACTGAAAAGTGTAAGTAATTAAAGCACTACCAAGGAAAGTGTTTTCCTTCCTCCAGAGAAGGAGAATTTACTCCTAGACTTTGGAAGCTATCACCATTATTGTCATTAAGGGATGCAGAATTTTTCACACTTTTGGCAGAAAATTGAATGGTCTAACTGTTTCAGTCTCTCCTCACATACTGAGCTCTGTGTGTTATTGTTAAAGGAAACATTAAACAACCTGTCAGGAAACATTAAACAACATTAAATGATCTGTTAAAGGAAACATTAAACAACATACACATTGGATTAGACTTTTATCATGTGGAGGGCCTCTGGCCAGTACAGAAAGGCATTATTAAAAATTTGGAGTCAGGAGAATAATTGCAGCTTAGCACTTATTGGCTAGAGGAATCAACTATTGCTTTCTTCCTTAGTGTTTTATATTTCAGTCCTGTTGTTTTTAATTTTCTGAGCACTGAAAACACACTGAGCTTAAACAACAGTTCTTAATCAGAACACAATTTTTACATAATATTCAGAGAGTCTGTACTAATTACACATTGGATTAGACTTTTATCATGTGGAGGGCCTCTGGCCAGTACAGAAAGGCATTATTAAAAATTTGGAGTCAGGAGAATAATTGCAGCTTAGCACTTATTGGCTAGAGGAATCAACTATTGCTTTCTTCCTTAGTGTTTTATATTTCAGTCCTGTTGTTTTTAATTTTCTGAGCACTGAAAACACACTGAGCTTAAACAACAGTTCTTAATCAGAACACAATTTTTACATAATATTCAGAGAGTCTGTACTAAACACAAATTCACAAAATTTGATTTCCTTTTTTATCATATGATTTCTCTTTATTACATGAATATATTTTATAGTCTGCTTGTGAAGAGGAACTAAAAAGCCTCTTGATGAAAGTAAAAGAGGAGAGTGAAAAAATTGGCTTAAAGCTCAACATTCAGAAAACGAAGATCATGGCATCTGGTCCCATCACTTCATGGGAAATAGATGGGAAACAGTGGAAATAATGTCAGACTTTATTTTGGGGGGCTCCCAAATCACTGCAGGTGTTGATTGCAGCCACAAAATTAAAAGATGCTTACTCCTTGGAAGGAAAGTTATGACCAACGTAGAACCTAACCAACCTAGATTGCATATTCAAAAGCAGAGAGATTACTTTGCCGACTAAGGTCCGTCTAGTCAAGGCTATGCTTTTTCCAGTAGTCATGTATGGATGTGATAGTTGGACTGTGAAGAAAGCTGAGCGCCAAAGAATTGATGCTTTTGAACTGAGGTGTTGAAGACTCTTGAGAGTCCCTTGGACTGCAAGGAGATACAACTAGTCCTTCCTAAAGGAAATCAATCCTTGGTGTTCATTGGAAGAACTGATGCTAAAGCTGAAACTCCAGTACTTTGGCCACTTCATGCGAAGAGTTGACTCATTGGAAAAGACTCTGATGCTGAGAGGGACTGAGGGCAGGAGAAGGGGATGACAGAGGATGAGATGGCTGGATGGCATCACTGACTCTATGGACATGAATCTGAGTGAACTCCGGGTGTTGGTGATGGAGAGAGAGGCCTGGCGTGCTACGATTCATGGGGTCGCAAAGAGTCGGACACGACTGAGTGACTGAACTGAACTGTTTAATCATTTAAGTATATATCACATACACATGTATTTGCACACACACAATAGTTACTATGACACAATAATAGTATAAGAGAAAATAAAGAAAAATCAATAAGGGACTGACCTAGAATCTTTCAAATACAGCATATTGAACAAGGAGGTGAAAAAATGCTTAGAATTGGCTGTTGATTTTAATTTCACGGTAACTTTACTGGTCCACACACTGAAGTTCCTCTAAATTTGATTGCAACAAATGTCCAGTTGCTGTACATCACAGGACTAATATCAAGTTTTTAGTAAGAGAGTTATTTAGTACATGCTAATCTTCATAAACAATACTTTAGGGAAAAGGTCTTTATTTTTTAAATTTTTTAAAAATATAAATTTATTTATTTTAATTGGATGTTAATTACTTTACAATATTGTATTGGTTTTGCCATACATCAGCATGAATCCGCCACAGGTATACAGGTGTTCCCCATCCTGAATCCCCCTCTCTCCTCCCTCCCTGTACCAACTCTCTGGGTGAAACTGGAGCCTATTATACAGAGTGAAATAAGCTAGAAAGAAAAACGTCTTTAGATTATAGTCAACAACAATCCTTTCTGCAAATCTACTTTAACACTCTATTATTCCCTGGATAGTGCATTATTTCTTTCTCTATGTATTAACCAACCACCAGTAAAAATAACCCAAATCATTGCTGCTTCTTCTATTCTGTTTGTTCTTACTTGAAGTGTTACAGTTTGTTTTCTGTTCTTATTCTTCTCTTGAAACTGTTAATTGGTCATTTGTAGCTTTAGTGCTGAATATGTGCTCATTTGGAAATGTTTTCCATCCTTTTTTTTTTTTATTATTATCTTATTTTATTTTCAAAATTCCTTCAAATAATTTTTGACATTTTTATTTTTTTTCCTTTCTTTTTTAAAATTAATTTTTATTTTTTTAGTTTGTTTTGCTTTTCAACACTGTATTCGTTTTGCTATACATTGATATGAATCAGCCACGAGTGTACATGAACTCCCAATCCCGACTCCCACCTCTCCCCTCCCGCCCCACACCTTCTCTCTGGATTATCCCCATGCATCAGTCCCAAGCATCCTGCATCCTGCATCGAACCTAGACCGGCGATTCGTTTCACTTATGATATCATACATGTTACACTGCCACTCTGACAACTGATCCCACCCTCTCCCTCTCCCACAGAGTCCAAAAGGCCATTCTATACATCTGTGTCTCTTTTGCTGTCTTGCGTACAGGTTTATCATTACCATCATTCTAAATTCCATATATATGTATGTAAGTATACTGTATTGGTGTTTTTCTTTCTGGCTTACTTCACTCTGTATAATCGGCTCCAGTGTCATCCACCTCATTAGAAAAACCAAATTATTAACTGGTAATGTATGTTGTAGGGCCTTCTGGATAGTGGGAACCTAAATTCAGTCTTACTTAAACTCTGTCTCCATCTATGCTATAGCCTGTGCTGATTCCATTCTCTCTTAGAGAGAGAGAATTCTCAAGAGAATCCTCTCTCCATTCCATTCTCTCATAAAGCTGGAAACAAAAGCATTGAAAGGTCCCCTATTTCACATTGCAGCTCCTACCATGGAGGGTCTAAATGAGTCAGGGCTCAGTCACAGATAACAGGAACCCCTCCTATACGTTTAAGCAGAAGGTAGAAGGATTAAGTTTTACCGTGTGATGCCTGCTCCCTCCATCATTCCTAGAATTAGGTGCTAACAAAATCACTGGAAGAACTGGAGATACAGACACCGTGATGAGCTTCCAGGAACAACTTCTAGAACAATGCTATGTATTTGCTGCCACAATCAGAAGGCTCCCCACTGCTTCTGCTGCTCTCCTTGCAAGTGGAATCAATGTCTCATGTTCTGCTTCTGACACCTCCAAAGCTAAGTCAGCCATTGGGACCTCAGCTACCTCAGTCATAGAAAATCGAACATCTACATACCATGCTCACCCAGAAGTTCACAACATGCACTTCTGCCTTCTACATCTCTCAAGAGCCTCTGCTTGGTATCAGTTATGTCACATGAAAACCCAGCCATAAGAGAGTCTGGGTAAGGATGTGCAAAAATAGGAACCTTTGTGCATAGTGCATGGGAATGTAAAATGGTGCAGCCATTGTGGAAAACAGTATGGAAATTCCTCAAAAAAATTAGAAATAGAACTACCATAGGATTAAGCAATCCTGCATTTGGGTATATATCCAATTAAATGTTAAAACAGGATCTTAAAGAGATAACTATACACCAGATACAGTGCAGAATTACAACAGCCAAAATTGGAAGTAACTTAAATGTCCATTGATAAATAAAAGGATTTTTTTTTAATGTGGGACATACATACAATAGACTATTATTAACCTTAAAAAAGAAGTAAATCTCATCACAGGCTACAACATGGATAAACCTTAAGGATATTATACTAAGTTAAATAAGCTTACCATAAAAAAAAAATACTGCCTGATTCCACTTGGATGAAATACTTAGAATAGTCAAAATCAGAGAGACAGAAAGTAGAATGGTGATGGTCAGGGGCTGGGGAGAGGGGAAACTGGGGAGTAGTTTTTTTTTTTTTTTTTTTTAACAAGTATAAGAGTTTTGGTCTTGCAAGTGGAAAAAGTTCCAGAGATCATCCCCCTCCCCACACATGTGCTTGCATATGATAATTTACTACTCCAAAGGCAGCAAGGCCTCATGGGTATGCATTTCCCTGGGAACAGGGAATAAGAAAGAATCCCTATAAACTCCAGCTAACACAGAGGAAGCTCTCCAAGTTCTGTTCCATGTGGATGTCACCTGTATAACCTAAGTGGGGTCAAAAGCAATGTTCTCTTTTTTAAAAGTTGACAAAACCGAGGAAAATTTGTAATTTCAGTCACATTGGAGAGTCTAAATTAGAGGTTAATTTGGGTGTGTAAACGTGTTGCAAGTATTCATGATCAATATTGGGTATATATACCTACGTTGTTGTTGTTCAGTCAGCAACTCGATTCTCAGAGTTGGACATGTCCAACTCTGCGACCCCATGAACTGCACAATCCCAGGCTTTCCTCCTGTCCTTCCCTATCTCCCACAGTTTGCTCGAATTCATGCCCATTGAGTCAGTGATGCTATCTCACCATCTCATCCTCTAACGTCCACTTCTCCTCCCGCCTTCAATCTTTCCCAGTATCAGGGTCTTTTCAAATGAGTCAGCTCTTCGCATCAGGTGGCCAAAGTATTGGAGCTTCAGCTTCAGCATCTGTCATTTCAATGAATATTCAGGATTGATTCCTTTAAGATTGACTGGTTGGATCTCCTTACAGTCCAAGGGATTCTCAAGAGCCTTCTCCAGCACCACAATTGGAAATCATTAATTGTTCAGCACTCAGCCTTCTTTATGGTCCAAAGTCCATATTACTTTATAATTTTCAGCAACTTTCTTCTTCTGAATCTTTCCCATCTTATCCAAGTCTAGGAAGTTCTTTCATAACAAAAAGGCCTGTTAAGATCCAATGATGACTGTTTTCCTAACAGAAGTAAAAAAATTTCAGTCTACTATGGAGAATTATATCAATTCTCTGGAAGACAGAAGAGGTTTCATTTTATGTCCATCATAGATTTTTTTTCTTCTAATTAAAATCAGTTCTCATGACCATGACCAGGCCACATAATGGGCCTCCAAAGATATCTGTGTCTTAACCCCCAGAACCTAGAAATATGCTACAGTACTTCACATGGCAAAAGGGATTTTGCTGACAGGATTAAGTTTAGAGACTTGAGATTGGGCATTTACCCTGGATTATCCATGTGGGCCCAATCACTTGGGTTCTTAACATCTGAAACCCTTTCCTAACTGTGATCAGAGGGTGACATGACCACAGAAGGGTCAGAGAGCTGTAACATTGCTGCTGGCTTTGAAGATAGAAGAAATGAGTCAAAAGCCAACTGATATGAGTGGCTTCTAGAAGTTAGAAAAGGTAAAATATTAATACGTACCTATATTTCTTCCTTGGCCAACCTCCAGAAAGGAAGGCTTTCAACACTTTAATTTTATCCTAGTGAGACCTATTTGGACTTCTGACCTCCAGAGCTGTGGTGGTGGTAGTTTAGTTACTAAGTTGTGTCCGACTCTTGGGACCCCATGGTCTGTAGCCCTCCAGGCTCCTCTGTCCATGGGCTTTCCCAGACAAGAATATTGGAGTGGGTAATCATTTCCTTCTCCAGGGGATCTTTCCAACCTAGGGATTGAACTTGGGTCTTCTGTGTTACCTGCACTGCAGGTGTGTTCTTTACCACTGAGCTACCAGAGAACCCAACCTCCAGAGCTATGTAATAATGAATTTGTGTTAAGTCACTAGGTTTGTGGTAATTTGTTATAGCAGCAGTAGAAAACAAATATAATGACAAAAATGAACTTCACAGAGAATTTTTTTTTAAAATACATGATGACAGAGACCATGTGAGTGAAGTAGGAATATTCTACCCAACCCTGGTTTGACTCCTGGATCAGGAAGATTTCCTGGAGAAGGGATAGGCTATCCAGTCCAGTTTTCTTGGGCTTCCATGGTGGCTTAGATGGTAAAGAATCTGCCTGCAATCGGGGAGACCTGAGTTCAATCCCTGGGTTGGGAAGATCCCCTGGAGGAGGGCATGGCAAGCCACTCCAGTATTCTTGACTGGAGAATCTCATGGACAGAGAAGCCTGGTGGGCTACAGTCCATGGGATTGCAAAGAGTTGGACACAAGTGAATGACTAAGCACAGCAAAGCTGATGTTCTAGTAACATTCACTTGTAGATGGAACTCAGCACTTTTTTTGCATAAGCTCAACACACATCTCGTTACTGTGAAAAGCAATGACAGAAATACAATCAGAAAGAAATGGAAGGCACTCTGTTTCAAATGTTCATAAAGGGTGACTATGTTTTATAAGTTACATTATCTCATTTCTCATATTGTTTGAAGTTACCAACCTTGTCACCACTGAGTTTTAGGGTGTCAGGGCAATCTAGTGTCCATCCATACAAAGAAACATTAAATGTCACACATAGCCCAAATAAAATGACAGTAACTAGAAAATAATAGGAGATTCTTGAAAGAAGGATGATAATAAAAGAGTTAGGACCATGAGGTCCAGCCCCTTCACCTGGGAGAACTGTCCTCCTCTGCTGGCCATGGAGGACACAAATTTTATTTAATTTGCATCATAATATTAGAGGCTTCTAGAACTTTGAAATAAAAGAAAATTGTAGGACATAATGTACTCCCTTTCCCGGAGCTGTTTTTCTTTTTTAAGCTCATCATTGGAAGCTATTGCTGCTCCATTTTTCCCTCTCAAAGCTACAGTGAATATGTTTCTCATGAGATGACATGGAACCACTATTAAAGTTATAGGAAATAAACAGAATACAACACAATCATGAGACACAGGGCTCTAGTTATGAGGGTCAGCCTGTCTGATCAGACCAACCACTATATAGCCATCTACTTGCATAGTTCTTAGAAATCCCAAGAAGCGCAGTTAAATATACCTTCCCAAATCAACACATGTACACCCACCCCCACCCTATGCACATGGTCAGAGTCATCGAGCTCTGTGAAGCCTTGCTTTGTAGTATAAACTTCCCAACACCATGGCCATAGGTGATTGGTCTGGGGGTGGGCAACTGACACAGGTTAGTAAATCAGAGTCTCTTCTCTAAGAAAGCAGACCTGGAGAAAGAGAGAGGGTAGGGGTGTGACACAGACAATGACAGAGAGGAATTTTCCTGGAGAATCACAACTATAACATTTAAACTCAAAGGCTGTGGGAAAAGCTAGTTTTTTCTACCAGATAAATCAAACAAGTAGAGGAAACTAGACTGTAAAAAGAAAGAAAGAGAAATGAAGCAGACGTAAAGACACACTCTTGTGGTTCCCTTCTGCTCTTGGCTTAGCTACATCCCTACCCTAGAGTATTCCAAAACATCTCCTTGCCTTTTCAATAAATTCTTTTGCTTTAGTTGGTTTGAATGGGTTTTGTCCATATACAACCAATGACTCATGATGATGAATAAGGCCCAGTGCTGAGGAGTGAGTTTGAATTGTGATGATATGGCTTTTGGGTGGAATACAGCCTTGGCAGTCTTACCACCACCATTAATGCCCCACTTCTGTAGGCAAATATGCAAAAACTAACCAGAGAAGAGGCTGCTTTTAAATGCCTCTCTTAAAGATGTAAGGAGGAAGGTAAGAGATTCCCTTACTCGTTTCAAAAATAACTCTGTTTTGTGTATGGTTAGAAAGTGATCTAGTTTCATTCTTTTACAAGTGGTTGAACAGTTTTCCCAGCACCACTTGTTAAAGAGATTGTCTTTATAAGCTGCTTGTATATTTTTGAGATTAGTTGTTTGTCAGTTGCTTCATTTGCTATTATTTTCTCCCATTCAGAAGGCTGTCTTTTCACCTTGCTTATAGTTTCCTTTGTTGTGCAGAAGCTTTTAATTTTAATTAGATCTGATGTGTTTATTTTTGCTTTTATTTCCAGTATTCTGGGAGGTGGATCATAGAGGATCCTGCTGTGATTTATGTCAGAGAGTGTTTTGCCTATGTTCTCCTCTAAGAGTTTTATAGTTTCTTGTCTTACATTTAGATCTTTAATCTATTTTGAGTTTATTTTTGTGTATAGTGTTAGAAAGTGATCTAATTTCATTCTTTTACAAGTGGTTGACCAGTTTTCCCAGCACCACTTGTTAAAAAGATTGTCTTTAATCCATTGTATATTCTTGCCTCCTTTGTCAAAGATAAGCTGTCCACAGGTGTGTGGGTTTATCTCTGGGCTTTCTATTTTGTTCCATTGATCTATATTTCTGTCTTTGTGCCAATACCATACTGTCTTGATGACTGTGGCTTTGTAGTAAAGCCTGAAGTCAAGCAGGTTGATTCCTCCAGTTCCATTCTTTCTCAAGATGGCTTTGGCTATTCGAGGTTTTTTGTGTTTCCATACAAATTGTGAAATTTTTGTTCTAGCTCTGTGAAAAACACCGCTGGTATCTTGATAGGAATTGGATTGAATCTGTAGATTGCTTTGGGTAGTATACTCATTTTCACTATATTGATTCTTCTGATCCATGAACATGGTATATTTATCCATCTATTAGTGTCCTCTTTGACTGTTTTCTAATAAAATGTTCTTTACAGAAATAGGTTACAAGTTACAGCATAGGAAACATAGTTTGAAGTCTTTCAATTTAGAACATGGAGACTATCATTACATACGGATTTGTCATAATAAACAGATCCCTAACTACAGTAACTTATGTAAAGTATGCATCTAGTTATCTTCAATATAAATTTTTAAAGTTAAGCAGTTTGGGGCTAATCAACAGCCTATACCATCCTAAAATCTGAGTCAATCACAGCCTTCTTTCGCCTTAGATATGGATGTGGCTATTTCTGGTCCAGTGACTTATAAATTAATTATTTTGGTGCCTTTTACCTGATATATGATAATAGAGAAGTAATGAGATATCTACCAAAACAAACAGAGAAGCAAAGCATAAGTAAAAACAAAGAAGCAAAATCCAAATAAACCAAAACAAAAATCTCCCTTTTTTAAAAAGAGGTCTTTTATTATTATTATTTTTTTTTTACTTTACAATATTGTATTGGTTTTGCCATACATCAACATGAATCCGCCACAGATGTACACGTGTTCCCAATCCTGAACTGCCCTCCCGCCTCCCTCCCCATACCATCTCTCTGGGTCATCCCAGTACACCACCCCCAAGCATCCTGTATCCTGCATTGAACCTAGACTGGTGATTCATTTCCTACATGATATTATACATGTTTCAATGCCATTCTCTGAAATCATCCCACCCTCTCCCTCTCCCACAGACTCCAAAAGACTGTTCTATACATCTGTGTCTCTTTTGCTGTCTTGCATACAGGGTTATCGTTACCATCTTTCTAAATTCCATATTTATGTGTTAGTATACTGTATTGGTATTTTTCTTTCTGGCCTACTTCACTCTGTATATAGGCTCCAGTTTCATCCACCTCATTAGAACTGATTCAAGTGTATTCTTTTTAATAGCTGAGTAGTACTCCATTGTGTATATGTACCACAGCTTTCTTATCCATTCATCTGCTGATGGACATCTAGGTTGCTTCCATGTCCTGGCTATTATAAAGAGCGCTGCGATGAACATTGGGGTACACATGTCTCTTTCAATTCTGGTTTCCTTGGTGTGTATGCCCAGTAGTGGGATTGCTGGGTCATAAGGCAGTTCTATTTGCAGTTTTTTAAGGAATCTCCACACTGTTCTCCATAGTGACTATACTAGTTTGCATTCCCACCAACAGTGTAAGAGGGTTCCCTTTTCTCCACAACCTCTCCAGCATTTATTGTTTGTAGACCTTTGGATTGCAGCCATTCTGACTGGCGTGATTATCAGAGAAATGCAAATCAAAACCACAATGAGAAAGTCTTAAGATAGTTGCCTTTGACTGGTACATACACAGAAGAACAATGTGAGGACGGTTTTATTCATTGTCCTTGGTAATCCTAGACTTTCCATCTGGATAAATCTTCATTTTCTTTATTTCATGTATCACATGTGAATTGGACATTATACTCTATGACCTCCTTTGCCATATTTTATGTCTCACACTTCTGTGGATTTGGGGTATAAGGTTATTTTCGAAATGGAACCATTGGGTTTTACATGCTAAATTTTCTGGTATGATTGGCAGTACAATTCTTTTGCAAATTCAGAAATGTTCCAGTCTATTTGGTTTCAATTTTTCCTTTGTGAATGTAAACAGCACACCTCAAGATTTATTTCAACATAAGTTTTAAGTCAACATTTCCACCATCTCTGTCTTCAGTGTCAACACTATTAAACCCCTAGTTAAAGACAATGTTGTGTGGCTACATAAGTCTGAGTAAGTTCAGTGTTCAGAGTATCTGTGAACTTATATGTGCAAAATGGGAAAATTGCCCTCAGAAAAAGTGAATGTGTTCTTCTCTGGTTCTTTCCTCATTTTAGGAGTAAGAGAGGGACCTGGACCTGCCTTCTGGGTTCAGATGCAAAAGCTATGCTTAGAGAAAGAGCGAGTCACCTGGCTTTAGGCTGGCATGCTTACTTCCTAACACTTACATGAGAGAGCAATAAGTGGCTCTTTTGTTTAAACCACTTACATTTTTGATTTATTTATTTTTACAGCCACCTAGCCTCTGCCTTACAACAAAGACCTAGTACTTTAGAGGTTGCAATTGCTGTTTCATAATTTCTCAACCAGCTAATTAGTTAATAATCTGATCACTTAATATAAATAGAATTTAAAACTGTGTTAGTAATAATCCAGGGCTAGAAATGCCAAGAGTATAACATTAGAAATACAGGTAAAAAATTACTTTGTTATATTTGCTTATAATGTTTATAGCACCAACAATAATCTACCTCTTTTCCAACTGGGCTTTTTATATGTAAAATTCTGAATTTTCAACAAGTCTTCTGAAAGCACTGTATGAGCCAGGAGTTTGTGCAAAATGTAAGTAACTTAATCCTTTGCTTTAAAATGATCTACCTATCTCTGCTGCTGCTGCTGCTAAGTCGCTTCAATGCGACTCTTTGTGACCTCATAGATGGCAGCCCACCAGGTTCCCCTGTCCCTGAGATTCTCCAGGCAAGAACACTGGAGTGGGTTGCCATTTCCTTCTCCAGTGCATGAAAGTGAAAAGTGAAAGTGAAGTCGCTCAGTCATATCCGACTCTTAGCGACCCCATGGACTGCAGCCCACCAGGCTCCTCCATCCATGGGATTTTCCAGGCAGGAGTAATGGAGTGGGGTGTCATTACCTATCTCTAATAGTCTCTAAAAATTTATTGAAGCCACAAACTATATAGACAAACACAACATGAAGGAAAATTATACTCAAGTTGTGTCCATATAAATATTGATATCTATCAAAATCACATCTTCCTGATCATACTAGTATTTCCAACTAATTCTGTTGAGCATTATCTACATGTTGTTTTCTGTAGTAAATAAAAGATAATTTATAAAGGAAAGAAACTAGTTCAAGCTCATACAGCTAGAAAGGGGAAGAGCTGAGATTTAAATTTTTAACATTTGAGTTATGAAAAATTTCAGTTGATTCCATCAGGGAAGTGACAACCAAGAAAGCATGATAGTTCTCATCTTAAAAGAATTTATGAAGATTAGCTATTTTTTCATTCAGATTTGATGATTACAAGTTTATTAGTATAGCTGATCCAGGTTGCAAAAGTTTTTTCTCATCAAATTCAGTATTGAAGTTTCTCTGGGTATTGCCAATTTCTGTTAATAATAAAAAGCTCCTAATAAGCATTTTCCTGTTTTCCCTCTCATGATCTTTACATTTAAATGGTGTATATGAGATCCTGTGTTGATTAACAAGACAGTCAATAATGTCACTTCTCTATATCCTGAGTTCTACTTCTCCATCAAAGACCGGTGGTTTACATTATATTCAGCCAAAGAATATCCTTTAAAAACATCAAGCAATGAGTGTGGTGGTGAGCATGACCTGTAAGGACACAGAGGTCAGACTGTGTGACATTAACATGAGAATGAAACCAAGTCCTCTTCTGAAATTTATCAAGTGTATTCAAGAGTAAGTCAATAGGTGAGCTCTCCAATAGGTATACTGATATTCCAAGATAGGTCACAGACCAGTTGCCAGGAAAATTGGAGATGAATGTAGGTACCTAGAAAACTAAAAGGAGAAGTTATTTACCTTGGGTTTTAAGATTTTTGTAAAAAATGAATTATTACAATGCACCAATAAATGATCTGTATCTCCTTCATATTATCCCTTTTCTCTGGATTTTTCAACTTAGAGGAAGAATTTTGGAACAGCTCTGAGAAATTGGGAAATTGAAAGTATATTCTATGGCTTAAGGCTGGGTCCTGGTAGATCAGATGGTAAAGAAACCTCTCACAATGCAGGAGGCCCGGGTTTGATCCCTAGATCAGGAATGGGTACCCATTCCAGTATTCTTACCTGCAAAATTCCATGGACAGAGGAGCCTGGCAGGCTATAGTCCATGCAGTCACAAGAGGTGGACTTGACTGAGTGACTAACAGAGAGTGAGAGAGTGAATTCCATCCAAAATGCACCTCCAGCTGAATGAAGGGAAAGACTGACTCTTTTCTTGAATTTTGGAGGAGTCTTATCTCTTGAGGGTATATATTTGCTTTGTTTTTCAAATAACTGTCTCCAATTACATTGTGATGAATTTTCCTTTCTTACTGGGAAGGGATCAAGATATTTTGGCTCCATTTCAGAATTTCTATCACCTGGTGGTAATAGAACAGCCTCGTTTCAGTAGTTATTTGGTTATTATCATGTAAAGATTTTCATATAAATATTCAGTTGTTTTCATTTTTAAGAATTTATTCTCCTCAATTCGAAGTCTTTTCTGTCCCTCTACCCGAAGGCAGGTTGTTTCTCTGCTTGTGGCTTTCTGAGTTGAGTTCTGCTCTAGCTTTCAGACACTTCCTCCCTCTCTCTTTTCTATGCATGGGCCCCAGTATAGGCTCAAGGATCAGGGAGAGGGGTTAGACCAAAACCAAGGCCTACTGTCATGCCAAGTAAGGGCCTCACTATGATTCAGTCTGTCTGTTCTTATTGATCATTAGCCATCTGCTTGTGTCGTGGTCTTCACATGGTTATGTCTTTGGAATATGTCACCACGTTGGGTCTGCCTTTACTTAACTCAGTAGCTGCCTAGCTGTCCACAGCTCCTTCTCCTCTGCTTAGCCCACTATTCTTAGTGTGAGGTTATGAGTGCAAATGAAGATTTTGTTCACTCAACCTTGAGCCTCAGATACAAGGTGAATAACCCACCATTTTCTCCCCAGGCACACAAAAACCACTTCCCCTTCTAACACTCTGGCACAGACTGCTTCAGAATTTACTACACCAAGGTGAACACTACTCTTTCATTCAAATATATCCTCTGATTTTCCCCATAGTAGAGAAGAATTAATAAGTATCAAAGCCATAATGCTACCTCTCAGAATATTCCCAGAAACAATTGCTATCCCCTCTGCCCTTATTTGGATGCCAGAGGGGTCTAGTAAGCATCAAGCTGGAGAATAAGGTGCCGATATCACTTTTTGCAAGTACCCTTAGTCTTTGCAAATGATTTTGGGAGTTACTTGTCTTTAAGTCTCTCAAACATGGACCTTGCACTCCCTAAGAGGCTGCAAACTTTCTCAGCCATCTACTTGTACTAGCTGGAGGGCAGAGGCAGAAGCAAGGAGCTGAGTTATTAATGCTCTCAATTAACTTTGAGGAAAATTTACTGATCTCTCCTACTTCCTGGTGTTTTCACCTTAGACTGTTGGGTACTTAGCAATTTTGTCCTCAGCTTTGGTCTATGGCATCAATTCAAGAACAACAGGAAAAATTCCATTTGATATTCTTGAAGATCTTATTAGCTAATTTGAGCGAGAATCTTCATATGATTCACTCATTCTACTAGTTGTTCTAGATGGTCAGAAGAAATAGATGTTTACTTGCTCCTTCTAATACCACAAAAGGAAAATCCTTTTGTTCTACAGAGCATGTAGAGCTCATCTTGATTAGGAAGGAGTACAGACCTCTGCACTTCAGATGTAACTAAAGGAAGAGGAGGAGTACCAATCACTTTAATGAGTACAAAAGGAAAGTGCCATTCTGTTGATAGCTGAGAGAGACTGAATTTTTAAAACCAAGTCATAAAATGTCAGCACTGGAAAGGATTTTAGAGGTCACATAGGTCAAGTCTAATTTTATACTGAAAGAAAAAAAGCAAGATCCAGAGTGAAGGGAGGATGTGCTGAAGCTTCCTCAGCTATTTTGAAAAAATAACAATGTCAGATTGTCTGACAACAAATGATTTACACAGAATTTATTAAGTTGTTTACTCAAATAGTTGAGACAGAGAGAGATAAGTCCATGCACATTTTACTAGCGTAACACACTCATAGTTATGATAAGAAAAATATCACGCATTTGTTGACATCAACATTGAATACCATCCAGTTGAAGAGTTCCTTTTAGTGCAACTGCCAGTCTGTTACCCTACCTGGCCTTTCAGGTTTACTGATGGAGCCCACCGAATCATTTGAAAGTATGTATCCTGTGTATTTCAGATGTAAAATATTGTGGGATCTTCATTAACCAAGTATGCATGCCCGGTGGGACTCATCCTCACTAAGTCACAACAGTCAAAGATATCAAAAGACTGGCAGTGAGAGAAAGCAGTTGCCTAACGGGAAATACTACCCAACACCAGGAAAGCTTCAAATGACATAGATCAGGGGAAAAGAGAATGTAAGGTCTTTGTAAAATGAAAGCATATGCTAATTTTTTTTAAAGTGGGAATTTGAAATCATCCTTTTAAACACTTTGGCATAACTTAGATTTGCTTTCTTTTCTTATCCTTCTCATTTTCCCCATAAGGAATAAACCTCACTCAGAATTAGTATCAATGTATATGTAAGCTCTTGGAAATAATTATTTAGTCTATGCCATGTCAGGAAAAATGGCTGACTTTGAGATGGAATCTTTTATATTGGTTGGAGTCTGCTTCAAATAAAAACTGTGTGTTAATGAGCTGACATTTCCATCACCCTGAAGAGATTCTGTAATTAGCTATCTAAAAACAGTGGTGCAGTTATGCAATTGTAGTTATTTTTAATTGCTTTATTCCTAATGAGGAAGCTTTTTGGATTAACTCGCTACATTTGTAGTAGGTGAAGAAAACATCTTGATAAAAATAGTGTTCTCAAATATTTGTCTCTATCCCCAGATAAGTAAAAGAACATTTTTTCCTTCTTTTTATCTTGTAAACCAAAGGTAGTCTTCAATCTTCACTTGGCTATTTATTAAGTTTGCTATTTATTAATGAAACAATGGGGAGCCCTGCTGGGCAATTTGGCAGTGACCTCATATGGCTTATATAGCACTTCCCTGGTGGCTCAGAAGGTAAAGCGTCTGCCTGAAATGAGGGAGACTTGGGTTTGATCCCTAGGTTGGGAAGATCCCCTGGAGAAGGCAATGGCAACCCACTCCAGCACTCTTGCCTGGAAAATCCCATGGACGGAGGAGCCTGGCAGGCTACAGTCCATGGGGTACAAAGAGTCTGACATGACTAAGTGACTTCACTTTCATGCTTTCCTAAGGGCTTCCCAGGGGGCTCAGTGGTAAAGCATACACTTGCCAATGCAGGAGACATGAGTTCGATCCCTGAGTTGAAAAGATCCTGCTGGAGAAGGAAATGGCAACCCACTCCAGTATTCTTGCCTGGAAATCCCATAGACAGAGGAGCCTAGTGGGCTATAGTCCATGGGATAGCCAAAGCGTCAGGTATGATTTAGTGACTTGTTCGTTGTTGTTGTCCAGCTGCCCAGTCATGTGGGTGACCCTATGGACTGCAGAATGCCAGCCTCTCTGTCCATCACCATCTCCTGTAGTTTGCCCTAGTTCATGTTCATTGCATCGGCGATGCCATCAAGCCATCTCATCCTCTGATGCCCTCTTCTCCTTCTGCTGTCAATTTTTCCCAGCATCAGAGACTTTTCTAATGAGAGCTGTCTGAGGCAAGAATACTGGAGTGGATTGACATTCCCTACTCCAGGGGATCTTCCTGACTCACAAATTGAACCCACATCTCTTGTATATTCTGTACTGGCAGCCAGATTCTTTACTTCTGTGCAACGTGGGAAGCCATAACCATGAGTAGAAGACAAAAAACTCTCAGGGCTGAGTGGTAGCATCTCAAAGAGCAACATAACTTGCCAGATGCACTCTTGTGGTAGAAAAAATGTTTTGTTGTCCTTCCCAATTTCTAAGGATTTTCCACCCAAGGCATGACTGCCCTGGTGTTATTATATGTATCAAGTTTAAAACTGCATGTGAAGGAGGATTTACTGACAAAACAATATTCCTTCTCATGATGACTGTTCTCAGACGATAAAGCATCTGTCTGCAACTCAGGAGACCCAGGTTAGATCCCTGGGTTGGGAAGATCCCCTGGAGAAGGAAATGGCAGCCCACTCCAGTATTCTTGCCTGGAAAATCCCATGGATGGCGGAGCCCAGTAGGCTACTGTCCATGCGGTCGCAAAGAGTTGGACACAACTGAGCGACTTCACTCCTCACAAAATCAATCCAATACTGAGTAAACCATAATAAATTTGTTCAAGGTCCTATTAAAAATGATTTACATTTACCAAACTATTTTCTTAAACTTTGGAAAAATTTATACAAGAAAACAACCTAACAAATCATTTACTTTAGGTTCTTTAGTTTATAAGTTGGGAAACTGTAGCAAAGGGAGACTTAGAGACATGCCCAAGCAACCCAGCAAGTGGAGAACTGCTAATAAACTCCAGAAGTTCCATTCCCAGTGCCATAGCTTTTCCCATGACATATCATATTTGAGCATCCAGATACTATGAAACATGGTAAGGTGAAGGTGTTATAGCTAAATAAATGTGATGTAGATAGGATTGCAAGAGGTGAAAGCACCTCTTTTACTAATTTTTAAAAACATCTAGGGAATTCTCTAGTGCTCCACTGGTTAGGACTCAGCTTTCATTATCAAGGGCCCAGGTTCAATCCTTGATGTGTGAACTAAGATCCTACAAGCTGTGTGGCATTGTCAAAAAGAAAAAAACTTAAAAGGTTAAAAATATATACAGATAAAAGGACTAAGCCCTTTCTCATTTTAAATACAGAAACACTTTAATTTCAACCGTTTCTTAAGCAAAACTAAAATATATTTAAAACATGATTTTTATCATTGTGACATGCATAACTAGAGAGTAAACTCTAATAATTACTATAAATATGTTGATATAAATTCCTTCTTATAGGACAACTGATACAGGAAAAGCAAAAAGAAAAAAGATTATTCAATAAGTGCTTATATTTCTATCAAAAACTTCAATCCCTCACATATCTGTTTCACATACTGAAATTAACTACAAATTCAGACATATAAAGAAAGGGATGTGCTCTGCGAAATCAGAAATAGCAACCTTGTTTATTTTTAATTAGATATCAAATTGACAAATGGAATTACCTTCCATTCATAGGATCACTCTGGATTAAAAGTGAATAAACCAAACACAAAATAAGTCTGTTGCATTAGTGAACTAAAATTTTCAACAAATCGTGGAAAACACCATGTTAATGGGAGCTGGGTAGCAGACAAAATGAAGAAGAAATGACTCTAGGCTAGATTGTGGTAGAAAATGACTGCAGAGGCAATGGGAACAACTTTGCCAGACAGAAGGATTTAGCATACATATACGCACACACAAATAATCACATACACATACACACACATGTTTAAAAAAATATCATTCATCTAAGCTTGTAATCCAGTTCATTGTTTCTATATTTCATGTTTTTATTTTTTGTGCCTGGTCTCTTAATTATTACTTCCTATTGAATCTTAGACTTCTATTTTGATGCATCTACCTAGAATCTAAAAATTTAGAAGTAAGCAAATATTTTATTCTGGAAAAAATCATTCATTTTTAAACACTTGCATATACATAAACCCTTTTTTGTTTGTTCACACATGAACTACATTGAGGCTTCCTTATCAGCCCAGACTTTCTAAATACTAGAGGTTATACCGTTTTCTTCCAATGTTTGAATGTCATACATCAGTCTCCAATCAGCCTGTTTTCTGGGTAAGATATTTTGTTGGTACCTCTGAATGTTCATTTTTCTTTTTATTACTGAAGAATTATTAGATTATTCTTAGATGATCCTTTGGTTTTGAAAGTTAAGTATGTGCATACGCATAGATCTCTTTTGATAAAATTTACTTGTAACATTATGTGCCAGTGTCAGACATAATTTTTTTATGTAGAAGGAAATTTTTGTCCTATTGTGCATTAAATCATTTCATTTGTCTGATTCTCTATTCCTGAGACACCATATATTCTAGGTTTTAAAATATACCATTTGTCCTCATATAGTACCTCTTTTCCTAAAAATTCCACTTTTTTAGATTTTTCTCTCTTTTCTGGAAGTATTTGTGAAGTTTGTTCTCTGCTTACATATTTTATTTTTTGTTCTATCAAGTAGTTTACTTTTTCATACAGTAGAGTATATTACTGAGAAGGCAATGGCACCCCACTCCAGTTCTCTTGCCTGGAAAATCCTATGGATGGAGGAGCCTGTGGGCTGCAGTCCATGAGGTCTCAAAGAATCAGACATGACTGAGCGACTTCACTTTCACGTTTCACTTTCATGCATTAGAGAAGGAAATGGCAACCCACTCCAGTGTTCTTGCCTGGAAAATCCCAGGGATGGGGAAGCCTGGTGGGCTGCCATCTATGGGGTCACACAGAGTCAGACACGACTGAAGTGACTTAGCAGTAGTAGAATATATTAATCTTGACATCTTACACTCATAATATTTTTTATTATTTGATTAAAATACTGCTTTTTGTATCTTATTCAGAACAGAGGTTATGGTTTTCCACTATCATTCTTCCTTAGACCACCTGGTATCAGTACAAAAGAGAGGCCAAGGAAAACTTGTTCTTTAAAAAGTCGCTGAAAATTATCTGATAAAAAATAAGATGCATACGTATAAACAGACCCACAATTTAACATCCCTCATAAAGAGGTAAGAAGTGGAGTATAAGGGGAGAAAGAGGACATAGTAAGAGATGAAAAAATGGTAGATATAAAGTTCTAGCTCTGTTAGATGTAGCAATCCCCATGATAGTCATCTTCCATATACAGAAATAAACATTTCTTTCCTTAATCTTGCAATTTTCCTTCCCAGCATAGAGATTTCATATAAATCATGGTAAGAAATTAGGAGACGTCTTATGTACTTACTCTCATGTTATCATCTTATCTAGAATTTGCTTCTTTTAGCAAATTCTAGATAGATCCAGTGGTTAAGAATTTGCTTCTTTTAGCAAATTCTAGATAGATCCAGTGGTTAAGAATCCATCTTCCAATTCAGGGAACATGGGTTCAATCCCCAGTTGGGGAACTAAGATCCCACATGCCTTGGGGCAACTAAGACCTGGGAGGTAAAAAATAAATACATACTTTAAAAAAAGAAGGAAAAATGATGGACTTTTTTGTTGTTGTTGTTGTTGTTTTTTGGTTGAGTGGAGGGTAGTCACATAAAAGGGAAAGGATACCCAGCAGGTATTCTTGTCTGGAGAATTCCATGGACAGAGAGCCTGGTGGGCTATAGTCCACGGGGTTGCAAAGAGTCAGACACAACTGAGAAACTAATATTTCTACTTTTTCACATAAAAACTATGCTAGCAGTTCAAGTTTAGGTGTCTCAAAATAATGTACATCAATTTACATGAGTGCAGTAGGCTTTGTGTTCATCTCTCTTTATATATGGGCTATTTATTATCTTGACTGTGTGAACACAATGAGCAATCTGCTTCTGTGATGGTGGGCTGCTTATGAGATAACTCATTTGTAAATACAGCAGCAGTGGCAAAGTTACATCGGCTTTTCTTGCCAGTCAAATCTATAAATATCTCTGGCATTCTGGAGAATGAGACTCCTGAACATATCACTGTGGAATGTTGACAGAAAATCCAGATTGCTACCCAAACTGTAAAGAACACAAATGAAGGATATTCTATCTGGTTGTGCTGGAAAGGAAAAAAAGCATGTAATATAACAAATATCAGTGAATGAAAAGACTGAAAACATAAAACAATTTGAACTAGTTTAATGCTGACTCAGATTGTAGTACCGCAAAATGCAGTGAGACAAGCATGTTTAATTAGCAAATTAATGTTGTGGATTTGAGACTGGAGGCAACAAACATACTATTTGAGAATTATTGGATTCCACTGATGGGGTGGCCTGGCAATTCATATTCATATGGACCTATGAATTTTTATTCTCAATATTTACTACTGTCACTGCTTGTTTTCTGTTTAATTTCTATTAAAGCATGCATTTGGGTGAAATTAGTGCTATTCCGAACTGAACTGAACTAGTGCTAATCCATTTGTAAAGATGTACTAAAAATGTGCTCATTGCAATATATATCAATAATTTGTTTATATATAAAAATACAATTGTATAGCTTTGAGACTTTTCACTATTTCTGGCTTTCTGAAGGTATTGCTTTATTCATTGTTCAATGATTATGCTTCAATAACTGTATTCAGTTCAGTTCAGTTCATTCCAGTCACTGTTGTGTCCGAATCTTTGCGACACCATGAATCGAGCACACCAGGCCTCCCTGTATCACCATCTCCCAGAGTTCACTCAAACTCATGTCCATCAAGTTGGTGATGCCATCCAGCCATCTCATCCTCTGTCGTCCCTTTCTCCTCCTGCCCCCAATCCCTCCTAGCATCAGTCTTTTCCAATGAGTCAAGTCTTCACATGAGGTGACCAAAGTACTGGAATTTCAGCTTTAGCATCATTCCTTCCAAAGAACACCCAGGACTGATCTCCTTTAGAATAGACTAGTTGGATCTCCTTGCAGTCCAAGGGACTCTCAAGAGTCTTCTCCAACATCACAGTTCAAAAGCATCAATTCTTTGGTGCTCAGCTTTCTTCATAGTCCAACTCTCGCATCCATACATGACCACTGGAAACTGTATTAGGGTTCTCTAAAGAAACAGAACCAATAGGCCATATGTATCCTGAAAGATGATGCTGTGAAAGCCCTCCACTCAATATGCCAGCAAATTTGGAAAACTCAGCAGTGGCCACAGGACTGGAAAAGGTCAGTTTTCATTCCAATCCCAAAGAAAGGCAAGGAAAAAGAATGCTCAAACTATCGCACAATTGCACTCATCTCACACGCTAGGAAAGTAATGCTCAAAATTCTCCAAGCCAGGCTTCAGCAGTACGTGAACCGTGGACTTCCAGATGTTCAAGCTGGTTTTAGAAAAGGCAGAGGAACCAGAGATCACATTGCCAACATCCGCTGGATCATTGAAAAACCAAAAGAGTTTCAGAAAAACATCTATTTCTGCTTTACTGACTATGCCAAAGCCTTTGACTGTGTGGATCACAATAAACTGTGGAAAATTCTGAAATAAATGGGAATACCAGACCATCTGACCTGCCTCTTGAGAAACCTATATGCAGGTCAGGAAGCAACAGTTAGAACTGGACATGGAACAACAGACTGGTTCCAAATAGGAAAAGGAGTACATCAAGGCTGTATATTGTCACCCTGCTTATTTAACTTATATGCAGAGTACATCATGAGAAATGCTGGGCTGGAAGAGGCAAAGCTGGAATCAAGATTGCTGGGAGAAATGTCAATAACCTCAGATATGCAGATGACACCACCTTTATGGCAGAAAGTGAAGAGGTACTAAAAAGTCTCTTGATGAAAGTGAAAGAGGAGAGTGAAAAAGTTGGCTTAAAGCTCAACATTCAGAAAACGAAGATCATTACATCTGGTCCCATCATTTCATGGGAAATAGATGGGGAAACAGTGGAAACAGTGTCAGACTTCATTTTTTTGGGCTCCAAAATCACTGCAGATGGTGACTGCGGCCATGAAATTAAAAGACACTACTCCTTGGAAGAAAAGTTATGACCAACCTAGATAGCATATTCAAAAGCAGAGACATTACTTTGCCAACAAAGGTCAGTCTAGTCAAGGCTATGGTTTTTCCAGTTGTCCAGTATGAATGTGAGAGTTGGACTGTAAAGAAAGCTGAGCACTGAAGAATTGGAGCTTATGAACTATGGTGTTGGAGAAGACTCTTGAGAGTCCCGTGGACTGCAAGGATATCCAACCAGTCCATTCTGAAGGAGATCAGCTCTGGGATTTCTTTGGAAGGAATGATGCTGAAGCTGAAACTCTAGTACTTTGGCCACCTCATGCGAAGAGTTGACTCATTGGAAAAGACTCTGATACTGGGATGGATTGAGGGACAACAGAGGATGATATGGCTGGATAGCATCACTGACTTGATGGACATGAGTCTGAGTGAACTCTGGGATTTAGTTGTGGACAGGGAGGCCTGGTGTGCTGCGATTCATTGGGTCGCACAGTCAGACACAACTGAGCAACTGAACTGAACTGAACTGAGATATATAGAGATTTATTATGAAGGACTGGTTTACCTGATTTGGGAAGCATAAAGTCCCAAGATCTGTTATCTGAAAGCTGGAGGCCCAGGAAAGTGGTGGTGTACTTCAAGTGTAAATTCAAAGACCTGAGACAAATTCAAAGATGAATGTCCTAGCTAAAGCAGAAAGAGCAGATTTGTCCTTCCTGTGCTTTTTGTTCTATTCAAGGTTGTATGGTACCCACCCTTATAGGTGAGGGTGAACTTTACACAGTGTCCCAATTCAAATGCTAATCTTTTCAAAAAACACATCCAGAAATATATATAGATATTTTTACCAGCTATCTGAGCACCCACTAGCATCTATTAGGTTGAATAGAAACATAAAATTAACTATCACAACAATGAAAAGTTAAGAAAGTGTGTCATTTTGTTATTACTTATGTTTAAATGGGGGCTTCCTGGTGGCTCAGAAGAAGAGTAATCCATCTGCAATTCAGGAGACCTGGGTTCAGTCCCTGGGTTGGGAAGATCCGCTGGAGAATGGAATGGCAACCCACTTCAGTATTCTTGCCTGGAGAATTCTATGGACAGAGGAGCCTTGCAGATTATAGTCCATGGGGCTGCAAAGAGTCAGATATGACTGTGCAACTTTCACACTAAAAAAAAAAAAATCACGTTTTTCATCTTTATCCTTATTTTAAAATATAGCTCTCTTAACTATCATTGCATGTCAGAGGAGGAAGGAAAGGAGGGAAAGTAATAGAAATATTTGTAACACCTTGTGTTAACTGACCACTTATTAGGTGTCAGAGCATATGCTGGATCCTATATATTAACTACCTTCTTTACTCTTCAAAGGTCTTACTATTTTAGAGCATCTGAGTTAAGTTTTAGAAATATGACTTAGTTCCAAAATCAAATTTTGTTTTTAGCCACTGTGATATTCTAACGGGTAGACACTCCATACTAAGAGAACCACTTAAACTGCATAACTATATTTTTGTGTTGTTTAATATTAAATTTTGGAGAAGGAAATGGCAACCCACTCCAGTGTTCTTGCCTGGAGAATCCCAGGGACGGGGGAGCCTGGTGGGCTGCCATCAATGGGGTCACACAGAGTCGGACACGACTGAAGTGACTTAGTAGTAGCAGCAATATTAAATTAGTTTGTCTATTCATTTTATACATATTAAATTTCATCCATAGGCCAGACCTGTGCTAGAACCAATGGATATGGTGAACCAGATAAATGATATCTATCTTCATGATGCTTAAAGGCCATTATGTTTAATTTCATATTATTCATTCATTTGCTTATCTTCCTTTTGCTATATTTACTAATTTATTCAAGACATATATTACTGAACATCTTTCATGTTTCAAGTACTATGCTAGAGAAATGAAATATAAGGAGAAATCCCTTTTGCTCAAGAATTTCAAAGTCCAGTGATGCAGATAGACAAACTGACAATTTTTTTTTTTTTTTTAAGAAAGCAGTGTGTGCTGTGGTAGGAGATGCAGAAATTATTATATTAGGAGGAGTCCTTATAGGCTTAGAGAAGACTACTAAAAAAAAAAAATAGGTAAGAGAATTGAGACTTGAATGGTGATGAGGAATTAGTCACACAAGTCTAGGAGAGGTGAAAATTGATAGGATATTTCAGGCAGAATAAATAATGTGTGCATGTATATTGGAACAAGGGCAAGCAGTATCATTAGAATGATATGGCTTGAAGTAGGATGCGTGAGGGAGGGAGGTTCAAGTCTTAAAGAGATTTTGAACCACAATAACAAATTTGTCCTTGGAATGACAGAGACAAATGATTTATATTACTAAAGGGAAAGATATGATCAGCTCTGCGTCATTGAAGTCACTGAGGAGGCTGGATTATGTTCAAGGAATGGAGAATATGTTGGGAGTAGACTGGAATTCTAGAGACAGGGAAGGGATCTATTGCAATTAAATGAAGTGAAAGAGGACAAGGTTTTAAAGACACTTCAATTAATTTATTGTTCATGCCATTTCACTGGGCCTAGAACAGATATAGATAAACAGTCTGACATGGAAATAAATCAAGAAAATGTTTAAACCGCATCTGGCAATGCTGATTGCATTTATCCAATTGAATATATATGTGCATAATATTGCCCTATTGTTTTGGGCTTTAAAAAACAAAACCATTAGATCAGTCATTTGTTTTATGAAGACATCTTTAATTCAATAAGTGGTGCTTTGCTGATTTCTTTTTGGAATTGGAGGAAAACAAAACTTTTTCAAAATACTTGTAAAATATGTAAAGGTAAATTTGTAATTGCTGAAGCATTGAGTTGAGTTAAACTAGTAGGGGACAATTTGTAGACCAGTTTGAATTATGTCAAATTATCATATTTTATTTGAAAAGATTTATAGAAAAATCACATATTTATCATCGCTTTATGAAATCATTCCATTATTCTGCTATATTTAACAATTTTATTTCTATAACTTTCCTCATATTGATATAAAAATGAGAAATTTTTATTAGGACCTAATTGTTCTAGCAGGTATCAGATATGTGCATGGCTTGATCTCTGCCTCATCATTAATTGGGAGCTCACTCTATGACACCCGTGTAGTAAGCAAAGTCTTTTCCTCATGGCACTCACATGTGGAGCTGAAATAAGACAATAAACAAACATGTCAGAAAAAATATCTCCAACAGGGACCAGTGCTATTTAAGAAATCAAGCAAGTTTATAGTTAGTGAGTAGTCAGATTTGGGGAGATTGTAGTTAAAGCTTTCAGCAAGCCTTCCTGGGGGAAGTGCTATTGAAGCTAGGAAGTAAATGACAGAGTGGTAACCATGCCTCTATCTGAAGAATGTTCCAGATGGAGAGAAAGGTCATAGCCCTTATGAAGAAAGAATAAATCATTGGTTGGAGCAGGGAGAGCAAGAGAGAACCTAAGTAGGAAAGTGTAAAAATCGGAAAGCTAGGGACACTTGAGATAGGAGAGAGAACAAGACCATGTAAGACCTTCTGGGCTGATTTTATTTTGATTGCAATGGGAAAATTTTAGCAAGGGAACCTTGGTTCAATGTGCCCTGTGTTGATTTCTCTGGATCTGTACAGTGCTCTTACAATGCCAGCCTTCAGATCTAACGGGTGTGAAATAGTGAACAAATTCCAGGAGAGCTACATTTCTTCATGACCAAAGGGTATTTACTGTGATCTGTAGATTGGGCAGCTTAGAGATTAGATAGATAGGAAGTAAGTTCTGCCAAGTTATTTTGCTCCAAATAATTTCAAATTATAATAAAATATATAATATATTTTATTTTAGGGTGTGTGTATAAGCATACTATATTTCCAAATTATTTTTAGTATGGTGATTTTTTATCCTTGTTTTATCACTAAATCAATTCTCAAATCTTTTACTCATATATGTTTTAATTGAATCTCATCACAAGCTCAGGGTACTATAGAAGATCTTCATAGGTGGAAAGAGAAAGAAAACTCTGCTTCTATTTTGCATTCTTATCTGCTTGTTACCTGTCAAAAGACACCTTTGTACTTTTGAGCCAGAGGAACTCAAATGAGAAGCAAGCCTCACCAATCCCATTCAAGTCTTCTCCATGCAAGGGTGGTTCTTGTTCCTACTTACAGGACACACTCCTACACATGCAGTTTTAAACTTGATACATAAAATAACATCAGTGCAATCATGCCTTGGGCAACAACTTTTAGAAAGCAGGAAGGACAGTAAAACATTTTTTCTACCAAAGGGTGCAGCTGTCCATTTATGTTGCTCTTTGTGGCTCTACCACTCAGCCCTGACAGTTTTGTCTCGCTACCTGTGATTATCGCTACCTGTGACTATGGCCTCCCATGTCACCCAGTAGTAAAGAATCCTACCAATGCAGGAGCTATTAGAGATGTGGGTTCAATCCATGGGTCAGAAAAATCCCCAGGAGTAGGAAATGGCAATCCACTCTTGTATTCTTGCCTGAGAAATCCCATAGACAGAGGAGCCTGGTGGGCTACAGTCCATGAGACTGCAGAGTCGAATGCAATTGAGTAAACACACATATACCTGTGATTATATGATAGTTCTTACGGACAGAGGGACAGCAGCATGGGGAAAGGAATAGTCAATATTCATTTTCTGTTTGCGTTTTTGGTGCTCATTTTTACTATTTCCTTGTGTACAAAATTGTAGAGTGTGTGCTGGCCTGAGTCTATGTGTGTCCCCCTGTTAAGTTCAGTTCAGTTCAGTCGCTCAGTCGTGTCTGACTCTTTGCAACCCCATGAATCACAGCATGCCAGGCCTCCCTGTC